>NC_069414.1:30797457-30874957 GCF_026875155.1 Cherax quadricarinatus
AAGTAAGACAAGAGAGAGAGGGGTGGATAGACTGCATTTTCTTGGATTGCAAGAAGGCCTTCGACACAGTTCCTCACAAGAGGTTACTGCAAAAGCTAGAGGATCAGGCACACATAACAGGAAAGGCACTGCAATGGATCAGAGAATACCTGACAGGGAGGCAACAACGAGTCATGGTACGTGACGAGGTGTCAGGGTGGGCGCCTGTGACAAGGGGGGTTCCACAGGGGTCAGTCCTAGGACCTGTGCTGTTTTGGGTATATGTGAATGACATAACGGAAGGGATAGACTCAGAAGTGTCCTTGTTTGCAGATGTGAAGTTAATGAGGAGGAGGATCAAATTGGTCGAGGATCAGGCAGGACTACAAAGAGACCTGGACAGGCTACAAGCCTGGTCCAGGAACTGGCTCCTTGAATTTAACCCTGCCAAATGCAAAGTCATGAAGATTGGGGAAGGGCAAAGAAGACCGCAGACACAGTATAGTCTAGGTGGCCAAAACTGCAAACCTTACTCAAGGAAAAAGATCTTGGGGTGAGTATAACACCGAGCAAATCTCCTGAGGCGCACATCGAGCAGATAACTGCTGCAGCGTACGGGCGCCTGGCAAACCTAAGGATAGCATTCCGATACCTCGGTAAGGAATCGCTCAAGACTCTGTACACCATTTACGTCAGGCCTATACTGGAGTATGCAGCACCAGTTTGGAATCCACACCTGGTCAAGCACGTCAAAAAAAACTAGAATAAGTGTAAAGGTTTGCAACAAGACTAATCCCAGAGATAAGGGAATTGTCCTGCGAAGAAAGGTTAAGTGAAGTCTGCCTGACGACGCAGGAGGGTCAGGGGAGACATAACGACATATAAAATACTGTGCAGAATGGACAAGGTGGACAAAGACAGGATGTTCCAGAGATAGGACCCAGAAACAAGAGGCCACAGTTGGAAGTTGAAGACTCAGATGAGTCAAAGGGATGTTAGGAAGTATTTCTTCAGTCATAGAGTTGTCAGGCAGTGGAATAGCCTAGAAAGTGACGTAGTGGAGGCGGGAACCATACATAGTTTTAAGACGAGGTTTGATAAAGCTCATGGAGCAGGAAGAGAGAGGACCCAGTAGCAACCAGTGAAGAGGCGGGGCAGGAGCTATGACTCGACCCCTGCAGCCATGTAGTGGGGGTAATGGACGTAAAGGATAATTGGGGAATATGGGAGTAAGGGAGTCAATAGGCAGGTGAGGTGGTAGGAGAGATGATTAGCGGAGGTAGGTAATGTGAGGTCACTGGTGACTACACCTTCACCTCTCATTACTCTACCCACCACACTACTCACCCTCTCAATACTTGAAATAAAATAATAAATAATAGAGCAAATAACGGGGACCGTGAATATTACTATTCTACTCACAGTTTATTATTAAGTCTTTGTACAGTTATACACAAATAACCCGCACATAAAAGACAGAAGCTTACGACGACGTTTCGGTCCGACTTGGACCATTGACAAAGTCACTAGTGTGACTGTCAATGGTCCAAGTCGGACCGAAACGTCGTCGTAAGCTTCTGTCTTTTATGTGCGGGTTATTTGTGTATCGTTCCAGTCACGGTATTGTGCCTTTTTGTTATTTATTTTTGTACAATTATATATTTGAGAACAGGAGTACATTATTGTGTTTAGATAAATGGGGTGGTACATATAAGCATTGGGACAGTGAATACAATCAACTTGACGAAAATGAATATAACTTACAATATAGTTCAGAGGACTGTTCACCACAGGAACTAAGCCACAGGTCCCAAGACCTACACAGCATGAGTGCTGCTCCAAGCCTGTACTCTGCCCAGTGTCTCCAACAGTCTCCTCCAGAGACTTCAGCAGCCTTCTCCGGAGCCCTGCAACCCAGCAGCAGCTCCTCTCGAATCTCCTGCTCAGAGCTCTGCACACAGCAGCAGCTCCGCTCGAAGTCACCTTCGCACGTGGGTGAGTACATATGAGTACACACACACACACACACACACAACACACACACACACACACACACACACACACACACATAGGACAGGAGAGATAGGGGGGAAATGATAACTACATATAAAATACTGAGAGGAATTGACAATGTGGACAGAGATGGGACACAGCAACAAGGGGACACAGTTGGAAGTTTAAGACACAGATGAATCACAGGGATGTTAGGAAGTATTTCTTCAGTCACAGAGTAGTCAGGAAGTGGAATAGTTTGGGAAGCGATGTAGTGGAGGCAGGATCCATACATAGCTTTAAGCAGAGGTATGATAAAGCTCACGGTTCAGGGAGAGTGACCCAACAGCGGCCAGTGAAGGGACGGGGCCAGGAGCTATGACTGTACCCCTGCAACCCCAACTAGGCGATTACACACACACACACACACACACACACACACACAGAGAGGTATGATAAAGCTCACGGCTCATGGAGAGTGACCTAGTAGTGATCAGTGAAGAGGCGGGGCCAGGAGCTCGGACTCGACCCCCGCAACCTCAACTAGGTGAGTACAACTAGGTGAGTACACACACACACCTCATCGGCTGTTTCTCGCCAAGTTGATGTGTCGCACAAAAGGAAACACGTTGACCATCACTCAGTCAGTACCTTGTAAGAAGTGTGTGTGTACACTGTAACTGTGATGACCATCTGAAGTGCTTAGATATGGAAAGAATGAAGACCTCTGAATGAGCGCAGGATACACAATATGTGAGGAACATCTCACACAATGTGCGCAGGATATGTAACATAAGAGCATCTCTCAGAATGACTAGAACACGTGCCCCACCATGTAGTGAGCACAATGAAGCAGGTGCCACATATACCAGAAAAATGATGTGGATAATGACAACTTTCACAGCAGAATAAACAATACCCATGGTGACACTGTCTCAGATCATTTGTGTACTCTGGCTTAGACTATTGTTCACTGTTGACGGTTCCGTTCAAGGCAGGAGAGGTATCAGAACTGGAGTATTTGCGGACATCGTGTGTTACTTGCACAGAGTTATTGTATCATTTGAATTGCTGGGAACACCTCAAGTATATAATATTTCGACGATTCAATACGGTTTCAGTTATTTTCTGACAAACATCAATTTTTAGCTAAAATATGCATATATGCTACTTGAAAAAAATATACGATTTGGCTTATTTTTCCCATAAAATGCAATTATAGCAGCAGTTTCCATTAATATATGCTGTTCTGGAGTTAGAAAAATGAGATTAAATTAAAATAAATTCACTGAAATGCTGGGGTGCCATGGGCACAATAAAAGAACACTATGTCAACATCCATGGGTACAGACTATTCAACCTACTCCCAGCACATATCAGATATATTGCTGGAATAAGTATGTAGAAGTCTGAGAGGAAACGGGATCACCACCTTTGCTAAGTGCCAAATCAACCAGGCTGTGATGGATATGTGGGCCACCAAACTCCCCAACAGCAAGTCTGGTTTGACAGACAATCAATTAAGGGTATAAAATCCTCGAAACCAGTCACAGGTAACCTCCCTCACCCCCTCCTTCAGAGTGTAGGTAGGAGCTGTACTTCCTACACTCCAGTCGGCTGTCATTCGCCCCTGAATCATTTCAAATATCTTTCACACAGGAACTGGCCCCAACTCTTCACATAGAAATCACTCTTTACAAAAGCAAGAGGCAGACTGCAGTATACTCCAGTTAAAAGTAAGGGCGTCAAGAGTACACTGAGAGAGCACAATAATTCTAAGGAGCCCAAGACTATTCAACAGCCTCCCATCATATATAAAGAGGTGATTACCAATAGAGTTGTTGCTGTCGTCAAAGGGGAACTGGATAAGTTCCTTAAGTCAGTTCCTGACCAGCCAGGAACGTAGGCTGGTCAGGAACGTAGGATTGAGTGCGGACAGCATTATCAACATTCAGTGGATGGCCTGATCTCCCAAGATCAGGCCATCCACAGGGAGGCCTGATCATTCCCGGGCGGCGGGGGCGTTGACCCCCGGAACACTCTCCAAGATAAACTTTACTCAAATTCCAACAACACATCCAATATGTTACCTTAATCCAACAGCAGATCAGATATGTTACCTTGCTCCAACAGCACATCATGTCACCTTACTCCAACAGCACATCAAATCTCATAACCACTTGTCTTCAATGTGTGGGTAATTTGTGAATTGTTGTGTCACGGTACTGAATTGTATTCTTTGAGATGAAAGATCTCAACATTGTTACAACAATTTTCCTTGTTATTGCGATAGACTGGATGAACAGAACCTTCAGAAGTAGACGTACCAGGCCAGTGATGATAATCTTCAACTTATTTGTTGTCTCTTGGCTGGAGTACTGATGTACTCTTAACATCTTCGGTCAAGGCAGACCAAACTAGACTTGGAGAATGTGCAGAGAATCTTCACTGCTCACATAGACGCAGTCAAGTAGCTAAATTACTGGGAGAGGTTGAAGTCCCTCGATTTGTATTCATTGGAACGTAGGCGAGACAGATACATTATATTCCACACCTGGAAAATTCTCAAAGGATTGGTTCCAAATCTACTCACAAAGGCGGTGCAAAATACCCCGAAGAAAAAGCAGGAGTGCAGTGAGTACACTCGGTAAGTGTGAAGGGACCAAGACTTTTGGATATCCTTCATATATAGGAGGTATTAGAAAAAGACTAGTGACTGTCTCCAAGAAAGAACTAGATAAATTTATAAAGTGCCTGATCAGCCGGGCCGCGGTGCTTATGTTGTACTCGTGCGGCTAACACCAACAACCTAGTTGATTGAGGTCATCCACCGAGAGGCCTGGTCTGTGACCGGGCCGCGGGAGCATTGACCCCGGCACACCCACCAGGTGAACCTTTAAGGGCCTGGGCGGATTAGCAAGCGTAACGGTGTTCACTTATTTTTTCGGCGAGACGTGGAATGTTGAGTTTATTTCCGGTGTTGTGACGGTGCCTGTGGTGGAACACGCAGCGCACACTGGCGCTGTGGTGGAACACGCAGCGCACACTGGCGCTGTGGTGGAACACGCAGCGCACACTGGCACACTAACACTGGTAAGGTACCTGTGATGCACCTCTGATCTGTTTTGAAAGTTTTCTTTCTCTTACGACCAGCTATGGGTTATCTACCCCCGGAGGGTTAATATTAGATTTTGCCGCCGAAGCGGCTGATGTATTGTGCACCTCGTACCCATCTTGTGGAGGGTAGCGCAAGAGCATGTGGATACACAAAAGGCCTAGGAACTAGGCCTCCGAAAGGGTTTACGTCTAGATTTATATCTACAGTTCACTTATCTCTTGCAAGCAAATTTAGGAAACTTGCTAAATATATCTAGCATCTTATTTTCATTAAGCTGACATATCACATAGGTTATTATACTGTCAATAATCCAGGATAACCTAAGAAACGACTCTCTCGTCTGCTCTGTGGTCTTCCCCGTGCAATATACCAAGTGTCCACTAACCTCAAGGTATTTATCGATCTACTGCTAGGTAAGGGCGGCAGCAACAGCCTGGCTGACCAGGCCTAGTGTGAGAGCAGGCAGCGGGAGTCCTGCTTCACTGAACTATTAAGCTGTAATCCAGCGTGTATAGTTATTTTTTCTGGTGAAATGGGTAAGCTGTATTCCAATATTTATTTAAATTCTCTCTCTCTCTCTCTCTCTCTCTCTCTCTCTCTCTCTCTCTCTCTCTCTCTCTCTCTCATCTCTCTCCTCTATCTCTCTCCCCTCTCTCCTCTCTCTCTCTCTCTCTCTCTCTCTCTCTCTCGCTCTCTCACACGCACACATACACATACACCGAGGTGTGTATCTTTTGAGTGCGTATAGTCTTCAAAGTTAGTTCAGTCCCTATATTGGGATTAAAGTATTTCTGGGGAAAGTGTGTAGATCAAGGTGAAATCCCAGAAGCCTTAAAATTCGCAAACACTTCTGTGCACAAAGGAGACAGTAAAGCTCTGGCAAGACAAATTTACAGATCAGTAGCACTAACTTCACATACAAGTTTTAGAAAGGCTGGTAGGGATACCATATTACAAATTTGATTTAAAAGAATAACCTAGACGACCTAAGTCAACCTAGATCAAAAACTGGAAGCTAATGCTTGCCACAACCATTACATTACGACACAATTACGGAGGCTTTGGAAGAAAACGAAATCGCTGATGTGATGTGGCCCGGTGGCCTGGTGGCTAAAGCTCCCGCTTCACACACGGAGGGCCCGGGTTCGATTCCCGGCGGGTGGAAACATTTCGACACGTTTCCTTACACCTGTTGTCCTGTTCACCTAGCAGCAAATAGGTACCTGGGTGTTAGTCGACTGGTGTGGGTCGCATCCTGGGGGACAAGATTAAGGACCCCAATGGAAATAAGTTAGACAGTCCTCGATGACGCACTGACTTTCTTGGGTTATCCTGGGTGGCTAACCCTCCGGGGTTAAAAATCCGAACGAAATCTTATCTTATCTTATCTTGATATACACGGAGCTGGCGATGGCGTTGGACAGATGTGATCATGGAGTGACTGTCCATAAAATAGTCACTAAGTATATCGGGAAAAGTGAGAAGATGGATATTTATTTTTTTTAAAGAATATGTGAATCTGTGTTTATCAGGAGCTGCCTTAAATGTTCTACGGAAAGGAAACCTAGGTAAAGGGTAGTCCCAGGGTCATTAAAAACAACAGAGATAGTCCTACTCCACAAAGATGGTAGCTAAAAAAATTGCACTAATGTCCCACATTATTAAAAATCATAATTTTAAGAAGCAGGATCACTAACCTCATGGATTCACAATGATTGCAGTACCCAGGGCAGCATGGGTTTACATCAGGTCGCTCCTGCCTCTCGCAGCTACTGGTCTATTACCACATGGTCTTGGATGCACTGGAAGACAAAATACACACATATACACAGATTTTGCAAAATCTTTCGATAAATACTATAATGGCGCACAGAATACTTGCAAAAGGATTAACTGGTAAATGTTGGTAGATTTTTTTGTTTTTTTATTTTCCAGTAAATGAAACTGAAAGAGTAATATGAGACAGTTAAAAGTCGGAGGCAGCTGTAGTGAAAATTTCGGTGTTCACTAGTGTTCGTAGCCATGTTTTTCTTCATCGTCATATTGGACAAACAGCGACGTAAATCATACGACCGTATCAGCCTTTCCAGGCGATACTGATACGACCGTATCAGCCTTTCCAGGCGATACTGATACGACCGTATCAGCCTTTCCAGGCGATACTGATACGACCGTATCAGCCTTTCCAGGCGATACTAGAATTTGTAGGAAAATTGCATCCCTGGAGGATATAGCAAGTGTGCAAGCTGATGTAAAGTAAATGTTGCAGTGAACAACAATATTATGTTCAGTTACTTTGTTGTGGAAAAAATGAGGAAATAAGAACTAGAATAGAGTAAAACTAATCAGTCAGTGGAGCGATAACTGCCGTGAAGGATCTCATTTTCAAGGATCGGAGGATCTCACTTTCAAACATCACAGCAGTTACTATCACTGCCTCAAGGAAAATGACAGGATAGATAATGAGACCATTAAAACAGAGATGCCAACCCAATGATGATCCTCTAAAACTCGTCCTCTAGGCTGGAATACTGTTGTATATTAACACACTCTTTAAAAGTAGGCGAAATTGCACAACTGGATATTGTATAGAGAACCTTCACTTCTCGTATAAATTCAGTCAAGCACTTAAATTACTGGGAACGTTCGAAGTCCTTCGACCTGTACTTCTTGGAACGCGGGCGAGAAATGTGATTTACACCAGGAAAATCCTCAAGGGACTGGTCCCGATTTGCACACAAATGGCTCCCTACGAAAGCAAGAGGCTCGGTAGAAGGTGCAAAATACCCCCAGTGAAAAGCTGGGGTACCATAAGTACCCTCATAACACAGTAAGTGTAAGAGGCCCAAGGCTCAGCCTCCCATCATACGTAACAGGTATTACCAACAGACCCCTGGCTATTTTCAAGAGGGAAGTCAGTAAGTCGGTTCCTGATCAGTCGAGCTACGATGTAGTTCGTACGTCGGACAGCATGCAGCCGGCAGTAACAACCTGGTTGATCAGAACTTTATCCACCATGAGGCCTGGTCTGGGGGCAGTCCGAGAGGGTGTTGACCCCCGGAATCATCCTTCAGGAATCCTCGGGTAGTAAAGCAAGTTCAGTACTCCACGATTTAACAGGCAAGGACCTGGCGCCTTGTTTCTCGGCCTCAGCGCACACAACCAGTTGTCACAGCTTCACATAATCCTTCACGAATGATACCAAAATAAACATGAAAATCGTCTCTGTAGAAGACACGGGAAATTTGAAAGCATATATCAGGTGTTGCAGTGGAAAATAACATATTGTTCAAGGGTGACAAATCCCAACTGCTTAATACGGAAAGAATGAAAACACAGAACACAGGAGGACCATCTCATATAAGGTAATAATAATGACAGATGACCTATCATTTAAAGAACACGAAAAGATAAATGTGGCGAAAGCAAGAGCAGTTAATGAGAACTTCTGAAACGAGAGAAATAATGCCAGTGGTAACACTGTTGAAGTTACATGTGATAATGTTTGGTGTTGGCGCCTCCTTGCAAGGCAGGGGAGATATACAAGCTGGAAAACGTATAGTGATTGTTTATAGCCCGTATACAGGCAATAAAACATTTATATTATTCGGAACGCTCTGTTGGAAGCGGAGAGTGTGTGTGCTGATAAAATATATACATGGAAGGTAACTGAGGGTCTAAACCCAAATCTGCACACTGTCAGAAAAACGTACTGAAATGTGAGAGATAGGAAGTGTAAAATAAACCCAGTGAACAACAGGGACACCGTGGGCACAATAAGAAAACACTGCGTCAACATCCGTGGTCCAAGACTGTTCAACACAGACCGTGCTACCACAGACAGACACGAACCGTGCTGCCACAGACACACCCAGTCCAGTAAGTCACAGGAGAAAAACTTGCCGAAGAGTGAACAAAGGATTGAGTTTGTCCGTCTGGGAGCATGCCTGAATGATTCCTATCCCTGCCTTCTCTCTCTCCCCTCACACACACACACACACACACACACACACACACACACACACACACACACACACACACACACACACACACACACACACACACACACACACACACACACATATATACATATATACATATATATATATATATATTATATATATATATATATATATATATATATAATGTATATATATATATATATATGTATATATATGTATATATACAGAGAGAGAGAGTCACCCATATGGTTTACCGTTCCGTTGTTAATGTAATATTAATAATCAAACCTAAGAACTAACCATGCTAACTTAGGCACTATTTAAGAAATACTTTATCTGCAGAATAAAATTATCATTATCATTCCCCGTAAAGGGAATTCAGCGTGGAAGGGATATAGTAGGTAACCAGTTGATCCAAGGTAGGGGAAGGTTAGCTCCAGTTCCTTTTTCAAGTGTAGTTGATCATCAAGGAGTCTTTTGCTCCCACCTTGAATACCACAATAGTGAGATTTCCCAGGTGGGTGAATAGACAGTAACCAGTTATCCAAGAAGTCTGAAGTTGTCCAGTTACTTTTATCAAGTGTTAATTATATCAAGAAAATCTTGCTTCGCTAACCAACCTTGAAGACACAATAGTGTGGAATCTGGGTATTTTTAAGAGACGTTTCCCCAACCTGGTTTACCTACAGATCTAACATAACTTGAAGACTGTTCAAATTACAGTAATGGCGGCTGATTCCGCTCTTATTATATAGTCTTCAAGAGTCAAAATACGAGGTTGAAGGCCCGTTCAACCAAACCAATTGAAAGATAACCAGTGTCGACACTGGTATCTTTAATCTTGACGGTTTGTTCATCCACACATATTACTTTAATCCATACATCTGTCTTAACTTGAAGACTGTGTACAAAAACGTAGAATCAAAGGACTGATTCCCTCATTTGTGTTATATATATCCATTTCAACTGTTCCTAATCTGATGGATAAAGTCACATATTGCAAAACGTTATATCATTATAGATAACGTTTCCCCACACGTGTCTATTTTCATCTGTCAGTATTAGTTACCTTTCCAACATAAAATACTTGAAGACACTGTTTCCATACATCTTTCTGTACTCGATGAAGTCACTGTGTAGGCGAAACGTTTACCAATAAAGGATCCATAACGGGCATTTGTGTTTAACAATTGTCACGTATTTTATACCATTGTTCACTCGTTCCCTCTCTGTGTTGGACCTTATAAGCCACTAGCTGGCGAAACGTTTCCTCGATAAAGATTCCCAAATGTTGCATTAGTGTCTCATTCTTCGCTGTTGCCTGGTCCGGGACCGAACCGCGGGAGCGTTGACCCCCAGACCACACTCCAGATAGTACGCTAAGTGCAAAGGCGGAGTCCAAGAACTATGGTTCAGCTATAGCCGACACAACTAGGTTAGTGCACAAACACACCGTGACACGCAACCCAAGTTGATGTGCTTGTGTACACTGCCACGCCCACGCCCATTGAGGTGGCTCACGCCCTTGCTAGAGGTACACACAGTATGACGAGCATGCTAACACGTAACCTAAACTGACCCCCTTACACTTCCCCTTGACCCTTTGTTGATAGCCCCCTTAATGTGTTACTGGCCCCATTAGTGTGTTGATGGCCCCCTCAGTGTGTTGCTGCCCCCCCTAGTGTGGTGCTGCCCCCTTAGTGTGTTTGACACACCATAGTAGAATGTCTGTCGTCTGTCAGGGTGTCTTCACAGTGTACGTCAGCAAAGTTGTCTTTAAGTCTAAATTTCGGAAGACTCTTCACTGCCAGACGTGTCTAGTCAGTTTCTGTAATTTATTGTTGTTTACCTGTGCGTGTGTGTATGTACTCACCTAGTTGTGGTCATAGGGGTCGATTCACAGCTCCTGGCCCTGCCTCCTCACTGGTTGCTACTAAGCGACCTGTGTGTGTGTGTGTGTGTGTGTGTGTGTTTATTTTTTTATTATTAACACATCGGCCGTTTCCCACCAAGGCAGGGTGGCCCGAAAAAGAAAAACTTTCATTATCATTCCCTCCTTCAGAGTGCAGACACTGTACTTCCATCTCCAGGACTCGAGTCCGGCCTGCCGGTTTCCCCTGAAAACCCTTCATAAATGTTACGTTGCTCACACTCCAACAGCACGTCAAATCCTTTATATTATTATATATATTAATATATTAATATATATATATATATATATATATATATATATATAATATATATATATATATATATATATTATATATTTAAACTGACAATGTGGTCGGGTGTGAGAGACTGATAGCTTGTGCAACAGGTCGGTTGCCGTGTTCCTCCCTTAATCAATGTGCCTCCTGTCTAGTTGGGTGCTTGGTTAAGCCGTAGAGACTGGGGACTTTCCTCGCATTGGGCCAGTAGGTTCTGCAGATGTTCCTTCAGTTCTTATGTTCTTATTTCTAATTATATATATTTATATATATTATATTAAATTATTATATGATAAAAGGTTATTCTATTCAAGACTGCCACTCGCTCAGGTTGAGAACTGATTACTCAATAATCCGTGTTTTTAAACCATCTCCTTGTATGGACTATGAGAGCACTGTGTGGGAAACGTTTCCTCCATTTAAAGATACCGAAGTGTTGCACATGTGTCTCATCAACTATTTGGGTTCTCTTTAGCCATTCATTTAATAAATATTATCTAAAAGATTTGAAAACAGGGCTGGATGTTGAAAGTCGTGGTACGGGAGTAAATTCTTGGGTAGTGGTGGTTTTCATAAGGACCTGCCTTGTATGGGCCAGTAGGCCTTTTGCAATGTTCCTCCATTCTTATGTTCTATGTTGACGAAAAAGACACTTCTGCACATTTAGGTGTCTTTACTATAAGAACTTTTTCGCCAACCAGTGACTAAGAGTTGTCACAATAAAGATAACCAAATGTTTACAACAGTGGTCATAGGTAAATTGATTTTGGTTCGGTAGAAGTCTTCTTGGGTATGGTTCAAAGGACTCCTTGTATGCAGTACCTTTTGCAAAGTATCCATTCTATGTTCTTAGTTACGAAAAGACACTTCTGCAATTAGGTGTCTTACTTAGAAGTTTCGCAACATGACTAAGATTGTCACATAAGATAACAATTTGACAAGTGTTCAATCATAGTAAAACTTCAGATTTTGGCTTCAATTAAACGCTCTTCTTGCTGAATAAGGCAAGCGAAATTTGTGTATGCAATAATTTCGCAAGATATTCTGAATCACAAAATGTAATTATCACTGTTTTATTATTAAATATTGTAAATTTATCTTAAAATATGTAAGTCGGATTAGGCTTAATAAATTGCGCTTGTTATATAAGGTTAGTAAGTTTTTAAGGTTCTTTGTACAAAGTTATATTTTTACATTAACATAAAAAGAACTTTAAACGATAAGAGAAAATTAGAAAGGGCTAATTTAATGAGTCTTGCTAATTGACCATTACATGTCGCACTAAGAGAGACACAGACACACACACACACAGGAGGACAGGAGAGATAGGGGGGACATGATAACTACATACAAAATACTGAGAGGAATTGACAAGGTGGACAAAGACAGGATGTTCCAGAGATTGGACACAGTAACAAGGGGACACAGTTGGAAGCTGAAGACACAGATGAATCACAGGGATGTTAGGAAGTATTTCTTCAGCCACAGAGTAGTCAGTAAGTGGAATAGTTTGGGAAGCGATGTAGTGGAGGCAGGATCCATACATAGCTTTAAGCAGAGGTATGATAAAGCTCACGGCTCAGGGAGAGTGACCTAGTAGCGATCAGTGAAGAGGCGGGGCCAGGAGCTCGGACTCGACCCCCGCAACCTCAACTAGGTGAGTACACACACACACACACAACACACACACACACACACACACACACACACACACACACACACGTGCACACATACACGCATGCACATACAACAGGCCTAGTGTCTAATCGACATGTGCCTAGGACCAAATGGTAACTAACACACAACACACACACACACACTCACACACACTCGAGCAGAGCAAAGTTACTGGTTATGGGCAATTTCAACCACAGGGAGATCTATTGGGAAAACCTGGAGCCACATGGGGGTCCCGAAACATGGAGAGCCAAGATGATGGATGTAGTACTTAAAAACCTCATGAATCAACATGTTAAGGACACTACCAGAGTGAGAGGGGAGGATGAACCAGCAAGACTGGACCTTGTGTTCACCCTGAGCAGTTCAGACATTGAAGACATCATATATGAGAGGCCCCTAGGTGCTAGTGACCACGTGGTTCTGTGCTTTGAATACATAGTAGAGCTACAAGTGGAGAGGGTAACAAAAGTTGAATGGGAAAGGCCAGACTATAAAAGGGGGTCCATACTGGTTTGAGGAACTTCCTGCAGGTGGTTCAGTGGGACGGAGAACTGGTAGAAAAGTAAATAAATGATGGAATACGTAACTACAAAATGCAAGGAGACGGAGGAAAGGTTTGTTCCCAAACGCAACAGAAATAATGGGAAGACCAGAACGAGTCCCTGGTTTACCCGACGGTGTAGGGAGGCAAAAACTAAGTGCACTAGAGAATGGAAAAAGTACAGAAGGCAAAGAACACAGGAAAATAAGGAGATTAGTCGAAGAGCCAGGAACGAGTATACACAGGTAAGGAGAGAGGCCCAGCGACAGTATGAAAATAACATTAGCATCGAAAGTCAAGTCTGACCCGAAACTGCTATATAGCCACATCAGGAGGAAGACAACAGTCAAAGACCAGGTGATCAGGCTGAGGACAGAAGGTGGGGAACTCACAAGAAACGATCACGAGGTATATGAGGAGCTCAACAGGAGATTTAAGGAAGTATTTACAGTAGAGACAGGAAGGACTCTGAGAAGACAGCACAGAGGGGAACATCAACAGGGAATATACCAACAAGTGTTGGATGACATACGAACAACGGAGGAGGAGGTGCAGAAGCTGCTAAGTAACCTTGATACCTCAAAGGTGATGGGACTGGACATCTCCCCATGGATCCTTAGAGGAGCAGAGACGCTGTGCGTGCCACTATCCACAATCTTCAATACATCTCTTGAAACTGGTCAACTACCTGCGGTATGGAAGACGGCAAATGTAGTCCCCATTTTTAAGGAGACAAACGAGGCACTAAACTACAGACCTGTGTCTCTGACGTGTATAGTATGCAAAGTCATGGAGAAGATTATCAGGAGGAGAGTGGTGGAGCACCTGGAACGGAACAAGATTATAAACGATAACCAGCATGTATTTACGGAAAACAAATCCTGTGTCACAAACCTTCTGGAGTTTTACGACAGAGTAACGGAAGTAAGATACGAGAGAGGGGTGGGTTGATCGCATTTTCCTGGACTGCAGGAAGGCCTTCGACACAGTTCCTCACAAGAAATTAGTGCAGAAGCTGGAGGATCGGGCGCTTATAACAGGAAGGGCACTGCAGTGGATTAAAGAATACCTGACAGGGAGGCAACAACGAGTCATGGTATGTGAAGAGGTATCACAGTGGGCGCCTGTGATGAGCGGGGTCCCACACGGGTCAGTCCTAGGATCAGTGCTATTTTTGATATATGTGAATGACATGGAAGGGATAGACTCTGAAGTGCCCCGGTTCACAGATGACGTGAAGTTAATGAAAAGAATTAAATCAGATGAGGGTCAGGCAGGACTACAAAGAGACCTGGACAGGCTGGACACGTGGTCCAGCAACTGGCTTCTCGAATTCAACCCTGTTAATTGCAAAGTCATGAAGATTGGGGAAGGGCAAAGAAGACCGCAGACAGAGTATTGGCTAGGTGGACAAAGACTGCAAACCTCACTCAAGGAGAAAGATCTTGGGGTGACCATAACAGCGAGCACGTCTCCAGTGGCACACATCAACCAGATAACTGCTGCAGCATATGGGCGCCTGGCAAACCTGAGAGTAGCGTTCCGATACCTTAGTAAGGAATCGTTCAAGACACTGTACACTGTGTACGTCAGGCCCATACTGGAGTATGCAACGCCAGTTTGGAGCCCACACCTGGTCAAGCACGTCAAGAAGTTAGAGAAAGTACAAAGGTTTGCAACAAGGCTAGTTCCGGAGCTCAAGGGAATGTCCTACGATGAAAGGTTGAGGGAAATCTGACTGACGACACTGGAGGACAGGAGGGTCAGGGGAGACATGATAACGACATACAAAATACTGCGTAGAAAAGATAAGGTGGACAGAGACAGGATGTTCCAGAGAGGGGACACAGAAACAAGGGGTCACAATTGGAAGCTGAAGACTCAGACGAGTCACAGGTATGTTAGGAAGTATTTCTTCAGTCATAGAGTCGTCAGGAAGTGGAATAGCCTAGCAAGTGATGTAGTGGAGGCAGGGACCATACATAGCTTTAAGACGAGGTATGGCAAAGCTCAGGAAGCAGAGAGAGAGAGGACCCAGTAGCGATCAGTGAAGAGGCGGGGTCAGGAGCTGAGTCTCGACCCCTGCAACCACAATTAGGCGAGTACACACACATAATTGGTAAAAGCCTTGCTGCCCTGCGGTTTTAGCACTCCGTGAATATATTGCTAGAACGGGTTCAACTTACTCATTTTATTAAAGTTATTAACTTAATGAGGTGGCCGACGCTAGATTATGAACGATTCCTGTAAACTTACAAAGTACCCAACAAGCGTTCAAATCTGCACTAATATTCCCCGTTGTTATAAGGGAGGTTGTACTGACTTCCTTCATGGCCCTTCCTGGTTCAACCTGCTTAACTCCTTGGTCCTTCTTGGACCATCCTGCTTCCTCTCTGGTCCATCCTGCTTTCTCCCTAGTCCCTCATGGTCCTCCCTGGTCCTTTCTGGTCCCTTCTGGTCCATCGTGGTCCTTCCTTTTTCCTGGCGTAGGTCATCCTCATAGTAAGTGCCGGGTAATAGTAGCTCCATGTCTGCTGCAAGGAAACCTTTGACACTGCTCTTGTTGTGGAACCCTGACTGGCGCAACAGATGATATCCACTGAAATCTCTCAGCTCAGATAAGAAAAACTTCATCTGTGATGATAGATAACAGGGGAAAAATAGCGTTTGTTTCCAGTGGAAGTAAGTCACTTCAACTTCATTTTTTAGTTATCCTAGTAATTTACATTGTATGATTGTACTTACGTGTAGCTGTGCCTAACTGAACTTACTCATGCAGAGTCAGGCAGCAGCACACTGCTAATGTGCTTAGTTTAAACGCTAATGGTGGTAGGGAGGGAGGTTAGGTTAGGAAACGTTTGTTAGGAAACAGGACAAGTGTTTTCTGAGGCGAGTCTTAGTCATATGATGACCCGCACCTCGAGATTTTGGTCATGTGACCGAGGCCGTCCGCTGGCTTACCGGTGGAGGGAGGGGTGAGTGTGGCTTGTGTAGCGACCCAGCCTTACATCACACACTTAACCTTCTTACACAAACACTCATTTTCTTAACCTCGTCTTGCTTACCTTGAAGAAAGTCGTACACAAATAACTGGCACATAGGAGACAGCTGACCACGACGTTTCGGTCCGACTTGGACCATTTATTAAGTCACGGTATTTTGCCTTTTTGTTCTTCTTGAAGAAAATCGTAAGTTACGAGAAGAGTTACGACGATGACGTTGTGAACCTCTTGTGGTGGTGGTCACCGTGTACACCTTCAGTGTGTACGTGGAGAAATGTACACACACTTGTGGTGGTCGCCGTGTGCACCTTCAGTGTGTACGTGGAGAAATGTACACACACTTGTGGTGGTCGCCGTGTACACCTTCAGTGTGTACGTGGAGAAATGTACACACACTGTGGTGGTCGCCGTGTGCACCTTCAGTGTGTACGTGGAGAAATGTACACCACTGTGGTGGTCGCCGTGTGCACCTTCAGTTTTGTACGTGGAGAAATGTACACACACTGTGGTGGTCGCCGTGTACACCTTCAGTGTGTACGTGGAGAAATGTACACACACTGTGGTGGTCGCCGTGTGCACCTTCAGTGTGTACGTGGAGAAATGTACACACACTGTGGTGGTCGCCGTGTGCACCTTCAGTGTGTACGTGGAGAAATGTACACACACTGTGGTTTGGGCGCCGTGTACACCTTCAGTGTGTACGTGGAGAAATGTACACACACTTGTGGTGGTCGCCGTGTACACCTTCAGTGTGTACGTGGAGAAATGTACACACACTTGTGGTGGTCGCCGTGTACACCTTCAGTGTGTACGTGGAGAAATGTACACACACTTGTGGTGGTCGCCGTGTACACCTTCAGTGTGTACGTGGAGAAATGTACACACACTGCGGTGGTCGCCGTGTGCACCTGCTTCAGTGTGTACGTGGAGAAATGTACACACACTTGTGGTGGTCGTCGTGTACACCTTCAGTGTGTACGTGGAGAAATGTACACACACTACGGTGGTCGCCGTGTGCACCTGCTTCAGTGTGTACGTGGAGAAATGTACACACACTTGTGGTGGTCGCCGTGTACACCTTCAGTGTGTACGTGGAGAAATGTACACACACTGCGGTGGTCGCCGTGTGCACCTGCTTCAGTGTGTGCGTGGAGAAATGTACACACACTTGTGGTGGCCGCCGTGTACACCTTCAGTGTGTACGTGGAGAAATGTACACACACTGCGGTGGTCACCGTGTACACCTGCTTCAATGTGTACGTGGAGAAATGTACACACACTTGTGGTGGTCGCCGTGTACACCCTTCAGTGTGTTTCGTGGAGAAATGTACACACACTGCGGTGGTCGCCGTGTACACCTTCAGTGTGTACGTGGAAAATGTACACACACTGCGGTGGTCACCGTGTACACCTGCTTCAATGTGTACGTGGAGAAATGTACACACACTTGTGGTGGTCGCCGTGTACACCTTCAGTGTGTACGTGGAGAAATGTACACACACTGCGGTGGTCGCCGTGTACACCTTCAGTGTGTACGTGGAGAAATGTACACACACTGCGGTGGTCACCGTGTACACCTGCTTCAATGTGTACGTGGAGAAATGTACGCACACTTGTGGTGGTCGCCGTGTACACCTTCAGTGTGTACGTGGATAAATGTACACACACTTGTGGTGGTCGCCGTGTACACCTTCAGTGTGTACGTGGAGAAATGTACACACACTTGTGGTGGTCGCCGTGTACACCTTCAATGTGTACGCGGAGAAATGTACACACACTTGTGGTGGTCGCCGTGTACACCTTCAATGTGTACGCGGAGAAATGTACACACACTGCGGTGGTCGCCGTGTGCATCTGCTTCAGTGTGTACGTGGAGAAATGTACACACACTTGTGGTGGTCGCCGTGTACACCTTCAGTGTGTACGTGGAGAAGTGTACACACACTTGTGGTGGTCGCCGTGTACATCTTCAGTGTGTACGTGGAGAAATGTACACACACTGCGGTGGTCGCCGTGTGCACCTGCTTCAGTGTGTACGTGGAGAAGTGTACACACACTTGCACGAAGATACCAACTGGAGTTCGGCTGAAAAACAAGTTTTTATTAAATGTAACTTTGTGTGTGGCAGTCTTGTGTTGTTTCAGAGAAAAAATGTTGATAAAATAATGTTTCTCAGAGAACATGTTGATAACTAAATGTTCTCAGAGAACATGTTGATAACTAAATGTTCTCAGAGAACATGTTGATAACTAAATGTTCTCAGAGAACATGTTGATAACTAAATGTTCTCAGAGAACATGTTGATAACTAAATGTTCATGCAACTGTTGATTACTGACCAATAAAACTTTTTAAAGTAACGCCTAGTTTCAAATATATGTACCCAGTTATTATTATTATTATTATTATTATTATTATATACAGCCCCGGGGGGGGGGGGATGTGGAAAACATTCAGGCTTAATTCGGGGAACTGGAGCACAGATCCAATTCCCTAAATCAAGAGCCCCTCACCAACATCAAGAAACCTTCCCTGAGAGGTATATATGTACCCAAGATATATGAAATATGTATATGAAATTGGGTCCATCATTTTGAAACACCCTATAGGGGGGAGTGGGCCCATTAATGGCTAGTGGTCCCTTAAACCAATATATTTTTATTGGCTTTGTATGTATGTACGTAGGTATGTATGTAAGTATGAGAGTTTAATGTTTTGTGCATGAAGTTGTGGTTGTTAAAGTGTATTGTAGAACTGCGTGTGCGTGTGCGTGTGCGTGTGCGTGTGAGCACATGCTTGGTGGTGATGCGGGTGGTCAGCAGCACGCCAGGTTACTGTGCTACTGGCCCAAATTGTTCTTCCTTTAACCACTCCCACTTACCACCACCACCACTCCCACTTACCACCACCACCACTCCCACTTACCACCACCACCACTCCCACTTACCACCACAACCACTCCCACTTACCACCACAACGACTCCCACTTACCACCACAACCACTCCCACTTACCACCACCACCACCACTCCCACTTACCACCACCACCACCACTCCCACTTACCACCACAACCACTCCCACTTACCACCACAACCACTCCCACTTACCACCACCACCGCTCCCACTTACCACCACCACCCCCACTACCACCACCACCACCCACTCCCACTTACCACCACAACCACTCCCACTTACCACCACCACCACTCCCACTTACCACCACCACCACTCCCACTTACCACCACTCCCACTTACCACAACCACTCCCACTTACCACCACCACCACTCCCACTTACCACCACAACCACTCCCACTTACCACCACCACCACTCCCACTTGCCACCAACACTCCCAGCTACCACCTCCATCACTCCCAGCTATCCCTCCATCACTCCCAGCTACCTCCACCACACTCCCAGCTACCTCCACCACACTCAGCTACCTCCACCACACCACTATTACTCCCAGCTACAACCACCATCACTCCCAGCTACCACTACCACACCATTATTACTCCCAGCTACCACCACCATCACTCCCAGCTACCACCACCATCACTCCCAGCTACCACCACCATCACTCCAGCTACCACCGCCAGCCTCTCCCAGCTACCACCACCATCACTCCAGCTACCACCACCATCACTCGCAGCTACCACCACCACCACTCGCAGCTACCACCCCATCACTCGCAGCTACCACCACCATCACTCGCAGCTACCACCACCATCACTCGCAGCTACCACCGCCATCACTCGCAGCTACCACCACCATCACTCGCAGCTACCACCACCATCACTCGCAGCTACCACCACCATCACTCGCAGCTACCACCGCCATCACTCGCAGCTACCACCACCATCACTCGCAGCTACCACCACCACACTCCGACACTCGCACTCCCATCACGCAGCTACACTCCATCACTCGCAGCTACCACCACCCATCACTCGCAGCTACCACCCTCATCACTCGCAGCTACCACCACCATCACTCAGCTACCAACCACACTCCATCATCGCAGCTACCACCACCATCACTCGCAGCTACCACCATCATCACCCTCTCGTAGCTAACACCACCACACTCTGTCTCATCACTCGCAGCTATCACCACTCATCTTCTTAGCTACCACCACCTCATCGTTCGCGGCTACCCACCATCACTCTCCAGCTACTCCACGATGACTTGTAGCTAGTACTTACCATCACAGCTGGTGTTGCATCACTGCTGCTCTCTCAGTCTAGTCACCTCATTTCTGTCTGGTCCACATCTCGATCTCACCGTACACTAGGCTGTGTATACGTCACGTGTGTGTGTGTGTATGTGTGTGTAGTTGTTACTTTGCTAGGTACATGTGTTGCCTGGCCTGTTGTATATACGTCAGTGTGTGTGGAGTGTTGTGTGTGTGTGTGTGTGTTTGTGTGTTGTGTGTGTGTGTGTGTGTGTGTTTGTGTGTGTGTGTGTGTGTTGTGTTGTGTGTTGTTGAGGTGTGTGTGTGTGTGTGTGTGTGTGTTGAGTGGGGTGTGTGTGTGTTGTGTGTTGTGTGTGGTGTGTGTGTGTGTGTGTGTGTGTGTGTGTGTGTGTGTGGTGTGGTGTGTGTTGTGTGTGTGGGGTGTGTTGTGTGGGGTGTGTGTGTGGGGTGTTTGTGGGTGTGTGTGTGTGGTGTGTGTGTGTGTGTGGGGTTGTGGGTGTGTGTGTGTGGGTGGTGTGTGGGGTGTGTGTGTGTGTGGGGTGTGTGTGTGGGTGTGTGTGTGTGTGTGTGTGTGTGTGTGTGTGTGTGTGTGTGTGTGTGTGTGTGTGTGTGTGTACCTTCCTGGAGCGCATTCCGGGGATCAATGCCCCCGCGGTCCGGTCCACGACCAGGCCTCCCGGTGGATCAGGGCCTGATCAACTAGGCTGTTACTGCTGGTCGCACGTGGTCCAACGTACGAACCATAGCTAGGCTGATCCGGCGCCGACTTTAAGTATCTATCCAGCTCCCTCTTGAAGACAACCAGGAGTCTCTTGGTAATGCCCCTCATGTCTGGTGGGAGGCTGTTGAACAGTGTTGGGCCCCTGACACTTGTTGTATTTCATTTTAGTGTACCATTGGCGCCCCTACTTTTCACTGGGGGTATGTTGCATCGCCTGCCAAATCTTTTGCTTACGTAGGAAGTGACTTCCGTGTGCAGATTAGGAACCAGTCCCTCCAGAATCTTCCAGGTGTAAATTATCTCTCTCTCTCGCCTGCGCTCCAGTGAGTACAAGTCAAGTGCTTCCAAGTGTTCCCAATAGTTAAGGTATTTGATGGAACTTATACGTGCAGTAAAGGTTCTCTGCACATTCTCTAGATCTGCAATTTCACCTGCCTTGAATGGAGATGTTAATGTACATCAGTATTCCAGCCTAGAGAGAAGAAGTGATTTACAAAGGATCATCATTGGTTTAGCATCTCTTGTCTCGAATGTTCTCATTATCCGTCTTATCATTTTCCTCGCAGATAGTGGCACTGTTATGATCCTTAAATGTGAGATCCTCAGACATTACCACTCCCAGGTCCTTCACATTACTTTTCCGCTCTTTTGTGTGATTCGAGTTTGTAGTATACTCATTGCTATCTATTATTTCCTCCAGTTTTCCATAATGGAGTAGTTGGAATATGTCTTTATTGAACATCATATTGCTCTCCGTTGCCCATTGGAAAACTTGGTTTATATCTTCTTGGAGATTTGTCGTGTCCTCAGTGGATGACACTCATGCAGCTCCTAGTATCGTCTGCAGAGGCTGTTTTGGTGCTATGGTTCACATCTCTGTTGTGTCTGATATGAGAATGAGGAACAGGATGGGGGCGAGTACTGTGCCTTATGGAACAGAGCTCTTCACTATGGCAGCTTCCGATTTAACTCTGTTTCCCACTACTCTTTGTGTTCTATTGGTTAGAAAGTTGATATCCATTATGCCTACTTTGCCAGTTATCCCTTTAGCACGCATTTTGTGTGCTATTACACCATGGTCGCACTTGTAAAAAGCTTTTGCAACATATGTGTATACTACATCTGCATTCTGTTTTTCAGTGCATCCAAGACCATATAGTGATCCAGTAGTTGCAAGAGGCAGGAGCGACCTGCTCTGAACCCATGTTGCCCTGGATTGTGCAATTTTTGGGAGTCCAAGTGGTTTGCTATCCTGCTTCTTGGAATTTTTTCAAAGACTTTTTATGATATGGGACGTTAAAGCTATTGGTCTATAAGTTCTCGGCTACTACTTTGCTACCACCTTTATGGAGTGGGGCTATATCCGTTGTTTTTAGTGACTGTGGAATCTCGCCTGTGTCTAAGCTCCTCCATAGCATACTTTGGGCCCGTGAGGTTTCTTGCAGTTCTTAATGAACACGGAGTTCCACGAGTCTGGGCCTGGGGCTGAGTGCATGGGCATGTTGTCAGTGGCTTTCTCAAAGTCTAGTGGAGTTAGGGTTATATCAGAAATTTGGCATACATTGGCAGGGTTTTGAGGCTCAGGCATGAAAAAAGTTTTAATTGTCTATCAGACTAATTAGTGGGTCGCTGAACACAGTCATATTGAGATTTCAGTATCTCACTCATTTCTTTGTTGTCATCTGTGTAGGATCCATCTTGTCTGAGCAGGGGCCCTATACTAGAAGTGGTTTTTGGCATATGAAAAGAAATATTTTGAATTTCTTTCAGTTTCACTAATCGCTTTTAGCTCCTCTTGTCTTTCCTGGATCCTGTATGAGTCCTTAGCTCAGTACTTTCCGCTTCCCTGGTTAGCGCTTCCTTCCTTGTTTCAGATAATCTAACATTCTTGAGGAGCTCAGTGATTCTTCGTCTTCTCCTGTAAAGGGAGCGTCTCTCCAGTTTACTTCTCTTCTTTTTTCTTAGGGTAATGTGTGTGTGTGTGTGCGCGCGCGCGCGCCATCTTCATGATGACATGGGCGCATATAACTGTACAGATGTTTGCAGGTTCGACGTGGGCGGGGTAGGAGTAGTGGGTGTGGGCGGGGAGGCTACTCCAAGGTGAAGGAATTGATGTGGAGTCCTCGCTTGCGTCTCCGGCCACCCACGCCCGCCCACACCAGCAGCAGCTCGACCAGTGATGCTTCGCCCACAGCTGACGCCTCCACACCAGCGGTAACGCCTGTTCTGGTGTGCCTCCCTCTCCTCCTGTGGGCGTGGTCCTGTGGGCGGGGTCCTGTGGGCGGGACTTGAAGAGATCCTTTGGGATAGGGTGCTGTGGGTGTAGTGTCATGGGCTGGATGTTGTTGTTTCCCGTGTTGTGTTGTTGGTGTGTTGCTAGGTCCAGCATGCTGTGTTGCTAGGTCCAGCATGCTGTGTTGCTAGGTACAGCATGCTGTGTTGCTAGGTCCAGCATGCTGTGGTGTTGCTAGGTCCAGCATGCTGTGTTGCTAGGTCCAGCATGCTGTGTTGCTAGGTCCAGCATGCTGTGTTGCTAGGTACAGCATGCTGTGTTGCTAGGTCCAGCATGCTGTGTGTTGCTAGGTCCAGCATGCTGTGTTGCTAGGTCCAGCATGCTGTGTTGCTAGGTCCAGCATGCTGTGTTGCTAGGTACAGCATGCTGTGTTGCTAGGTGCAGCATGCTGTGTTGCTAGGTCCAGCATGCTGTGTTGCTAGGTCCAGCATGCTGTGGTGTTGCTAGGTCCAGCATGCTGTGGTGTTGCTAGGTCCAGCATGCTGTGTTGCTAGGTTCAGCATGCTGTGTTGCTAGGTCCAGCATGCTCTGTTGCTAGGTGCAGCATGCTGTGTTGCTAGGTCCAGCATGCTGTGGTGTTGCTAGGTCCAGCATGCTGTGGTGTTGCTAGGTCCAGCATGCTGTGGTGTTGCTAGGTCCAGCATGCTGTGGGTGTTGCTAGGTCCAGCATGCTGTGTTGCTAGGTCCAGCATGCTGTGTTGCTAGGTACAGCATGCTGTGTTGCTAGGTGCAACATGCTGTGTTGCTAGGTCCAGCATGCTGTGGTGTTGCTAGGTCCAACATGCTGTGTTGCTAGGTCCAGCATGCTGTGTTGCTAGGTCCAGCGTGCTGTGGTGTTGCTAGGTACAGCATGCTGTGTTGCTAGGTACAGCATGCTGTACCTAGCACTGACACAGCACTGACACTGTTACATCTCCCGCTCCAACTTCCTCACATAACTATAGCAACCATGTTAATTTAAACCAGTGGTTCCCAACCTGTGGCCCGAGGGCCGCATGTGGCCCTTCTAGGAAATGGATGCGGCACTCACATGAAATTATAAATTCACTTTTATATAAATTTCACAATGCAAAGTGTCAACAGTTACAAAATATTTTTGTTATTCATAAAAATCACAGAAAAAATTAATATGTGGCGCAGCTTTCAGACTGACCCTTTTATACTAGAAGACTGACGACTGCTGATTTAAATGCTAGATTTAACAACTGGGCTTCTGAATTATAAGCTGAATTGTTTGTCATCGTAATGACATTCAAATTACCAATGATTGATGTCATCACTGAATGCGTTTGACTCGCGTGATAAGTTAGCAACATGCTCGGTGTTGACACCAGGTATCAATATTATAAAATCAGAGAGCAGAGAATAACTAAAATGATGATTCTCCGTGGGGAAGCGGAGAAGAATTCTTCCTCCGTAAGCCATGCGTGTCGTAAGAGGCGACTAAGATACCGGGAGTAAGGGACTGGTAACCCCTTCTCTGGTATACCTGGAGGGTGCTTCGGGGGTCAAGGCCTCCGAGGCCCGGTCCATGATCAGGTCTGATCATCCAAGCTGTGGCTGCTGGCCTCACGCAAACCGACGTACGAGCCACAGCCCGGCTGGTCAGTTACTGACTTGGTGCCTGTCCAGCTTCCTGAAGACAAGCCGGGGATCTATTGGTAAATCACTAAATTTGAAGAGAAAGAAAACTTGTCTTTTTCGGGTCACCTGCCTCGGTGGGAGACAGCCGATGTGTAAAAAAAATTAATCTTCCCACACTACCTCACATGACAAGGTTATTAAATCAACAAAAAGCCTTGAAATTGTTTTTTGTTTTCAAACAACAGACTTGTTATTACAGGTAAATTACAACGTCGCAGAAATGTAAGACAGCATTATCACCTTTATAGGTTAGTATTGGCCCTTTTGGCCAGATACTGTAGGGTTGTAGCGTCTGGGAAGGAAGGTTATCAGGGTTGATCAGAGGAAGAGGAAGGTAGGTTCAGGAGACTTCAGACCGACCCTTTTTAGCTAAGAAGATACGATGGCTGATTTAAATCTAGACTATAAATGAACCTGGGACTCTAAACTTGATAAGCTGGAAATTGTTTGTCATCGTAATGAATTCAAATTACCAAATGATGTGAATGGTCACACTGAAATGCTTATGTGCCGTGATAATTAGCAACTATGGTGTTGAACCGGTAATCTATAATATGAAACGTGAAGCAGAGATAACTAAACTATGATACTCGGGGGAACCTGGAAGATTCATCTCCTAACCTATGATAATGTGAATGGTACACTAAATACCGATAAGTGAACTGGTTAACCCTTCTCTGATAATACCTGGAGTGCTATAACTGTGATAACGGCCTGGATCTCGGTCCATGATACAGGAAATCCGGGATACACCCTAAACTATGGCTGACTGGCCTTCTACGAAAACCGGAGTACATCCTAAACAGATACGGCTGGTCAGCTTAATTTGATTGGGTGACCTGTCACTAGCTTTGAAGGAATCGGGGATCTATTGGTAAAACCTGAAATTTAACTAGAAAGGAATAACTTTCTTTCGGAACCTGGACATCTACTATGAGACAACCGGTGTGCAATAAAATTAATTGCCTGACACTACTCACATGACAAAGGAAAATTAAAATGAACAAAATCAACTTGATAATGTGTGGATTTTAACAACAGACGTGAACTGGTAAATTACAACGTCGATAATCGTAAACCAGCATTATAACCTATGATAACGTTGTATGGATTTTACTAGAAAACTGCTAGGTTCTACTGATATGGAAGGATAGGTTATCAGGTTGATAGTGAAGAGGATATTCATAACTTGCACACCGGGAACATTTTCTATACTCACCTTACATCTTATAGATAAGGAAGGATAACATTATGAAGACCTGGTCATCTATGACTATGATAATGTGAACCTGGATACATCTATAACTATGATAACGTGAACCTGGATACATCAAATAACTATGATAACGTGAACCTGGATACATCTATAACTATGATAACGTGAACCTGGATACATCTATAACTATGATAATGTGAACCTGGATACATCTATAACTATGATAACGTGAACCTGGATTACATCTATAACTATGATAACTGAACCTGGATACATCTATAACTATGATAATGTGAACCTGGATACATCTATAACTATGATAATGTGAACCTGGATACATCTATAACTATGATAATGTGAACCTGGATACATCTATAACTATGATAAGTGAACCTGGATACATCTATAACTATGATAATGTGAACCTGGATACATCTATAACTATGATAATGTGAACCTGGATACATCTATAACTATGATAACGTGAACCTGGGTGCATCTATAACTATGATAACGTGAACCTGGATACATCTATAACTATGATAACGTGAACCTGGATACATCTATAACTATGATAACGTGAACCTGGATACATCTATAACTATGATAATGTGAACCTGGTCATCTATAACTATGATAACGTGAACCTGGATACATCTATAACTATGATAACGTGAACCTGGATACATCTATAACTATGATAACGTGAACCTGGATACATCTATAACTATGATAACGTGAACCTGGATACATCCATAACTATGATAATGTGAACCTGGATACATCTATAACTATGATAACGTGAACCTGGATACATCTATAACTATGATAACGTGAACCTGGATACATCTATAACTATGATAACGTGAACCTGGATACATCTATAACTATGATAACGTGAACCTGGATACATCTATAACTATGATAACGTGAACCTGGATACATCTATAACTATGATAATGTGAACCTGGATACATCTATAACTATGATAACGTGAACCTGGATACATCTATAACTATGATAACGTGAACCTGGGTGCATCTATAACTATGATAATGTGAACCTGGATACATCTATAACTATGATAACGTGAACCTGGATACATCTATAACTATGATAACGTGAACCTGGATACATCTATAACTATGATAATGTGAACCTGGATACATCTATAACTATGATAACGTGAACCTGGATACATCTATAACTATGATAACGTGAACCTGGATACATCTATAACTATGATAACGTGAACCTGGATACATCTATAACTATGATAACGTGAACCTGGATACATCTATAACTATGATAATGTGAACCTGGATACATCTATAACTATGATAACGTAAACCTGGATACATCTATAACTATGATAACGTGAACCTGGATACATCTATAACTATGATAACGTGAACCTGGATACATCTATAACTATGATAACGTGAACCTGGATACATCTTTAACTATGATAACGTGAACCTGGATACATCTATAACTATGATAATGTTAGATAAATGAAATGTCGGTAATTCTACCATTATTACTCAACTATGATAACATGTGGCTGCTCCAACACACCTGCGGTATATAAGTCACTTCTCCGAGCATATGCTGTGCTTTTCTCAAGACTGGTGGACTGAACACGTCGACTCCAGGCTGAGGGACTCGTTACCTCAAACTGCTCCTCATCTTACACCGTTATTCTCTGTAATGGACTGAAGAAGCCACTGGCCGGCGAAACGTTTCTCAAATGTTGCATTTAAATGTTTCGGTCTTCAACTTTTGCTATCTGTTTTCTAAACCACTTATATAATAAGCTTAGGCTTGTTTACAAGTATATCTGACAGTCTGATGTTGTAGCCAGTCTTAGTTACAAGTATATCTGACAGTCTGATGTTGTAGCCAGTCTTAGTTACAAGTATATCTGACAGTCTGATGTTGTAGCCAGTCTTAGTTACAAGTACATCTGATAGTCTGATGTTGTAGCCAGTCTTAGTTACAAGTACATCTGATAGTCTGATGTTGTAGCCAGTCTTAGTTACAAGTACATCTGATAGTCTGATGTAGCCAGACGTAGACTTGGTTACAAGTATTACTGATAGTCTAATGTTGTTGTAGCTTAAGATTAGTTAAGAGTCCTGGCAAACTAAATATAAAGTATACAGGTTACCATATAGACTGTGCGTGCGTGCATGTGCGCGTGAATGTAGCTGCGTGCGTGCGCATGCGTGCGTGCTGGGGACGGAGGGGAAGGATAAGGGGGGACAGATCACGTTGGTATATTGACCACAGGATTATCATGTCTGAGGTAGCCTGATCTCTAGTCAGCGTTGTGGGGTGGGCGGGGTCGTTGGGGGTGGAGGGTTGTGGGGGGGGTTTTTGCAGTAGTGGTGGTTTTGTGTAGGGAAGATATTGGTTGAGTGGTTGTGATTGTGAGGACGTTTGTTGGGTGGCTGGGATGGGTGGGATCAGATGGGGTGGGGAGGGGTCAGATGGGGTGAGGGAGGGGTCAGGTGGGGTTGGGAGGGGGTCAGGTGGGGTGAGGGGGGGGGTCAGGTGGGGTGAGGGAGGGGCAGGTGGGGTGTGGGAGGGGTCAGGGGAGGTGAGGGAGAGGCAGAAGCCGCATTGGCGGAATTTCTTCCGGCCAAGTGGCCGTTGGACTCCCCCCCACCCTCTCTCCCCCCTCTCTATCTCCCCCTCTCTCTATCTCTCCCCCCTCTCTATCTCTCCCCCCTCTATCTCTCCCCCCTCTCTATCTTCCCCCCCTCTCTATCTCTCCCCTCTCTATCTCTTCCCCCTCTCTATCCTTCCCCCTCCTCTTCCCCCTCTCTATCTCTTCCCCCTCTTCTCCCTCTCTCCCTCTCTCTTTTCCCTCTCTCTCTCTCTCTCCCTCTCTCTCTCCCTCTTCCCTCTCTCCTCTCTCTCTCCCTCTCTCTCTCTCCTTCTCTCCCCTCTCTCTCCCCTCTCTCTCTCTTCTCTCTCTCTCTCTCTCTCTCTCTCTCTCTCTCTCTCTCTCTCTCTCTCTCTCTCTCTCTCTCTCTCTCTCTCTCTCTGTATCGAGGTATCAGTATAATATAAGAAGTAGAGAACATATAAGTGTTGACACTGACTTACAAGCGAGTTGATTCAGGTCTGATCTGGGTACGACGGAAGGAACGTACAGTGAAGGAGGACAAAGTTGATCCCATGTATCAGACATCTTTCCAGTGAGGATAGACTGACGGCACTGAATCAGCACTCTGAAAAAGCGTAGAATTAGGAGGGATACGATTGAGGTGTATAAATGGAAGACAGGAGTAAATAAAGGGGATGTAAATACCGTGTTTAAAATACCCAACCATTGGGTTCAAGATGGAAAAAATTAGATTTAAGAAGAATATGGGAAAGCACTGGTTTGGCAATAGTTGTGGATGAGTGGAACACTGCCGAGTAGCGTCACTGAAGGGGAAACCTTGTGTAGCTGTAACACTAGGTTAGAGTACATGAGTGGGTGTGGGTTGGACCTGTCTAACATGGGCCGATAGGCCTGCAGCACTGCTCCTCCCTTTTTATGTTCTTAAAGGGAGGAGAGAGAGAGAGAGAGATAGATACAGAGAGAGAGAGAGATACAGAGAGAGAGAGAGAGAGAGAGAGAGAGATACAGAGAGACTAAATAAAGATCATCCGGAAGCGAGAAGAATTGAAAGTGTAGTTAACGTTGTAAATGTACAATTTGTGTTAATAGCCTCGACGCGAGAAATGATTTGAGTGTGCTGGAGGCGACTTGTTACTTTCTGAACCCCCGAGGCAGGAGCACCACACCTGAGCCCTCGTGAGATGTGAACCTGCTCACCGAGAGGTTCACACTCCACAAGCAGAAGTGTACTCGCCTAGCTGTGTGTGTGTGTGTGTGTGGAGGGTTGGGTTGGTAGGTGTGTGTGGGGGTGTGTGGAGGGTTGGGTTGGTAGGTGTGGGGGTGTGTGGAAGGTTAGGTTGGTAGGTGTGTGTGGGGAGGTGTGGAGGGTTGGATTGGTAGGTGTGTGGGGGTGTGGAGGGTTGGTAGGTGTGTGGGGGTGTGGAGGGTTGGATTGGTAGGTATGTGGGGGTGTGGAGGGCTGGGTTGGTAGGTGTGTGGGGGTGTGGAGGGTTGGGTTGGTAGGTGTGTGGAGGGTTGGGTTGGTAGGTGTGTGGGGGTGTGGAGGGTTAAGTTGGTAGGTGTGTGGGGTGTGGAGAGGAGGGTTGGTAGGTGTGTGGGGGTGTGGAGGGTTGGGTTGATAGGTGTGCGAGGGTGTGGAGGGTTGGGTTGGTAGGTGTGTGGGGGTGTGGAGGGTTAGGTTGTTAGGTGGGGAGGATTGGGTTGTTAGGTGTGGAGGGGAGGGTTGGGTTGTTAGGTGTGGAGGGGAGGGCTGGGTTGTTAGGTGTGGAGGGGAGGGCTGGGTTGTTAGGTGTGGAGGGGAGGGTTGGGTTGGTAGGTGTGGAGGGGATGGTTGGGTTGGTAGGTTTGGAGGGGAGGGTTGGGTTGGTAGGTGTGGAGGGGAGGGTTGGGTTGGTAGGTGTGGAGGGGATGGTTGGGTTGGTAGGTGTGGAGGGGAGGGTTGGGTTGGTAGGTGTGGAGGGGAGGGTTGGGTTGGTAGGTGTGGAGGGGAGGGTTGGGTTGGTAGGTGTGGAGGGGAGGGTTGGGTTGGTAGGTGTGGAGGGGAGGGTTGGGTTGGTAGGTGTGGAGGGGAGGGTTGGGTTGGTAGGTGTGGAGGGGAGGGTTGGGTTGGGTTGGTAGGTATACCTTTGAAGAGTTTCAAGAGTTTCTCTACTCTCTGAGCCCGGCCATGGGCCAGGCTCGTCTAGTGTGTTGGGGGAGGGTTGGGTTGGGTTGGTAGAAAGTTGGGAGTAAGGAAGGTTGCTGTGCCGAGAATGAACAATGTTAATGATTATAGAAGATATAATGTGGTGTGTGTTACGCTCGTTGTTCCACTGAGTGAAGTCACTCTCTGAGGGAAAGTTGAGACAAACTACGCTGACGTGATGGTAACTTGACGGTGCTGATGTGACGGGAGCCCCGAATCCGCGCACTCTCCAAAAACTTAGTATGGAGATAGTATTTATATACCTGTGTAAAACAGGAGTGTATAGTGCCGGATAAGTGGAAAACGACAAGTGTGATATCAATCTACAAAGCGGGAGATACTGTTGGTCGTTATCTTCGACTCGTACAACAGTTAGGCAACCTCCGTTGTGAGGAAATTGATGGAATAAATTATTTCCGAAACAGTTCGAAGCCACATTGGAAGATATAAATTGGTAAAGGAATCTCAATACAAATTTGCAAAGGAGCATTCTTGCCTTATGAATTAACTAAGTTTTCCACTAAGGTATTGCAGGCGGTAGATGGTGATACTGTGTGAAGGACCTCAGGAAGGCCTCTGATATCACTCACTCGCCACGAGTTCTAACTCCACCCGTACCGTGGTTTGCCTTTGATAGAGTTTCACGCGAAAGATTGTTGACGAAAGTAGAGGTACATAGGAGGGGAATTTTCCTTCTGGATTGAGTCTTGGTTGACAGGCAACAGAGTGTCTGCATAAATAAGAATAAATCAGTGGGGACGCGTCACAAGTGGAGGTTGGACTCTTGAAGATTCACAATAAACATAACGACATAGATAAGGGAATAAATAGCGACATAAGAAAGTATGCCTGTGAAGAGTTACACATATGCAACATCTGGGTATCTTTATTTGTAGAAGTTTCGCTACCCAGTGGCGAAACGTCTACAAATAGAGATACACAGATGTTGCACATGTATAATTCTTCATCTTGTCGGTATTGTACACCATTTATGTACAAGTATACCTGTGACACTGATATAAGCTTCAGATCATTACTGGTGAGGACTCTCCAGTGCTTCAGGAAGATCTGGCTACGTTGATGGAGGTGCTGGGATAAGTGGCAGATACAGTGTAACGTACACAAGTATAAGATTTTAACCTCCGGAAAAGAGAATAACCATGGCAATTAAAAATTAAATAATGTTGATCGAAATAAAGCTGATAGAATTCTTGGCCTCATATCAAGATATATAAATAACAGGAGTCCTCAGGTTATATTTTAGTTTTATATATCCTTGATAAGGCCTAATTGAAATTATATTGTACATTTCTCGTCTCCATATTACAGACTGAACATAAATGCGCTGGAAAAAATCAGTCTTGGATGATGAAGTTGATGGTGTGTATCAGAAACCTTTGCTAGGAGGATACCTGAAGGACAGTTTGGTGGATCAAGGCCTGATCAACTAGGCTGCTGCTTGCAACATACGAACGAACAACAGCCCGGCTTATCAGGAACCGATTTCAGGAACTTGTCCAGTTCCCTCTTGAAGACCCCCAGAGGTTCGTAATTCGTTGATGCACGGAGTGAGAGCGTTGAAGAGTCGGGGACCTCTGACACTCGGGGAGTTCTTCCTTAGTGTACTCGTCGGTCCCCTGCTTTGTATTTGAGGTATTCTGCACCGTATGTCAAGTTTATTGCTTTCACCTGGAGTGATTCCTGTGTGCAGCCTTGGGACCAGTTCCTCCAGTTCTCAGTGAGTTCAGTGGTTCCTCCAGTATTCCATCATGGGTTCACTGGTTCCTCCAGTACTCCATCATGGGTTCACTGGTTCCTCCAGTACTCCATCATGGGTTCAGCAGTTCCTCCAGTACTCCATCATGGGTTCAACAGCTCTTTCAGTACTCCATTATGGGTTCAACAGTTCTTCCAGTACTCCATTATGGGTTCAACAGTTCCTCCAGTACTCCATTATGGGTTCAACAGTTCCTGCAGTACTCCATCATGAGTTCAGCAGTTCTTCCAGTACTCCATCATGGGTTCACTGGTTCCTCCAGTACTCCATCATGGGTTCACTGGTTCCTCCAGTACTCCATCATGGGTTCAACAGTTCTTCCAGTACTCCATCATGGGTTCACTGGTTCCTCCATCATGGGTTCAACAGTTCTTCCAGTACTCCATCATGGGTTCAACAGTTCTTCCAGTACTCCATCATGGGTTCAACAGTTCTTCCAGTACTCCATCATGGGTTCAACAGTTCTTCCAGTACTCCATCATGGGTTCAACAGTTCTTCCAGTACTCCATCATGGGTTCAACAGTTCCTCCAGTACTCCATTATGGGTTCAACAGTTCCTCCAGTACTCCATTATGGGTTCAACAGTTCTTCCAGTACTCCATCATGGGTTCAACGGCTCCTTCATTACTGTGGGAATGACTGGAAGCTGTTGGGGGCGTCTTCCCACCCCTTGGATCCAACCTCATTACCTCCCATTCCCGAGGTGCCCTGTCACCCCCTACGGCTTCAGCGCTTACCCATGGATATAGAAGCAATTGAGCACTGTGATGTTCCCAGTCTCACACTGACATTATTTTGGCAGTGTTGTCAGCATAGTGTCAGTGTTGTCAGCATAGTGTCAGTGTTGTCAGCATAGTGTCAGTGTTGTCAGTGTTGTCAGCATAGTGTCAGTGTTGTCAGCATAGTGTCAGTGTTGTCAGCATAGTGTCAGTGTTGTCAACATAGTGTCAGTGTTGTCAACATAGTGTCAGTGTTGTCAACATAGTCTCAGTGTTGTCAGCATAGTGTCAGCGTTGTCAGCATAGTGTCAGTCGTTGTCACATAGTGTCAGTGTTGTCAGCATAGTGTCAGCGTTGTCAGCATAGTGTCAGTGTTGTCAGCATAGTGTCAGTGTTGTCAACATAGTGTCAGTGTTGTCAGCATAGTGTCAGTGTTGTCAGCATAGTGTCAATGTTGTCAACATAGTGTCAGTGTTGTCAACATAGTGTCAGTGTTGTCAGCATAGTGTCAGTGTGTTGTCACATAGTGTCAATGTTGTCAACATAGTGTCAGTGTTGTCAGCATAGTGTCAGTGTTGTCAGCTTAGTGTCAGTGTAGTCAACATAGTGTTAGTGTTGTCAACATAGTGTCAGTGTTGTCAGCATAGTGCCAGTGTTGTCAGCATAGTGTCAGTGTTGTCAACATAGTGTCAGTGTTGTCAACATAGTGTCAGTGTTGTCAACACAGTGTCAGTGTTGTCAGCATAGTGTCAGTGTTGTCAACATATTGTCAGTGTTGTCAGCATAGTGTCAATGTTGCCAACATAGTGTCAGTGTTGTCAACATAGTGTCAGTGTTGTCAACATAGTGTCAGTGTTGTCAGCATAGTGTCAGTGTTGTCAACATAGTGTCAATGTTGTCAGTAGTGTCAATGTTGTCAGTAGTGTCAGTGTTGTAAGCATAGTGTCAGTGTTGTCAGTATAGTATCAGTTGTCAGTATAGTGTCAGTGTATAATAGTGATTGTTATTGTATAGTTTGTTTTATTATATAGTGTCAGTGTTATTGTATAGTGTCAGTGTTATTGTATAGTGTCAGTGTTATATAGTGTCAGTGTTATATAGTGTCTGTTATATAGTGTCAGTGTTATATAGTGTCAGTGTTATATAGTGTCTGTTATATAGTGTCAGTGTTATATAGTGTCAGTGTTATATAGTGTCAGTGTTATATAGTGTCAGTGTTATATAGTGTCTGTTATATAGTGTCAGTGTTATATAGTGTCAGTGTTATATAGTGTCAGTGTTATATAGTGTCTGTTATATAGTGTCAGTGTTATATAGTGTCAGTGTTATATAGTGTCAGTGTTATATAGTGTCAGTGTTATATAGTGTCAGTGTTATATAGTGTCAGTGTTATATAGTATCAGTGTTATATAGTGTCAGTGTTATATAGTATCAGTGTTATATAGTGTCAGTGTTATATAGTGTCAGTGTTATATAGTGTCAGTGTTATATAGTGTCAGTGTTATATAGTATCATTGTTATATAGTGTCAGTGTTATAGCGTGTCAGTGTTATTGTATAGTGTCAGTGTTATTGTATAGTGTCAGTGTTATTGTATAGTGTCAGTGTTATTGTATAGTGTCAGTGTTATATAGTGTCAGTGTTATATAGTGTCAGTGTTATATAGTGTCAGTGTTATATAGTGTAGTAGTTTATTGTATAGTGTCAGTGTTATTATAGTGTCAGTGTTATTTATAGTGTCAGTGTTATATAGTGTCAGTGTTATAGTGTCAGTGTTATTGTATAGTGTCAGTGTTATTGTATAGTGTCAGTGTTATTGTATAGTGTCAGTGTTATTGTATAGTGTCAGTGTTATATAGTGTCAGTGTTATATAGTGTCAGTGTTATTGTATTTGTGTCATGTTATATAGTGTCAGTGTTATTGTATAGTGTCAGTGTTATATAGTGTCAGTGTTATATAGTGTCAGTGTTATATAGTGTCAGTGTTATATAGTGTCTGTTATATAGTGTCAGTGTTATTGTATAGTGTCAGTGTTATATAGTATCAGTGTTATATAGTGTCAGTGTATATAGTGTCAGTGTTATATAGTGTCAGTGTTATATATAGTGTCAGTGTATTGTATAGTGTCAGTGTTATATAGTGTCAGTGTTATATAGTGTCAGTGTTATATAGTGTCAGTGTTATATAGTGTCAGTGTTATATAGTGTCAGTGTTATATAGTGTCAGTGTTATAGCGTGTCAGTGTTATTGTATAGTGTCAGTGTTATTGTATAGTGTCAGTGTTATTTGTATTTATAGTCAGTGTTATTGTATAGTGTCAGTGTTATATAGTGTCAGTGTTATATAGTGTCAGTGTTATTGTATAGTGTCAGTGTTATTGTTAGTGTCAGTGTTATATAGTGTCAGTGTTTTTATTGTTATAGTGTCAGTGTTATATAGTGTCAGTGTTATATAGTGTCAGTGTTATATAGTGTCAGTGTTATAGTGTCAGTGTTATTGTATAGTGTCAGTGTTATTGTATAGTGTCAGTGTTATTGTATAGTGTCAGTGTTATATAGTGTCAGTGTTATATAGTGTCAGTGTTATATAGTGTCAGTGTTATATAGTGTCAGTGTTATATAGTGTCAGTGTTATTGTATAGTGTCAGTGTTATATAGTGTCAGTGTTATATAGTGTCAGTGTTATATAGTGTCAGTGTTATATAGTGTCAGTGTTATATAGTGTCAGTGTTATATAGTGTCAGTGTTATATAGTGTCAGTGTTATATAGTGTCAGTGTTATTGTATAGTGTCAGTGTTATATAGTGTCAGTGTTATATAGTGTCAGTGTTATATAGTGTCTGTTATATAGTGTCAGTGTTATTGTATAGTGTCAGTGTTATATAGTGTCAGTGTTATATAGTGTCAGTGTTATATAGTGTCAGTGTTATATAGTGTCAGTGTTTATTATAGTGTCAGTGTTATGTATAGTGTCAGTGTTATTATAGTGTCAGTGTTATATAGTGTCAGTGTTATATAGTGTCAGTGTTATATAGTGTCAGTGTTATATAGTGTCAGTGTTATATAGTGTCAGTGTTATATAGTGTCAGTGTTATATAGTGTCAGTGTTATTGCAGTATAGTTATCTGATAAGATTTTAAAGTCATTTTAAAACTAGCTATTTTCGTCTTATGTTAAGTGTAAAAGTTTGTGCGAGGATGGTGAGAAGTGACTCAGCGATTTATGTTGTGTCTTTAACCCTGTTAAGAGAGAGGGGAGGGGGGAGGGGGAGGGGGAGGGGGTGACAGGGAAGGGGGTACAGGTTTTAAAATCTTGAAAGAAGTAAGGAAAAAACCCACGTAGGAATTTAGAATAGATTGAATGAAAGTTAAGATGAAGTGAGCGAAGATGACATGACAAGAAAAAGAAGTGAATACGAAGGTGAGAAGCCAGAGAGGACAACAAGAGAGGTCATTATACTTGTGGGGGGGGGGAGGTGGCAAGGATGGAGGAAAGAATTTGTGAAAATTGTACACAGCCGCAGTGTGCTGGTACAGTAACACGGGGGGAACAAAAGCCAGCTGTTTCTCTGTTATATTCCATCACTCAGGATGGTGTTCATGCAAGGTGTGGAAATGTGTCAGTCTCAGCTGGAAGACTTAAGTAGTGTCAGCCTGAGCTGGGAGACATCAGTAGTGTCAGCCCGAGCTGGGAGACATCAGTAGTGTTACCCAGAGCTGGGAGACATCAGCAGTGTTAGCCCGAGCTGGGAGACATCAGTAGTGTTAGCCCGAGCTGGGAGACATCAGCAGTGTTACCCCGAGCTGGGAGACATCAGTAGTGTTACCCCGAGCTGGGAGACATCAGTGTGTAGCCCGAGCTGGGAGACATCAGCAGTGTTACCCCGAGCTGGGAGACATCAGTAGTGTTACCCCGAGCTGGGAGACATCAGTAGTGTTACCCCGAGCTGGGAGACATCAGCAGTGTTACCCCGAGCTGGGAGACATCAGCAGTGTTACCCGAGCTGGGAGACATCAGTAGTGTTACCCGAGCTGGGAGAACATCAGTAGTGTTAGCCCGAGCTGGGAGACATCAGTAGTGTTAGCCCGAGCTGGGAGACATCAGTAGTGTCAGCCGAGCTGGGAGACATCAGAGTGTTACCCGAGCTGGGAGACATCAGTAGTGTTACCCCGAGCTGGGGACATCAGTAGTGTTACCCGAGCTGGGAGACATCAGCAGTGTTACCCGAGCTGGGAGACATCAGTAGTGTAGCCCGAGCTGGGAGACATCAGAGTGTTACCCGAGCTGGGAGACATCAGTAGTGTTAGCCCGAGCTGGGAGACATCAGCAGTGTTACCCCGAGCTGGGAGACATCAGTAGTGTTACCCCGAGCTGGGAGACATCAGCAGTGTTACCCCGAGCTGGGAGACATCAGTAGTGTTAGCCCGAGCTGGGAGACATCAGTAGTGTTAGCCCGAGCTGGGAGACATCAGTAGTGTTAGCCCGAGCTGGGAGACATCAGTAGTGTCAGCCCGAGCTGGGAGACATCAGTAGTGTTACCCAGAGCTGGGAGACATCAGTAGTGTCAGCCCGAGCTGGGAGACATCAGCAGTGTTACCCAGAGCTGGGAGACTTCAGTAGTGTCAGCCCGAGCTGGGAGACATCAGTAGTGTCAGCCCGAGCTGGGAGACATCAGTAGTGTTACCCAGAGCTGGGAGACATCAGTAGTGTCAGCCCGAGCTGGGAGACATCAGCAGTGTTACCCAGAGCTGGGAGACTTCAGTAGTGTCAGCCCGAGCTGGGAGACATCAGTAGTGTCAGCCCGAGCTGGGAGACATCAGCAGTGTTAGCCCGAGCTGGGAGACATCAGCAGTGTTAGCCCGAGCTGGGAGACATCAGTAGTGTTACCCCGAGCTGGGAGACATCAGTAGTGTCAGCCCGAGCTGGGAGACATCAGCAGTGTTAGCCCGAGCTGGGAGACATCAGCAGTGTTAGCCCGAGCTGGGAGACATCAGCAGTGTTACCCCGAGCTGGGAGACATCAGTAGTGTTACCCGAGCTGGGAGACATCAGTAGTGTCAGCCCGAGCTGGGAGACATCAGCAGTGTTAGCCCGAGCTGGGAGACATCAGCAGTGTTAGCCCGAGCTGGGAGACATCAGTAGTGTTACCCAGAGCTGGGAGACTTCAGTAGTGTCAGCCCGAGCTGGGAGACATCAGTAGTGTTACCCAGAGCTGGGAGACATCAGTAGTGTCAGCCCGAGCTGGGAGACATCAGCAGTGTTACCCAGAGCTGGGAGACTTCAGTAGTGTCAGCCCGAGCTGGGAGACATCAGTAGTGTCAGCCGAGCTGGGAGAATCAGCAGTGTTACCCGAGCTGGGAGACATCAGCAGTGTTACCCCGAGCTGGGAGACATCAGTAGTGTTACCCAGAGCTGGGAGACTATCAGTAGTGTCAGCCGAGCTGGGAGACATCAGTAGTGTTACCCCGAGCTGGGAGACATCAGCAGTGTTAGCCCGAGCTGGGAGACATCAGTAGTGTTACCCAGAGCTGGGAGACTTCAGTAGTGTCAGCCCGAGCTGGGAGACATCAGTAGTGTCAGCCCGAGCTGGGAGACATCAGCAGTGTTACCCCGAGCTGGGAGACATCAGCAGTGTTACCCCGAGCTGGGAGACATCAGTAGTGTTACCCCGAGCTGGGAGACATCAGTAGTGTCAGCCCGAGCTGGGAGACATCAGCAGTGTTAGCCCGAGCTGGGAGACATCAGCAGTGTTAGCCCGAGCTGGGAGACATCAGTAGTGTTACCCAGAGCTGGGAGACTTCAGTAGTGTCAGCCCGAGCTGGGAGACATCAGTAGTGTCAGCCCGAGCTGGGAGACATCAGCAGTGTTACCCCGAGCTGGGAGACATCAGAGTGTTACCCGAGCTGGAGACTTCAGTAGTGTCTAGCCCGAGCTGGGAGACATCAGTAGTGTCAGCCCGAGCTGGGAGACATCAGCAGTGTTAGCCCGAGCTGGGAGACATCAGCAGTGTTACCCCGAGCTGGGAGACATCAGTAGTGTTACCCCGAGCTGGGAGACATCAGTAGTGTCACCGAGCTGGGAGACATCAGCAGTGTTAGCCCGAGCTGGGAGACATCAGCAGTGTTACCCGAGCTGGGAGACATCAGTAGTGTTACCAGAGCTGGGAGACTTCAGTAGTGTCAGCCGAGCTGGGAGACATCAGTAGTGTCAGCCCGAGCTGGGAGACATCAGCAGTGTTACCCCGAGCTGGGAGACATCAGTAGTGTTACCCAGAGCTGGGTAGACTTCAGTAGTGTCAGCCGAGCTGGGAGACATCAGTAGTGTCAGCCCGAGCTGGGAGACATCAGCAGTGTTAGCCGAGCTGGGAGACATCAGCAGTGTTACCCCGAGCTGGGAGACATCAGTAGTGTTACCCCGAGCTGGGAGACATCAGTAGTGTCAGCCGAGCTGGGAGACATCAGCAGTGTTAGCCCGAGCTGGGAGACATTCAGCAGTGTTAGCCCGAGCTGGGAGACATCAGTAGTGTTACCAGAGCTGGGAGACTCAGTATGTCAGCCCGAGCTGGAGACTCAGTAGTGTCAGCCCGAGCTGGGAGACATCAGCAGTGTTACCCGAGCTGGGAGACATCAGTAGTGTTACCCCGAGCTGGGAGACATCAGTAGTGTCAGCCCGAGCTGGGAGACATCAGCAGTGTTACCCCGAGCTGGGAGACATCAGAGTGTAGCCCGAGCTGGGAGACATCAGTAGTGTTACCCAGAGCTGGGAGACTCAGTAGTGTCAGCCCGAGCTGGGAGACATCAGTAGTGTCAGCCGAGCTGGGAGACATCAGCAGTGTTACCCGAGCTGGGAGACATCAGCAGTGTTACCGAGCTGGGAGACTCAGTAGTGTTACAGAGCTGGGAGACTTCAGTAGTGTCAGCCCGAGCTGGGAGACATCAGTAGTGTTCCCCGAGCTGGGAGACATCAGCAGTGTTACCCGAGCTGGGAGACATCAGTAGTGTTACCTGAGCTGGGAGACTTCAGTAGTGTCAGCCCGAGCTGGGAGACATCAGTAGTGTCAGCCGAGCTGGGAGACATCAGCAGTGTACCCGAGCTGGGAGACATCAGTAGTGTTACCCCGAGCTGGGAGACATCAGTAGTGTTACCCAGAGCTGGGAGACTTCAGTAGTGTCAGCCTGAGCTGGGAGACTTCAGTAGTGTCAGTCCGAGCTGGGAGACATCAGTAGTGTCAGCCGAGCTGGGAGACATCAGTAGTGTTCCCTGAGCTGGGAGACATCAGTAGTGTTACGCCAGAGCTGGGAGACATCAGTAGTGTCAGCCAGAGCTGGGAGACATTCAGTAGTGTCAGCCTGAGCTGGGAGACTTCAGTAGTGTCAGTCTGAGCTGGGAGATCAGTAGTGTCAGCCTGAGCTGGAGGACATCAGTAGTGTCAGCCTGAGCTGGGAGACATCAGTAGTGTCAGCCTGAGCTGGGAGACATCAGTAGTGTCAGCCTGAGCTGGGAGACTTCAGTAGTGTCAGCCTGAGCTGGGAGACTTCAGTAGTGTCAGCCTGAGCTGGGAGACATCAGTAGTGTCAGCCTGAGCTGGGAGACATCAGCAGTGTCAGCCTGAGCTGGGAGACTTCAGTAGTGTCAGCCTGAGCTGGGAGACATCAGTAGTGTCAGCCTGAGCTGGGAGACATCAGCAGTGTCAGCCTGAGCTGGGAGACTTCAATAGTGTCAGCCTGAGCTGGGAGACATCAGCATGTCAGCCTGAGTGGGAGACATCAGCAGTGCTCAGCCTGAGCTGGGAGACATCAGCAGTGTCAGCCTGAGCTGGGAGACATCAGCAGTGTCAGCCTGAGCTGGAGACTTCAATAGTGTCAGCCTGATGGGAGACATCAGCAGTGTCAGCCTGAGCTGGGGAGACTTCAATAGTGTCAGCCTGTAGCTGGGAGACATCAGAGTGTCAGCCTGAGCTGGGAGACTCAGCAGTGTCAGCCTGAGCTGGGAAACATCAGTAGTGTCAGCCTGAGCTGGGAGACATCAGCAGTGTCAGCCTGAGCTGGGAGACATCAGTAGTGTCAGCCTGAGCTGGGAGACATCAGCAGTGTCAGCCTGAGCTGGGAGACATCAGCAGTGTCAGCCTGAGCTGGGAGACATCAGCAGTGTCAGCCTGAGCTGGGAGACATCAGCAGTGTCAGCCTGAGCTGGGAGACATCAGCAGTGTCAGCCTGAGCTGGGAGACATCAGCAGTGTCAGCTGAGCTGGGAAACATTCAGTGTGTCAGCCTGAGTGGGAGACTCAGTAGTGTCAGCTGAGCTGGGAGACATCAGTAGTGTCAGCCTGAGCTGGGAGACATCAGTAGTGTCAGCTGAGTGGGAGCATCAGTAGTGTCAGCCTGAGCTGGGAAACTCAGTAGTGTCAGCCGAGCTGGAGTACATCAGTAGTGTCAGCCTGAGCTGGGAGACTCAGCAGTGTCAGCTGAGCTGGGAAACATCAGTAGTGTCAGCCTGAGTGGGAGACATCAGTAGTGCAGCCTGAGTGGGAGACATCAGTAAGTGTCAGCCGAGTGGGAGACATCGTAGTGTCAGCTGAGTGGGAGACATCAGTAGTGTCAGCCTGAGCTGGGAAACATCAGTAGTGTCAGCCTGAGCTGGGAGACATCAGTAGTGTCAGCCTGAGCTGGGAGACATCAGTAGTGTCAGCCTGAGCTGGGAGACATCAGTAGTGTCAGCCTGAGCTGGGAAACATCAGTAGTGTCAGCCTGAGCTGGGAGACATCAGTAGTGTCAGCCTGAGCTGGGAGACATCAGCAGTGTCAGCCTGAGCTGGGAGACATCAGCAGTGTCAGCCTGAGCTGGGAGACATCAGTAGTGCGGTAAGATATGGTCAAGTGTACCAACAAAGAATCATCAGCTACGGCAGCATCAAAGGTTACCTTCCAGTACAGTTGGACTTATCATCACTTGAGAGTTACAATCTCTCAGGATAGTCTATCACATTGGAGGGAAGGAGAGTTTTACCTGATAGATGTTTCCGGGAGTACGTCCCCGGGGGCCCGGTCTAAGATCAAACCTCCTGGAGAATTCAGGCCTGTTCAACCAGGCTGTTACTGCTGGCTTCACTCCCGGCTGATCAGACGCTGATTGGAGGAATTTGTATGGTTCTCTCTTGAAGACAGCCACAGTCTAGTCTACACGAGTTTATTAGTAGCAGCAGCAGCAGCAGTAGTAGTAGTAGTAGTAGTAGTAGTAGTAGTAGTAATAGCAGCAGCAGTAATAGCGGCAGCAGCAGTAGTAGTAGTAGTATTAGCAGCAGTAGTAGTAGTATTAGCAGCAGTAGTAGTAGTATTAGCAGTAGTAGTATTAGCAGTAGTAGTAGTATTAGCAGCTGTAGTAGTAGTATTAGCAGCTGTAGTAGTAGTATTAGCAGGAGCGGCGGCGGCGGCGGCGGGAGGAGGAGGAGGAGGAGGAGGAGGAGGAAGGAGGAAGGAGAAGGAAGGAGGAGGAGGAGGAGAAGGAAGGAGGAGGAGGAGGAGGAGGAGGAAGGAAGGAAGGAAGGAAGGGAGGGAGGGAGAGGAAGGAGGAGGAGGAAGGAGGAGGAGGAGGGAGGAGGAGGAGGAAGGAGGAGGAGGAAGGAGGAGGAGGAAGGAGGAGGAGGAAGGAGGAGGAGGAAGGAAGGAGGAAGGAAGGAAGGGAGGGAGGAAGGAACGAAGGAACGAACGAACGAACACCAACCTCAGTGTTTACACCGGTCCCGTGAACAAAGAAACACATTTCCGGAGAATGTTTGCCTGGAAGCTCCCAAAAGCTTGTGGAGACTCATGAAAGTTTATGGAAGCTCCCATAAGCTTAGTGGAAGCTCCTGTCTACCTGCCAGGTAGTCTACCTGGAGGGTTCTCCGGGGGTCAACGTCCTCGCGGCCCAGTCCTTGACTAGGCCTCCCTGTACTGAGTTCTGTGTTCTCGACGTGTTCTTTGCATTGTCTTCGGAGACTGGCTTTCGTAGGAGTAATTACAGTGTGCATATTTCGTACCAATTACTCCAGGATTTTCAATGTGTATATTATGATGTATCATTCTCACCTACCTTTCCATGAGTACAGTTCAAAGGAGATTAGCCTTTCTCAATAATTTAAGGGCTAGATAGACTTTATGAGGGTAGAATTTCTACATTTTCCAGATCTGTACTTTCTGAGCTGTTAGTGTCAGTATTCTAGTCTAGAGAGAAACGGTGACTAAAAGTACAGGAATAATTCGCATCAACACATCGTCATAAATTTCCGTCTCCTCGGTGAGAGTTATTGTGGTGTTCCAGCTACGGTATTGTGACTTTATATTATTTAAGCCGATAAGACTATCAACATTAGCTTGATATTTCTTGTTTCAAATATTCTAGTTATCCATCTAACCATTTTCCTTCAGGATGCTCGAGGTTGCTCATTGAAGTTGTTCCTTAAGGTTTTATCTTGAGGCTGTTCTTTAAGGTTTTATCTTAAGGTTGTTCTTTAAGGTTTTATTTCGAGGTTCACCGAGGTTGTTCCTTAAGGTTTTATTTCGTGGTTCACTGAGGTTGTTCCTTAAAGTTATATTTTGAGGTTGTTCACTGTGACTGTTCCTTAAGATATAATTTGAGGTTGTTCCTTGAGGTTAAATCTTGAGGTTGTTCTTTGAGGGTGTTCCTTGAGGGTGTTCCTTGAGGTTATTCCTTAAGGTTGTGTCTCCTTGAGGTTGTGGTACTAACACTTGTAATTCTTGAACTTTATTTCCTTACGTTAAAGTTTTTTTCTGTTTCTTAAATTGAGTTTGTTTGATACGTCTTTCCAGTTTTTATTTCATTGTTTCCGTGATATAGCGGAGTTACTGATCATCATATTGTTTTCTGTGGCTCACAGGAAGACTTATCAGCTTGGAGGATATATGCTCTCTCCTCAGTGAATGTCACTTTCATGCATATTCTAGTATCGTCTGCCAGTGATACAGTGCTGTGATTTATGTCTGTGTCGGTTAAGAGAATGAGAGAGAATTTGGGGCGAGTATTGTGCCTTGGGAACAACTTTTCTTCGCCGTGGCACTCACTGATTCTACTGTATTTACTACTCTCTGGGTTCTGTTAACAGGTTTAAAAGTCATCTGTCCATTGTTCCAGCCATTCCCTTTCCACGCATTTTGTAAACAATTGCACCATGACGATACTTGTCGAAGACTTTCGCAGAGTTTGTGGTCGAAGTGGTCGAGCAGTTGTGAGAGACATGAGCAAGCTGTTGTAACCCGAGTTACCCAGCGTTGTTGCCTAAGTGTTGTTATGATGTGTCATTACCAATCTTGTTTGTTAAGCTCTCAAAGATTTTGATAATGTGCGACGCCAGCGGTGTAGGTCTATACTTTTTTTTGCGATTGCTTTGTTGATTATATTGTTGAGTGGTACTATATCCGCATTTTTTAATGATTGTTGGATGACTGCTGTGTCTAGACTCAGCCACCATAGCATAGTCATGTGTCTCAGTTTTTCATAATTGCATCACCTCTGCCTGTGTCTTTTATTATAATTTCCCTAAATCTGTGTTTCTACTTTGGTCGTGGTCTGTGTTCATGAAGGTGACGTCATTCTCTCTAGTTCCGCATTCACTTGTCTTAACCAACACTGTTGTTGTCTTCTCCCTCATTTTCACTGCCCGCACCGCCCTCTCTAACCTTCCAAGTTAAGAAAAAATTATCACCCCCTCCGTCCCTCCCCACCCACTACTCATCTTCATTTCCTCCCTCCTTTTCCTTCTGTCTTTTCTCCCCTTAATTTCTGTACCCCTTCTATATCCTTATTAGTTTTCATCACCCTTTGCCCCTCCGTGTCTTCCTTTTCTTCATCCCCCTTCTTCCTCTTCTCCCCATCCCCCTCCCCCTCATATTCATCTGCTTTTCCACTTTTCGTCTGACCTCCTCCTCCACATCCTTTTGGTGCATTCTGATTCATTCTCCAGCTTTCCTTCCTCCTCTGCCCTTTCTTGTGTCATCTTTTATCATCATCTCTACCTCAATGCTCTTCTTGCACTTCAATTATGGCTCCTTCCTTCGTTCGTACTGCTCTTTGCTCTCTTTGGCATTCCTTTCCTCCATACTTCAGTATTTCTTGAAGGTGATTATAGAGGAAGACAATACGTATTATAAGAGTGTATCTCAAGCAACTCCCTGACTCCGTCTTCGGCATCAAGAATGGGACAGCAACTTTGCATTCACTCTGATCAATCCTTGCTAGCAGTTACTGTGGCGGAAAAATGTGGAAAATGGTAAGTGGTGGTGATGGCAGGAGATGATTCATAGTTCTTGGCCCTTCCTCTTGAGTTTCGTCGGCCGGTTTCATTGATTTGTGGCTTGTATAAGGTGATTAGTGTATGTCAACACCGCGTCGCCAAACTTTGTTAGGTATTAGGCAGTGTTTTTCTGGTCTTCAGTAAGGGATAGACCAACATTGTTTATCAGGTCTTCAGTTAGGCATGAAGCCAAATAGCGTGCTACCGATAATGTCAGCGAAAGGATAGGTTTACCTGGAGAGAGTTTACCTGGAGAGAGTTCCGGGGGTCAACGTCCCCGAGGCCCGGTCTGTGACCAGGCCTCCTTAGGTCAGTGTCCCAGGATGCGACCCACACCAGTCGATTAACACCCAGGTACCCATTTTACTGATGGGGAACATAGACAACAGGTGGAAAGAAACACGTCCAATGTTTCTACTCTGGCTGGGAATCGAACCCAGGCCCTCACCGTGTGAAGCGAGAGCGTTAACCACCAGGCCACCAGAGCCTGCTTAACCAGCTTTTATTGGGATAACGAGCCACACTCTGTAGAGCTTTTATCAAGTCACACCTTAATAAAGCTCTATAGGGAGAAACGTTGCACATACAAGCTTGTTCTGCGACGTGTCTTTAATACAGTAAATCATCTTACTGAAGACAGACATGAAAGTGGCGACACACTGTTTTGGAGAATTTTTCAGCTGGTCGACACATGATGGCAACAAGAACGATGAGTTGACGTACATGTTGAGGAATCAGTCACAAGTGACGTTCCTCAGGGGACGGTGCTGACCACCTGGTTCTTCGCACTTAAATATCACTAACTTTACTGAAGGGTTAATTATTATAATCATGGGGGAGTGCTAAACCCGTAGGATTGTACAGCGCATGCGGAAGGGGGGGGGTTGATGATGGAAGGAATTCAGATTCAATTCAGGGAACCGGAGCACAGCTCCAGCTCCCTAGATGAATAGCCCCTCACCAGCGTCAAGGAACCTCCCCTGAGGGGTGAAGGGTTAATGTCAAATATGGTGGTGGTGGTTGGACCATGATGGTGTGGTGGTTGGACCATGATGGTGTGGTGGTTGGACCAGGATGGTGTGGTGGTTGGACCAGGATGGTGTGGTGGTTGGACCATGATGGTGTGGTGGTTGGACCAGGATGGTGTGGTGGTTGGACCAGGATGGTGTGGTGGTTGGACCATGATGGTGTGGTGGTTGGACCAGGATGGTGTGGTGGTTGGACCATGATGGTGTGGTGGTTGGACCAGGATGGTGTGGTGGTTGGACCAGGATGGTGTGGTGGTTGGACCAGGATGGTGTGGTGGTTGGACCATGATGGTGTGGTGGTTGGACCATGATGGTGTGGTGGTTGGACCATGATGGTGTGGTGGTTGGACCAGGATGGTGTGGTGGTTGGACCATGATGGTGTGGTGGTTGGACCAGGATGGTGTGGTGGTTGGACCATGATGGTGTGGTGGTTGGACAGGATGGTGTGGTGGTTGGACCAGGATGGTGTGGTGGTTGGACCATGATGGTGTGGTGGTTGGACCAGGATGGTGTGGTGGTTGGACCAGGATGGTGTGGTGGTTGGACCATGATGGTGTGGTGGTTGGACCAGGATGGTGTGGTGGTTGGACCAGGATGGTGTGGTGGTTTGGACCAGGATGGTGTGGTGGTTGGACCAGGATGGTGTGGTGGTTGGACCATGATGGTGTGGTGGTTGGACCATGATGGTGTGGTGGTTGGACCAGGATGGTGTGGTGGTTGGACCAGGATGGTGGTGGTGGTTGGACCAGGATGGTGGTGGTGGTTGGACCAGGATGGTGGTGGTGGTTGGACCATGATGGTGTGGTGGTTGGACCAGGATGGTGTGGTAGTTGCACCAGGATGGTGTGGTGGTTGGACCAGGATGGTGGTGGTGGTTGGACCAGGATGGTGGTGGTGGTTGGACCAGGATGGTGGTGGTGGTTGGACCAGGATGGTGTGGTAGTTGCACCAGGATGGTGTGGTGGTTGGACCAGGATGGTGTGGTGGTTGGACTAGGATGGTGTGGTTGGACCAGGATGGTGTGGTGGTTGGACCAGGATGGTGTGGTGGTTGGACCAGGATGGTGTGGTGGTTGGACCAGGATGGTGTGGTGGTTGGACTAGGATGGTGTGGTTGGACCAGGATGGTGTGGTGGTTGGACCAGGATGGTGTGGTTGGACCAAGGTGTGGTGTTTGGACCAGGATGGTGTGGTGGTTGGACCATGATGGTGTGGTGGTTGGACCAGGATGGTGTGGTGATTGGACCAGCAGGGTGTGGTGGTTGGACCAGGATGGAGTGGTAGTTGCACCAGGATGGTGTGGTGGTTGGACCAGGATGGTGTGGTGGTTGGACCAGGATGGTGTGGTGGTTGGAATAGGATGGTGTGGTTGGACCAGGATGGTGTGGTGGTTGGACCAGGATGGTGTGGTGGTTGGACCAGGATGGTGTGGTGGTTGGACCAGGATGGTGTGGGGGTTGAACCATGATGGTGTGGTGGTTGGACCAGGATGGTGTGGTGGTTGGACCAGGATGGTGTGGTGGTTGGACCATGATGGTGTGGTGGTTGGACCATGATGGTGTGGTGGTTGGACCAGGATGGTGTGGTGGTTGGACCAGGAGGGCGTGGTGGTTGGACCATGATGGTGTGGTTGGACCATGATGGTGTGGTGGTTGGACCAGAATGGTGTGGTGGTTGGACCATGATGGTGTGGTGGTTGGACCATGATGGTGTGGTGGTTGGACCATGATGGTGTGGTGGTTGGACCATGATGGTGTGGTGGTTGGACCAGGATGGTGTGGTGGTTGGACCAGGATGGTGGTGGTGGTTGGACCAGGATGGTGGTGGTGGTTGGACCAGGATGGTGTGGTGGTTGGATCAGGATGGAGTGGTAGTTGCACCAGGATGGTGTGGTGGTTGGACCAGGATGGTGTGGTTGGACTAGGATGGTGTGGTTGGACCAGGATGGTGTGGTGGTTGGACCAGGATGGTGTGGTTGGACCAGGATGGTGTGGTGGTTGGACCAGGATGGTGTGGTGGTTGGACTAGGATGGTGTGGTCGGACCAGGATGGTGTGGTGGTTGGACCAGGATGGTGTGGTTGGACCAGGGTGTGGTGTTTGGACCAGGATGGTGTGGTTGGACCATGATGGTGTAGTGGTTGGACCAGGATGGTGTGGTGATTGGACCAGCAGGGTGTGGTGGTTGGACCAGGATGGAGTGGTAGTTGCACCAGGATGGTGTGGTGGTTGGACCAGGATGGTGTGGTGGTTGGACCAGGATGGTGTGGTGGTTGGACTAGGATGGTGTGGTTGGACCAGGATGGTGTGGTGGTTGGACCAGGATGGTGTGGTGGTTGGACCAGGATGGTGTGGTGGTTGGGCTAGGATGGTGTGGTGGTTGGACCATGATGGTGTGGTGGTTGGACCAGGATGGTGTGGTGGTTGGACCAGGATGGTGTGGTGGTTGGACCAGGATGGTGTGGTGGTTGGACCAGGATGATGTGGTGGTTGGACCAGGATGGTGTGGTGGTTGGACCAGGATGGTGTGGTGGTTGGACTAGGTTGGTGTGGTTGGACCAGGATGGTGTGGTGGTTGGACCAGGATGGTGTGGTGTTTAGACCAGGATGGTGTGGTGGTTGGACCAGGATGGTGTGATGGTTGGACCAGGATGGTGTGGTGGTTGGACCAGGATGGTGTGGTGGTTGGACCAGGATGGTGTGGTGGTTGGACCATGATGGTGTGGTGGTTGGACCATGATGGTGTGGTGGTTGGACCATGATGGTGTGGTGGTTGGACCAGGATGGTGTGGTGGTTGGACCATGATGGTGTGGTGGTTGGACCATGATGGTGTGGTGGTTGGACCAGGATGGTGTGGTGGTTGGACCAGGATGGTGTGGTGGTTGGACCATGATGGTGTGGTGGTTGGACCATGATGGTGTGGTGGTTGGACCATGATGGTGTGGTGGTTGGACCATGATGGTGTGTTGGTTGGACCAGGATGGTGTGGTGGTTGGACCAGGATGGAGTGGTAGTTGCACCAGGATGGTGTGGTGGTTGGACCAGGATGGTGTGGTTGGACTAGGATGGTGTGGTTGGACCAGGATGGTGTGGTGGTTGGACCAGGATGGTGTGGTGGTTGGACCAGGATGGTGGTGGTGGTTGGACCAGGATGGTGGTGGTGGTTGGACCAGGATGGAGTGGTAGTTGCACCAGGATGGTGTGGTGGTTGGACCAGGATGGTGTGGTTGGACTAGGATGGTGTGGTTGGACCAGGATGGTGTGGTGGTTGGACCAGGATGGTGTGGTGGTTGGACCAGGATGGTGTGGTGGTTGGACCAGGATGGTGTGGTGGTTGGACCAGGATGGTGTGGTGGTTGGACTAGGATGGTGTGGTGGTTGGACCAGGATGGTGTGGTGTTTAGACCAGGATGGTGTGGTGGTTGGACCAGGATGGTGTGATGGTTGGACCAGGATGGTGTGGTGGTTGGACCAGGATGGTGTGGTGGTTGGACCAGGATGGTGTGGTGGTTGGACCAGGATGGTGTGGTGGTTGGACCAGGATGGTGTGATGGTTGGATCAGGATGGTGTGGTGGTTGGACTAGGATGGTGTGGTGGTTGGACCAGGATGGTGTGGTGGTTGGACCAGGATGGTGTGGTAATTGGACCAGTATGGTTTGGTGGTTGGGCCAGGATGGAATGGTAGTTGGACTAGGATGGCGTGGTAATTGGGCCAGGGTGGTGTGGTGGTTGGGCAAGGATGGAGTGGTAGTTGGACTAGGATGGCGTGGTAATTGGACCAGGGTGGTGTGGTGGTTGGGCCAGGATGGAGTGGTAGTTGGACTAGGATGGCGTGGTAGTTGCACCAGGATGGTGTGGTAGTTGCACCAGGATGGTGTGGTGGTTGGACCAGGATGGTGTGGTGGTTGGACCAGGATGGTTTGGTAGTTGCCTTAGGATTTAATGGCGGCTGCATTAGGATGGAGTGGTGGTTGTACCAGGATGAAGTGCTGGTTTGACCAGGATGGTGTGGTGATTGAACCAGGATGGAGTAGTGGTTGGACCAGGATGGTGTGGTGATTGAACCAGGATGGAGTAGTGGTTGGACCAGGATGGAGGGGTAGCTACACCAGGATAGAGGGGTAGTTACCTGGAGGTTATTCCGGGGATCAACGCCCCCGCGGCCCGGTCCATGACCAGGCCTCCCGATGGATCAGGGGCTGATCAACTAGACTGTTACTGCTGGCCGCACGCAGTCCAACGTACGAGCCACAGCCCGGCTGATCCGGCACTGACTTTAGGTATCTGTCCAGCTCTCTCTTGAAGGTAGCCAGGGGCTTATTGGCAATTCCCCTAATGCTTGATGGGAGGCTGTTGAACAGTTTTGGGCCCCGGACACTTATGGTGTTTTCCCTTAGTGTACCGATGGCGCCCCTACTTTTTATTGGGGGCATTTTGCATAGCCTCCAGTCTTTTACTTTCGTAGGGAGTGATTTCTGTGTGCAGATTTGGGACCATTCCTTCCAAGATTTTCCAAGTGTAGATTATGATGTATCTCTCCCTCCTGCGTTCCAACGAGTACAAGTCAAGTGCTTCCAAGCGTTCCCAGTAGTTAAGGTGCTTGACAGAACTTATACGTGCAGTAAAGGATCTCTGTACACTCTCTAGCTCTGCGATTTCACCTGCTTTGAATGGAGATGTTAATGTACAGCAGTATTCCAGCCTAGAGAGAACAAGTGATTTGAAAAGGATCATCATTGGCTTGGCATCTCTCGTTTTGAAAGTTCTCATTATCCATCCTATCATTTTCTTTGCACGTGCGATCGTGGCACTGTTGTGATCCTTGAAAGTGAGATCCTCAGACATTACTACTCCCAGGTCCCTTACATTATTTTTCCTCTCTATTGTATGGCCGGAGTCAGTAGTATACTCTGTTCTAGTTATTATCTCCTCCAGTTATTATCTCCTCCAGTTTTCCATAACGGAGTAGTTGGAATTTGTCCTCATTGAACATCATATTGTTTACCGTTGCCCACTGGAAAACTTTGTTTATATCTTCTTGGAGGTTAACCGCGTCCTCAGCAGATGACAGCCTCATGCAGATCCTAGTATCATCCGCAAAGGATGATACGGTGCTGTGGTGTATATCTCTGTCTATGTCTGATATGAGGATAAGGAATAAGATGGGGGCGAGTACTGTGCCTTGTGGAACAGAGCTCTTCACTATGGCAGCCTCCGATTTAACTCTGTTGACCACTACTCTTTGTGTTCGATTTGTTAGGATGTTGAAGATCCATCTCCCCACTTTCCCAGTTATTCCTTTAGCACGTATTTTATGGGCTATTACGCCATGATCGCATTTTTCAAATGCTTTTGCAAAGTCTGTGTATATTACATCTGCATTCTGATTTTCTTCCAGTGCATCCAAGGCCATGTCATAGTGATCCAGTAGTTGTGAGAGGCAGGAGCGACCTTCCCTGAACCCATGTTGCCCTGGATTGTGCAGATTTTGGGAATCCAGGCGATTTGCAATCCTGCTTCTTAGCACTCTTTCAAAGATTTTTATGATGTGGGATGTCAGAGCTATTGGTCTATAGTTCTTAGCTAATGCTTTGCTGCCACCTTTATGGAGTGGGGCTATATCCGTTGTTTTAAGTGACTGTGGAATTTCACCCATGTCCAAGCTCCTCCTCCATAGTGTACTTAGGGCACGCGAGAGTGGTTTCTTGCAGTTCTTAATGAAAACAGAGTTCCACGAGTCTGGGCCCGGGGGTGAGTGCATAGGCATGTTGTCAATGGCTTTTTCGAAATTTATCGGAGTTAGGGTAATGTCGGAAATCTGGCATACATTTATGGAGTTTTGAGGCTCATTCATGAAGAAATCATTTGGGTCGTCGATCCTCAGACCGATTAGTGGTTCACTAAACACAGAGTCGTACTGGGATTTCAATATTTCACTCATTTCCTTGTTGTAATCTGTGTAAGTCCCATCCTGTCTGAGTAAGGGCCCGATACTAGATGTGGTATTTGCCTTGTTTTTGGCATATGAAAAGAAATATTTTGAATTTCTTTCAATTTCACTAATAGCTTTAAGCTCCTCCTTCCTCTCCTGGTTCCTGTAAGTCATTTAACTTAAGTTCGATAGTTTCCACTTCCCTGGTCAGCGCCTCCTTTCATGTATCAGATATTCTAGCACTCCTGAGGAGCTCAGTGACTCTTCGTCGTCTTCTGTAGAGGGAGCGTCTTTCTCCAGTTTACTCCTGCTCTTCTTTCTTAGGGGAATATGCCTAGAACATGCTTCGGCTGCCAGGAAGTTGATCCTTTCAAGGCACTGGTTTGGATCCATGTCATTTAAGACTTCTTCCCAACATGTTTCGTTTAGGACATGGTTTACCTGGTCCCAGTTGATGTTCTTGTTGAAGTTGTATTTTGTGAAGACACCTTCACAGGTACATGCATTCTGCTGATCAGGACCCCTATGCATGTACGTCTGGACTTCGATTAGGTTGTGATCGGAATTAGTTGTTTTTGATATTCTTATGTCTCTTATCAGGTCCTCATTATTTGTGAAGATAAGGTCAAGTGTGTTTTCTAGTCTTGTTGGCTCCACTATCTGCTGGCTTAAGGTGTGTTTTTCGCAGAGACTTAGTAGCTCATGTGTGTGTGACCTTTCATCTGCGCTACCTCCGGGGATTGTTTCAGCTGTAACATTATTTGCTACATTCTTCCATTTTGTATGCCTTAGGTTGAAATCACCAAGCAGTAAGATGTTTGGGGATGGAGTTGGAAGGTTTTCCAAACAGTAATCAATTTTCAGTAGCTGTTCCTTGAACTGTTGGGAGGTTGCATCTGGTGGCTTATATACAACCACAATGACTAGGTTTTGGTTCTCGATCTTTATTGATAGAACTTCAACTACCTCATCTGTGGTGTTCATCAACTCCGTGCAGATAAGGGACTCTTTGACATACAGGCCAACCCCTCCTTGTTGCCTGTTTTTTCTGTCGCATCTAAAAAGGTTGTAATCACTTATCCATATTTCACTGTCAAAGTGATCTTTTGTGTGAGTCTCTGTGAAGGCTGCAAACATTGCATTAGACTCCTCTAGAAGTCCACTGATAAAAGGTATTTTGTTGTTGGTGGATGGCTTAAGGCCCTGTATATTAGCAAATATGAACGAGGTTGTATTCTGTGTTTGTTGGGGGGATTTTGTTATTGGCATCAGTAGTTGTAATTCTGGAGGGCCATGGGTGTTATGATCTAAGATGTAAGCCCCGCGTCATTGTCCTCTCTCAGTGAAACTGTACGTACATATATACATACATGTATACATCCATACATTAGTATAATGGCCTGGAGATCCGCTGCACTGTTCTTGTGGTCTTCACTGTGTATTTCTAGCTTGCTATCTGCCTCCCTCTCAACAACTAGCTTTTCCTGTCTCAACCTCTTCCTTCACCTCTCTATCACCATCATGTTTCAGCCTCACCCCCTAACACCTGGTCCCAGACCGGGTTAGTTACCATTCTGTCCTAGGCACATGGTAGACACTAGACCTGTAGTATATGCGTGCGTTCGTGTGTTCGTGTGTGTGTGTGTGTGTGTGTGTGTGTGTGTGTGTGTGTGTGTGTGTGTGTGTGTGTGTGTGTGTGTGTGTGTGTGTTGGGTCAGCACTTGTCTTCATCGCTTATCTCACACTCTCTCTTTTGTTATTAAGGAAAACACTGCTTGTGGCCCCTCTGTCTGGGCCCTCTGTCTGGGCCATTCATCCCCCCCCCCCTCCGGCTCTGAATGATCCTTTGGGTTTAGTGCTTCCACATGCTGTGTTATAATAATCTTGCATACAAGACATGTTACATTACTGTCTTTCCAGAGTTGAACATGTATTTTGGCCGAGCTCAGTGGTACAGTGCTCAGCTCACAACTGAAAAGACCCAGAATCAATCCTGGGCGGGGCGAGACGTATGGGCAGGCCTCCTAACAGCTAGTGCTCATTTTCACATAGAAGTAATTAGACACCTACAGTAGGTGTAAAAAGGCCGTCATGGGTCACATTTTAGGTGAGCATCTATCTACCATAGCGGAAATAAGCCACGCTGCCTGGCTGTAATGGTTTATACTGGTTTATCATCCCTCCTGGTTTTACTGATCCTTGTAAAGTCATAGTCCCTTGCATTTAGGAATTAGAATATCTAGGAGGCCTGGTCTGGGGCAGGACCACGGGGGCGATGTCTTCCAAATTCGGCTACAGATAGACTTGTTATAATTTGGGAAGACGGTGTGACTTGTTGCAGATGTGTTCAAGTCTTGTACGCCTAGCGAAGCCTCTTGGTAATACATGAAGCTTAGTCTAGGTGAATCTTTAAGGCAGTATAATGAGCCTAGGTGAATCTTTCAAGCAGTATAGTGAATTTTTGAAGCAGTATAATGAATCTAGGTGAATCTTTCAAGCAGTATAGTGAGTCTAGGTGAATCTTGGAAGCAGTATTAGGTGAGTGAGTCTAGTTGAAGGTTCACTAAAAGCTTTGCTTTGTGTTCGGCTGTGAAAGACTTCAACTGTCGAAGCGTCCTCTGGTTAGTTGATGGTTGCAATGGGATGCTTGGTGGTGGGGTGGTTGCTGTGTGGTCCTTGGTAATGTGGTGGTTCCTATGGGGTTTTTGGTGTGGTGGTTGCTGTAGGGTCCTTGGTGATGGGGTGGTTGTTGTGTGGTCCTTGATAATGTGGTGGTTGCTATGGGGTCCTTGGTGGTGTGGTGGTTGCTGTGGGGTCCTTGGTGATGGGGTGGTTGTTGTGTGGTCCTTGGTAATGTGGTGGTTGCTATGGGGTCCTTGGTGGTGTGGTGGTTGCTGTGGGGTCCTTGGTGAGGTGTTGTTTTGTGGCTTGGTATGTGTGTTGCATGGGGTCCTTGGTGTGTGGTGGTTGCTGTGGGTCCTTGGTGTGTGGTGGTTGCTGTGTGGTCCTTGGTAATGCGGTGGTTGCTATGGGGTCCTTGGTGATGTTGTGGTTGCTGTGGGGTCCTTGGTGATGGGGTGGTTGTTGTGTGGTCCTTGGTAATGTGGTGGTTGCTATGGGGTCCTTGGTGGTGTGGTGGTTGCTGTAGGGTCCTTGGTGGTGGGGTGGTTGCTGTGTGGTCCTTGGTAATGCGGTGGTTGCTATGGGGTCCTTGGTGATGTGGTGGTTGCTGTGGGGTCCTTGGTGATGTGGGTGGTTGCTATGGGGTCCTTGGTGGTGAGGTGGTTGCTGTGTGGTCCTTGGTAATGTGGTGGTTGCTATGGGTCCTTTTGGTGTGGTGGTTGCTGTGGGGTCCTTGGTATTGTGGTGGTTGCTATGGGTCCATTGGTGGGTGGTGGTTGCTGTGGGGTCCTTGGTAATGTGGTGGTTGCTGTGGGGTCCTTGGTAATGTGGTGGTTGCTATGGGGTCATTGGTGGTGGGGTGGTTGTTATGGGGTCCTTGGTGGTATGGTGGTTGCTGTGGGGTCCTTGGTAATGTGGTGGTTGCTATGGGGTCCTTGGTGGTGTGGTGGTTGCTGTGGGTCCTTGGGAATTTTGGTGTTGCTATTGGGGCCTTTGTGGTGTGGTGGGTTTCTGTGGGGTCCTTGGTGATTGGGGGTAGTTGCTGTGGGGTCCTTGGTGGTGTGGTGGTTGTTATGGGGTCCTTGGTGGTGGGGTGGTGGTTGCTATGGGGTCCTTGGTGGTGTGGTGGGTATGGGGTCCTTGGTGGTATGGTGGTTGCTATGGGGTCCCTTGGTGGGGGGTGGTTGCTGTGGGTCCTTGGTGGTGTGGTGGTTGTTATGGGTCCTTGGTGGTGGGTGGTTGATATGGGGTCCTTGGTGGTGTGGTGGTTATGGGGTCCTTGGTGGTGGGGTGGTTGATATGGGGTCCTTGGGGTGTGGGGGTTGTTAGGGGTCCTTGGTCCTTTGGGGGTGGGGTGGGTTTCTGTGGTCCTTGGTGGTGGGGTGGTTTATATGGGTTTCTGGTGGTGTGTGGTTGCTGTGGGTCATTGGTGGTGGGGTGGTTGTTATGGGGGCCTTGGTGGTGGGGTGGTTGATGTGGGGTCCCTGGTGGTGGGTGATTGCTGTGGGGTCCTTGGTGTGGTGTTGCGTGGGGGTCTTGGGTGTGGTGGTTGCTGTGGGGTTCTTGGTGGTGTGGTGGTTGCTGTGGGGTCCTTGGGGGTGTGGTGGTTGCTGTGGGGTACTTGGTGGTGGGGTGGTTGCTCTGTGGTCCTTGGTGGTGGGGTGGTTGATATGGGGTCCCTGGTGGTGGGATGGTTTTCTGTGGGGTCCTTGGTGGTGGGGTGGTTGTTATGGGGTCCTTGGTGGCGGGATGGTTGCTGTGGTTCCTTGGTGGTGGGGTGGTTAATGTGGGGTCCCTGGTGGTGGGGTTGGTTGCTCTGGGGTCCTGGTGGTGTGGTGGTTGCTAAAGGGTCCTTGGTTGCGTGGTGGTTGCTGTGGGTTTTTTGGTGGTGGGGTGGTTGCTGTGGGGTCCTTTGGGGGTGTGGTGGTTGATGTGAGGTACTTGGTGGTGGGGTGGTTGCTCTGTGGTCCTTGGGGGTGGGGTGGTTGATATGGGGTTCCTGTGGGGGAGTGGTTGCTGGGGGGGTCGTTGGTGGTGGGGGTGGCTTTTTATGGGGTCCTTGGGGGCGGAGTGTGTTGCTGTGGGGTCCTTGGTGGTGTGGTGGTTGCTGGAGGTACTTGGTGGTGTGGTGGTTGCTGTGAGGTTTCTTGGTGGTGGGGTGGTTGTCTTGTGGTCCTTGGTGGTGGGTGGTTTATATGGGGTCCTGGTGGTGGATGGTTTCTGTGGGGGCCTTGGTGGTGGGTGGTTGTTATGGGGTCTTTGGTGGCGGATGGGTTTCTGTGGGGGTCCTTGGTGGTGGGGTGGGTTTTTTGTGGGGGTCCCTGGGATGGGGTGGTTGCTCTGGGGTCCTTTGGGGGTGTTGTGGTTGCTAAAGGATCCTTGGTTGTGTGGTGGTTGCTGGGGAGGTTTTTGGTGGTGGGGTTGGGTTGCTGTGGGGTCCTTGGTGGTGTGGTGGTTGCTATGGGGTCCTTGGTGGTGTGGCGGTTGTTATGGGTCCTTGGGGGGGGGTGGTTGATATGGGGTCCTTGGTGGTGTGGTGATTGTTATGGGGTCCTTGGGGGTGGGTATTGCTGTGGAGTCCTGGTGGTGGGGTGATTGCTGTGGGGTCCTGGTGGTGGGTGGTTTCTGTGGGGTCTTTTGATGGTGGGATGGTTGCTGTGGGGTCCTGGGGTGGGGTGGTTGCTGTGGGTCCTTGGTGGTTGGTGGTTGCTGTGGGGTCCTTGTGGTGGGGTGATTGCTGTGGAGTCCTGGTGGTGGGGGTGATTGCTGTGGGGTCCTGGTGGTGGGTGGTTTCTGTGGGGTCTTTAAAGGGTGGGATGGTTGCTGTGGGGTCCTTGGTGGGGGGGTGGTTGCTGTGGGGGTCTTTGATGGTGTGGTGGTTGCTGTGGGGTCCTGGTGGTGGGGTGGTTGCTGTGGTTATTGCTCTGTGGTTTCCACACATAACTAGATCGGCTTCAAACTTTCACTAGTAGTGTGTTATGCATGAAGGAAAGATGGAATTGTTGTTTGACTGTGTATGTGATATTTATCGATTTTATTTAGAAAATTTCCTAGTAGTAGTTTCCATATAACTTGCGAATGACTCTGCAGATCGGCTTCAAACTGCACGTGCTAGTGTATCATACTCTGAGGAACAAGACAATCCCGTGACTGTAACTATACGCAAATAACCCGCACATAGCAGAAAGTAGGAGTAGCAGTAGTAGTAGTAGCAGTAGTAGTAGTGGCAGTAGTAGTAGTGGCAGTAGTAGTAGTAGTAGTAGTGTTAGTAATAGCCGCACCAATAGTAGTATAATACCAGTGGCAGTAGTATAGTAGTAGTAGTGGCAGTAGTAGTAGTAGTAGTATAGTAGTAGTGGCAGTAGCAGCAGTAGTAGTAGTAGTAGTATAGTAGTAGTGGCAGCAGCAGCAGTAATAGTAGTAGTAGTGGCAGTAGTTGTATAGTAGTGGCAGTAGTAGTACAATAGTAGTAGTGGCAGTAGTAGTACAATAGTAGTAGTGGCAGTAGCAATAGTAGCAGTGGCAGTAGTAGTAGTAGTAATGGCAGTAGCAATAGTAGTAGTAGTATAGTAGTAGTGTTAAGTGGCAATGACAGCAGCAGTAGTAGTGATTGCAGCAGCAATAGTAGTAGTGGCAGTATAGTAGTGGCAGTAGCAATAGTAGTAGTGGCAGCAGCAGTAGTTGTAGTAGTGGCAGCAGCAATAATAGTAGTGACAGCAGCAATAATAGTAGTGGTAGCAGCAGTAGTGGTAGTGGCAGTAGCAACGGCAGTGGTAGTAGCAGCCGTAGTGGTAGTGACAGTAGTAACAGCAGTAGTGGCAGTACCAACAGCAGTAGTGGTAGCAGCAACAGTAGTAGTGGTAGCAGCAGTAGTGGTAGTGACAGTAGTAACAGCAGCAGTGGCAGTAGCAACAGCAGTAGTGGTAGTGGCAGTAGCAACAGCAGTGATAGTAGCAGCCGTAGTGGTAGTGACAGTAGTAACAGCAGTAGTGGCAGTAGCAACAGCAGTAGTGGTAGCAGCAGAAGTGGTAGTTGCAGTAGTAACAGTAGTAGTGGCAGCAGTAGTAGTGGTAGCAGCAGTAGTGGTAGTGGCAGTAGCAACAGTATAGTGACAGAGTCAGTAGAGTGGTAGTGGCATGAGTAGCAACAGTAGTAGTGTGGTTAGTGTAGGCAGTAGCAACAGTAGTAGTGGTAGTGGCAGTAGCAACAGTAGTAGTGAGTCAGTGGCATAGTAGTGCAGCATAGTAGTAGATGGTAGTGGCTGAAGTAGAACAGTAGTAGTGGTAGTGGCAGGTAGCAACAAGTAGTTGGTAGTGGCAGTAGCAACAGTAGTAGTGGAGACAGTAGTAGTGGTAGTGGCAGTAGCAACAGTAGTAGTGGTAGCAGTCAGTATAGTGGTAGTGGCAGATAGTAACAAAAGTAGTAGTGGTAGTGGCAGTAGCAACAGTAGTAGTGGCAGCACTAGTAGTGGTAGAGTGTATGGTATGGCAGTAGCAAGTAGTAGTGTAGTGGCAGTAGTAGACAGTAGTATGGTAGTGGCAGTAGCAACAGTAGTAGTGAGTAGTAGTGGTAGTGGCAGTAGCAACAGTAGAGTAGTGGTAGTGGCAGTAGTAAATAGTGGTAGTGGCAGTAGCAACAGTAGTAGGGTAGTGGCAGCAGTAGTAGTGGTAGCAGTAGTAGTGGTAGTGGCAGTAGCAACAGTAGTTAGTGGCAGTAGCAGCAGTGGTAGTGGCAGTAGTAGTAGTGGTAGTAGCACAGTAGTGTAGTGGTAGACAGTAGTAGTGGTAGTGCAGTAGTATGGTACAGTCAGTAGTGGTAGTGGCAGTAGCAACAGTAGTAGTGGCAGCAGTAGTAGTGGTAGCAGCAGTCAGTGAAGTAGTAGCAGATAGTAGTGGTAGTGGCAGTAGCAACAGTAGTAGTGGTAGGCAGAGCAAGTAGTAGTGGTAGCAGTAAAGTAGTGGTAGTGGCAGTAGCAACAGTAGTAGTGGGTAGTGGACGCTAGTAGCAAGTAGCTAGTGGTAGTGGCAGTGCAACAGTAGTGAAGTAGTGGTAGCAGCAGTAGTGGTAGTGGCAGTAGCAACAGTAGTAGTGGCAGCAGTAGTAGTGGTAGCAGCAGTAGTGGTAGTGGCAGTAGCAACAGTAGTAGTGGCAGCAGTAGTAGTGGTAGCAGAGTATGTATGGCATAGCAACAGTAGTAGTGGCAAAGCAAGTAGTATGTGGTAGCAGTAGTATGGCACAGAAAGAGTAGTGGTATGGCAGTAGCAACAGTAGTAGTGGTAGCAGTACACGCAGTAGTGGTAGTGGCAGTAGCAACAGTAGTAGTGGTAGCATAGTGTAGTGGTAGCACGTAGTAGTGTGCAGTAGTACAGCAGTAGTGGTAGTGGCAGTAGCAACAGTAGTAGTGGCAGCAGTAGTAGTGGTAGCAGCAGTAGTGGTAGTGGCAATAGCACAGTAGTAGTGGCAGCAGCAGTAGTAGTGGTAGCAGCAGTAGTGGTAGTGGCAGTAGCAACAGTAGTAGTGGCAGCAGTAGTAGTGGTAGCAGTAGTGGTAGTGGCAGTAGCAACATTAGTAGTGGCAGCAATAGTAGTGGCAGCAGCAGTAGTGGTAGTGGCAGTAGCAACAGTAGTAGTGGTTGGAGCAGTAGTAGTGGTAGTGGCAGTAGCAACAGTAGTAGTGGTAGAAGTAGTAGTGGTAGCAGCAGTAGTGGTAGTGGCAGTAGCAACCGTAGTAGTGGCAGCAATAGTTAGTGGGTAGACAGCAGTAGTGGTAGTGGCAGTAGCAACAGTAGTAGTGGTAGCGTAGCAACAGTAGTAGTGGTAGTAGCAAGCAGTAGTGGTAGCACAGCAGTATGGAGTAGCAAGTAGGGCAGACATAGTAGTGGTAGCAGCAGTAGTGGTAGTGGCATAAGTAGTAGTGGCAGCACAGTAGTGTAGTGTAGTAGCAACAGCAGTAGTGGTGGTAGCAGCAGTAGTGGTAGTGGCAGTAGCAACAGTAGTAGCAGCAGTAGTGAGTGGCAGTAGCAACAGCTAGTATGGTAGGCAGTAGTGGTAGTAGCACAGCAGTAGTGGTAGTGGCAGTAGCAACAGCAGTAGTGGTAGTGGCAGTAGCAACAGCAGTAGTGGTAGTGGCAGTAGCACAGCAGTATGGTAGTGCAGTAGCAACAGCAGTGTAGTGGTAGTGTAGAGTACCGCAGTAGTGGTAGTAGCAACAGCAGTAGTGGTAGCAGCAGTAGTGGTAGTGGCAGTAGCAACAGCAGTGGAGCAGTGGAGTATGCACGTAGTAGTGGTAGCAGCAGTAGTGTAGTGGCAGTAGCAACAGCAGTAGTGGTAGCAGCAGTAGTGGTAGTGGCAGTAGCAACAGCAGTAGTGGTAGTGGCAGTAGCAACAGCAGTAGTGGTAGTGGCAGTAGCAACAGCAGTAGTGGTAGCAGCAGTAGTGGTAGTGCAACAGCAGCATGGTAGCAGCAGTAGTGGTAGTGGCAGTAGCAACAGCAGTAGTGGTAGTGTCAGTAGCAACAGCAGTAGTGGTAGCAGCAGTAGTGGTAGTGGCAGTAGCAACAGCAATAGTGGTAGTGGCAGTAGCAACAGCAGTATTGGTAGTGGCAGTAGTGGTAGTAGCAACAGCAGTAGTGGTGGTAGTAGCAACAGCAGTAGTGGTAGTGCAGTACACAGCAATAGTGGTAGTGGCAGTAGCAACAGCAGTATGGTAGTGGCATAGCAACAACAGTAGTGGTAGTGCAGTAGCAACGCATTGTGTGCAGTAGTGGTAGTGGTAGTAGCAACAGCAGTAGTGGTGGTGTAGCACAGTAGTGGTAGGCACAGTAGTGGTATGCAACAGCAAGTAGTGGTAGCAGCAGTAGTGGTAGAGTGGAGTAGCAACAGCAGTAGTGGTAGTGGCAGTAGCAACAGCAGTAATGGAGTAGCCAGTAGCAACAGCAGTAGTGAGGTAGTGGTCAGTAGCAACAGCAGTATGAGCAGTAGTGGTAGCAAGCAGTAGTGGTAGTGGCAGTAGCAACAGCAGTAGTGGTAGTTCGCAGTAGCAACAGCAGTAGTGGCATAGCAACGCAGTAGTGGTAGCATCAGTGTGGTAGTAGCAACAGCAATAGTGGTAGTGGCAGTAGCAACAGCAGTATGGAGTAGCAGCAGTAGTGGTAGACACAGCAGTAAGTGGCAGTAGTCTACAGCAGTAGTGGTAGTGGCAGTAGCAACAGCATAGTGGTAAGGCAGTAGCAAACAGCAGTATGGTAGTAGCAGTAGCAACAAGCAGTAGTGGCATAGAACAGTCAGTAGGCATACACAGCAGTAGTGTGCAGTAGCAACAGCAGTGGTAGTAGCAACAGCAGTAGTGGGTAGTAGCAACAGCAGTAGAGTGGCAACAGCATATGGCATACAACAAGTAGTGGTAGCAATCAGTAGTGGCTAGTAGCAACAGCAGTAGTGGAAAAGTGGCAGTAGCAACAGCAGTAGATGGCAGTAGCAACAGCAGTAGTGGTAACAGCAGTAGTAACAACAGTAGCAACAGCAGTAGTCTTAGCAGCAGTAGTGGTAGTGGCAGTAGGAATAGCAGTAGTGGCAGTAGCAACAGCAGTAATGGCAGTAGCAAAAGCAGTAGCAACAGCAGTTGAGTAGCAGCAGTAGCAACAGCAGTAGTGGCAATAGCAACAGCAGTAATGGCAGTAGCAACAGCAGTAGTGGCAGTAGCAACAGCAGTAGTGGCAGTAGCACAACAGTAGTGTGCAGTAGCAACAGCAGTAGTGGCAGTAGCAACAGCAGTATGGCAGTAGCAACAACAGTAGTGGCAGTAGCAACACAGTAGTGGCAGTAGCAACAGCAGTAGTGGCAGTAGCAACAGCAGTAGTTGGCAGTAGCAACAGCAGTAGTGGCAGTAGCAACATAGTAGTGGCAGTAGCAACAACAGTAGTGGCAGTAGCAACAACAGTAGTGGCAGTAGCAACAGCAGTAGTGGCAGTAGCAACAACAGTAGTGGCAGTAGCAACAGCAGTAGTGGCAGTAGCAACAGCAGTAATGGCAGTAGCAACAGCAGTAGCAACAGCAGTAGTGGTAGTAGCAACAGCAGTAGCAACAGCAGTAGTGGCAGTAGCAACAGCAGTAGTGGCAGTAGCAACAGCAGTAATGGCAGTAGCAACAGCAGTAGTGGCAGTAGCAACAACAGTAGTGGCAGTAGCAACAGCAGTAGTGGCAGTAGCAACAGCAGTAGTGGCAGTAGCAACAGCAGTAGTGGCAGTAGCAACAGCAGTAGTGGCAGTAGCAACAGCAGTAGTGGCAGTAGCAACAGCAGTAGCAACAGCAGTAGTGGCAGTAGCAACAGCAGTAGTGGCAGTAGCAACAGCAGTAGTGGCAGTAGCAACAACAGTAGTGGCAGTAGCAACAACAGTAGTGGCAGTAGCAACAGCAGTAGTGGCAGTAGCAACAGCAGTAGTGGCAGTAGCAACAGCAGTAGTGGCAGTAGCAACAGCAGTAGTGGCAGTAGCAACAGCAGTAGTGGCAGTAGCAACAACAGTAGTGGCAGTAGCAACAACAGTAGTGGCAGTAGCAACAGCAGTAGTGGCAGTAGCAACAGCAGTAGTGGCAGTAGCAACAGCAGTAGTGGCAGTAGCAACAACAGTAGTGGCAGTAGCAACAGCAGTAGTGGCAGTAGCAACAGCAGTAATGGCAGTAGCAACAGCAGTAGCAACAGCAGTAGTGGTAGTAGCAACAGCAGTAGCAACAGCAGTAGTGGCAGTAGCAACAGCAGTAGTGGCAGTAGCAACAGCAGTAGTGGCAGTAGCAACAGCAGTAGTGGTAGTAGCAACAGCAGTAATGGCAGTAGCAACAGCACTAGCAACAGCAGTAGCAACAGCAGTAGCAACAGCAGTAGCAACAGCAGTAGCAACAGCAGTAGTGGTAGTAGCAACAGCAGTAGCAACAGCAGTAGTGGTAGTAGCAACAGCAGTAGCAACAGCAGTAGCAACAGCAGTATCAACAGCAGTAGCAACAGCAGTATCAACAGCAGTAGCAACAGCAGTAGCAACAGCAGTAGCAACAGCAGTAGCAACAGCAGTAGTGGTAGTAGCAACAGCAGTAGCAACAGCAGTAGCAACAGCAGTAGCAACAGCAGTAGTGGTAGTATCAACAGCAGTAGCAACAGCAGTAGCAACATCAGTGGTGCACTAGAAGTTAACATAGATTACTTTACAAGTTGAAGTTATATAGTTGATTTTCAGTTGGAAGTTTTTACTTACTGGTGTTTACGTGTTGGCAGCTGTGTTGGTGTTTGTTGCATTGAACTAAAAACAAACCTGAGCCAGGAGCTATGACTCAACCCTTGTTTATACGTCTTAAAGAATCATCAGTCTTTCTCTTCTAGAATAGAAACAACTAATTTGAAAAACTCGAGTCAGTATTCCCTATTTTTTTTTTAAATACTGCATCTTGTCATGAGAGTAGTTTAGTAGTCACTTCTCAGTGTTGAGCTACAGCTCCAGGCACTAATATTGATGTGATATGGGTAGCAACTAGGGCTGGGACGATACCATTTGTGATAATACCGATACTCAATTTTAGGCCGATACTACCGATTCCTTCAAAGTTGGCCGATACCCGCCGATACTTGTGGACTCTAGTGGTGTGCCGAGGAATGTCACCTCCACCTTGAAGACTTCACATTGACCTTCAACTTAACATAACATTAAGACAGTTGACCTCCAGCTCTTGGTGTTCACTTGTGGCAGTCTGTGCTATTCTTACGTCAGATTCTTTTTAACATGATAATCATCGTCAAACTGACTCAGTATTAAAAGTGTACACTGACTAGCACAGTAACTGACTCAGTATTAAAAGTGTACACTGACTAGCACGGTAACTGACTCAGTATTAAAAGTGTACACTGACTAGCACAGTAACTGACTCAGTATTAAAAGTGTACACTGACTAGCACGGTAACTGACTCAGTATTAAAAGTGTACACTGACTAGCACAGTAACTGACTCAGTATTAAAAGTGTACACTGACTAGCACGGTAACTGACTCAGTATTAAAAGTGTAAACTGATTAGCACAGTAACTGACTCAGTATTAAAAGTGTACACTGACTAGCACGGTAACTGACTCAGTATTAAAAGTGTAAACTGACTAGCACGGTAACTGACTCAGTATTAAAAGTGTACACTGACTAGCACGGTAACTGACTCATTATTAAAAGTGTAAACTGACTAGCACGGTAACTGACTCAGTATTAAAAGTGTAAACTGACTAGCACGGTAACTGACTCAGTATTAAAAGTGTAAACTGACTAGCACGGTAACTGACTCAGTATTAAAAGTGTACACTGACTAGCACGGTAACTGACTCAGTTTTAAGTGTGTATGATGGTAACTGACTCAGTTTTAAGTGTATATGATGGTAACTGACTCAGTTTTAAGTGTATAAGATGGTAACTGACTCAATTTTAAGTGTATAAGATGGTAACTGACTCAGTTTTAAGTGTGTATGATGGTACCTGACTCAGTTTTAAGTGTATATGATGGTAACTGACTCAGTTTTAAGTGTATATGATGGTAACTGACTCAGTTTTAAGTGTGTATGATGGTAACTGACTCAGTTTTAAGTGTATATGATGGTAACTGACTCAGTTTTAAGTGTATATGATGGTAACTGACTCAGTTTTAAGTGTATAAGATGGTAACTGACTCAGTTTTAAGTGTATAGATGGTAACTGACTCAGTTTTAAGTGTATAGATGGTAACTGACTCAGTTTTAAGTGTATATGATGGTAACTGACTCAGTTTTAAGTGTATAAGATGGTAACTGACTCAGTTTTAAGTGTATAAGATGGTAACTGACTCAGTTTTAAGTGTATAAGATGGTAACTGACTCAGTTTTAAGTGTATAAGATGGTAACTGACTCAGTTTTAAGTGTATATGATGGTAACTGACTCAGTTTTAAGTGTATATGATGGTAACTGACTCAGTTTTAAGTGTGTATGATGGTAACTGACTCAGTTTTAAGTGTATATGATGGTAACTGACTCAGTTTTAAGTGTATAAGATGGTAACCGACTCAGTTTTAAGTGTATATGATGGTAACTGACTCAGTTTTAAGTGTATAAGATGGTAACTGACTCAGTTTTAAGTGTATAAGATGGTAACTGACTCAGTTTTAAGTGTATATGATGGTAACTGACTCAGTTTTAAGTGTATATGATGGTAACTGACTCAGTTTTAGTGTATATGATGGTAACTGACTCAGTTTTAAGTGTATATGATGGTAACTGACTCAGTTTTAAGTGTATATGATGGTAACTGACTCAGTTTTAAGTGTATATGATGGTAACTGACTCAGTTTTAAGTGTATAAGATGGTAACTGACTCAGTTTTAAGTGTATAAGATGGTAACTGACTCAGTTTTAAGTGTATATGATGGTAACTGACTCAGTTTTAAGTGTATATGATGGTAACTGACTCAGTTTTAAGTGTATATGATGGTAACTGACTCAGTTTTAAGTGTATATGATGGTAACTGACTCAGTTTTAAGTGTATAAGATGGTAACTGACTCAGTTTTAAGTGTGCATGATGGTAACTGACTCAGTTTTAAGTGTATATGATGGTAGCTGACTCAGTTTTAAGTGTATAAGATGGTAACTGACTCAGTTTTAAGTGTATATGATGGTAACTGACTCAGTTTTAAGTGTATATGATGGTAGCTGACTCAGTTTTAAGTGTATAAGATGGTAAACGACTCAGTTTTAAGTGTATAAGATGGTAACTGACTCAGTTTTAAGTGTATAAGATGGTAAACGACTCAGTTTTAAGTGTATAAGATGGTAACTGACTCAGCATGGTACTCAAGCTCAGCAACAGACGACGGACATATTGCACAGGGCCGTATACGATGGCTGAGTTTTTTTTTTTTTTACATCTTTTTTAACTAATACCCGTCTTTAAAACACTGTGCACATGCCGAAACTGTGTGCGAGCTTTGTCAATAAAGTTTAGATGCAGTGAAAATTTTAGTGAGTCTTTCATTATGGTTTCAATATAACGAGCCTTCAACATAGAAAGAAGCTTTACGACGACGTTTCGGTCCGACTTGAACCATTTACAAAGCCACTACAACTACTACTATTGCTACTGCCACTACCACTACTGCTGTTACCAGTGTGACTTTGTAAGTGGTCCAAGTCGGACCGAAACGTCGTCTTAACCTCCTCTCTTCTATGTGCGGGTTATTTGTGTATTGTTCCAGTCACGGTATTGTGTCTTCTTGTTTTTACTGGTAGACGACAGGTACTGACGACAACCATGATAGGAAGGTACTTACTGCAGGGTAAAGCTCCTAATACTACCTGTCTACCTGCCTGGAGGGTATTCCGGGGATTAGTGCCCCTGCGGCCCGGTCCACGACCAAGCTTTAATGTGTTCTCTAGGCGAGTAGGGAAGATTGGTTTAACATCTGTCTACCCCAGTTACCAGAGGAGGAAGTTACAAGAAAGGGCTACAAGAGGAGGGGGTTATAAGGGAAGGGGGGTTACAAGGAGAGGGGGTTACAAGAGGAAGGGGTTGCAAGAGAAGGCTAGAGGAAGGGGTGCAGGTGTCTAGATGATATGGGTGGGAAGGGGTGAATGTATTATCCAACCCACGTGACCAGGTGAACGCGGGGAGGGATGGGTCGGTGGGGGAAGAGAGGGGTCAGTGGGGGAGAGAGGGGTCAGTGGGGGAGAGAGGGGTCTGTGGGGGAGAGAGGGGTCTGTGGGGGAGAGAGGGGTCTGTGGGGGAGAGAGGGGTCTGTGGGGGAGAGAGGGGTCTGTGGGGGAGAGATGGGTCAGTGGGGGAGAGAGAGGGGTCAGTGAAAATTGGATGAATTGGAGGAGGGGTGAGTGAGGGAGAATGGATAAACAGGGGAGGAAGGGAGGGGTCAGTGATTGAGGACAAAAAGGAGGGAGGGAGAATACACAAGGAAGGAAGGGAGGGATGGAAGGAGGATAAACAAGGGAGGGAGGGAGGGGTCAGTCGTAATACTAAGTTCTCACGATCCAACCACTTAACACCAAGGGTGAGGGGTGGGTGGTGGAGGTGAGGGGTGGGTGGTGGGGGTGGGTGGTGGGGGTGAGGGGTGGGTGATGGGGGTGAGGGGTGGGTGATGGGGTGAGGGGTGTGTGGTGGGGGTGAGGGGTGGGTGGTGGGGGTGAGGGGTGGGTGATGGGGGTGAGGGGTGGGGCTGGGGGGTTCGTAGGAGGATGAGAAAAATAGAGAAAGAAAGAGGGAGAACAGAAGCAGTCTTAAAATAATAGGAGGAGAATGAGAGAGGAAATAATGACGCGTGAGGGCGAGGGGAGAGGGTATAAGGGGAGGAGAGAGAGAGAGAGAGAGAGAGAGAAGAGAGAGAGAGAGAGAGAGAGAGAGAGAGAGAGAGAGAGAGAGAGAGAGAGAGAGAGAGAGAAAGTTGCAGTGTCAGGAAGGAGTCAGTGAGCGTTAGCAACAACAATGAACTGACCCATTACTCTCACTGCTGCGGTGGAGCTCTAGCTCTTGTGGCTGCTGGGGGTAGAATTCTAGATCTTGTGGCTGCTGAGGGTAGAGCTCTATCTCTTGGTTGTGTCTGCTGGGGTACAGCTCCAGCAGTACCCCAGCAGACACAACTTGAATGTGTATGAGTATGGCAGGAAAATCACATGACGCTGTAACCCACCAGACCGCACACTCCTACAAGAATCATGCACCCGTCATGGGATTTTCCCTCAACATGAGGTGGATCAAAACGACATGGGTTCGAATCCTCAGCTAGTCGCAGTGTTGTTATTGATATATATGTATATATAAAAGGTACACTTCGATGCCTGATTGACTATATTCTTGATGACTAGTATTATGACTGTGTGTGTGTGTGTGTGTGTGTGTGTGTGTGTGTGTGTGTGTGTGTGTGTGTGTTACCATTTGGTCCTAGGCACATGTCGATTAGACACTAGGCCTGTTGTATGTGCATGCGTGTGTGTGTATGTCTGTCCGTGTGTGTGTGTGTGTGTGTGTGTGTGTCCGTGTGTGTGTGCATGTGTGTGTGTGTGTGTGCTCACCTAATTGTGGTTGCAGGGGTCGAGACACAGCTCATGGCCCCGCCTCTTCACTCATCACTACTAGGTCCTCTCTCTCTCTGCTTCCAGAACTTTGTCATCCCCGTCTTAAAGCTATGTATGGTTCCTGCCTCCACTACATCACTTGTTAGGCTACTCCACTTCCTGACGACTCAATGACTGAAGAAATACTTCCTAACATCCCTATGACTCGTCTGAGTCTTCAGCTTCCAGTTGCGACCCCTTGTTTCTGTGTCCCCTCTCTGGAACAACCTGTCTCTGTCTACCTTATCTATTACACGCAGTACTTTGTATGTCATTATCATGTCTCCCCTGACACGCCTGTCCTCCAATGTCGCCAGTCGTGTGTGTGTGTGTGTGTGTGTGTGTGTGTGTGTGTGTGTGTGTGTGTGTTGATGTGTGTGTGTGTGCGTGTTGATATGTGTGTGTGTGTGTGTACTCACCTAGTTGTACTCACCTAGTTGAGGTTGCGGGGGTCGAGTCCGAGCTCCTGGCCCCGCCTCTTCACTGATCGCTACTAGGTCACTCTCCCTGAGCCGTGAGCTTTATCATACCTCTGTGTGTGTGTGTGTGTGTGTGTGTGTGTGTGTGTGTGTGTGTGTGTGTGTGGTGTGTGTTTAGTTACCATTTTGTCCTAGGCACATGCCGATTAGACACTAGGCCTGTTGTATATGCGTGTGTGTGTGTGTGTGTTAGTTACCATTTTGTCCTAGGCACATGTCGATTACACACTAGGTGTGTGTGTGTGTGTTAGTTACCATTTTGTCCTAGGCACATGTCGATTAGACACTAGGCCTGTTGTATGTGTGTGTGTGTGTGTGTGTGTTAGTTACCATTTTGTCCTAGGCACATGTCGATTAGACACTAGGCCTGTTGTATGTGTGTGTGTGTGTGTGTGTGTGTGTGTGTGTGTGTGTGTGTGTTTAGTTACCATTTTGTCCTAGGCACATGTCGATTAGACACTAGGCATGTTGTATATGTGTGTGCATGTGTGTGTGTATGTGTGTGTGTGTGTGCGTGCGTGTTGGTGTGTGTGTGTGTGTGTTGATGTGTGTACCCACCTATTTGTACTCGCCTATTTGTGGTTGCAGGGGTCGAGTCTTAGCTCCTGGCCCCGCCTCTTCACCGGTTGCTACTGGGCCCTCTCTCCCCGCTCCATGAGCTTTATCAAACCTCGTCTTAAAACTGTGTGTGGTTCCTGCCTCCATTACGTCATTTTCTAGGCTATTCCACTGCCTGGCAACTGTCTTTGTCCACCTTGTCTATTCCACGCAGTATTTTATATGTCGTTATCATGTCTCCCCTGACCCTCCTGTCCTCCAGTGTCGTCAGGCTGATTTCCCTTAATCTTTCTTCATAGGACATTCCCCTTAGCTCTGGAACTAACCTTGTCGCAAACCTTTGTACTTTCTCTAGTTTCTTGACGTGCTTTATCAAGTGCGGGTTCCGAACAGGTGCTGCATACTCCAGTATGGGCCTGACATACACGGTGTACAGTGTCTTGAACGATTCCTTACTAAGGTATCGGAATGCTGTTCTCAGGTTTGCCAGGCGCCCATATGCTGCAGCAGTTATCTGATTGATGTGTGCTTCCGGAGACATGCTCGGTGTTATACTCACCCCAAGATCTTTCTCCTTGAGTGAGGTTTGCAGTCTTTGGCCACCTAGCCTATGTGTGTGTGTGTGTATGTGTATGTGTATGTGTGTGTGTGTGTGTGTGTGTGTGTGTGTGTGTGTGTGTGTGTGTGTGTGTGTGTGTGTATGTGTGCGTGTATGTGTGTGTGTGTTGTGTGTGTGTGTGTGTGTGTGTGTGTGTGTGTGTGTGTGTGGTGTGTGTGTGTGTGTGTGTACTCACCTGATTGTATTCACCTAATTGTGGTTGCAGGGGTCGAGACTCAGCTCCTCTGTGTGTGTGTGTGTGTGTGGTGTGTGTGTGTGTGTGTGTGTGAGAGGAGAGAGAGAGAGAGAGTGAGAGAGAGAGAGAAAAAAAAAAAGGTAATTATGTCGTGAGAATGTGAAAGGAGAATAGGTGGCATTTAGTGAGAGTTGCGTGATGGAGGATAGAGGTAGAGTGGGTGATTGAGGGATGGGTGGAAGTGGGTATGATGGTTGGGAGTGGATATGATAGATGGGAATTGGGGTGATAAGTGATAGAGGGATGGGTGGGAGTGGGTAGTAGGATGGGTGGGAAATGGGTAGTAGAAGGATGGGTTGGAGTGGGTGGTAGAAGGATGGGTTGGAGTGGGTGGTAGAAGGATGGGTGGGAGTGGGTGGTAGAAGGATGGGTGGGAGTGGGTGGTAGGATGGGAGTGGGTGGTAGAAGGATGGGTGGGAGTGGGTGGTAGAAGGGTGGGTAGGAGTGGGTGGTAGAAGGATGGGTGGAGTGGGTGGTAGAAGGGTGGGTAGGAGTGGGTGGTAGAAGGATGGGTAGGAGTGGGTGGTAGAAGGATGGGTAGGAGTGGGGTGGTAGAAGGATGGTAGGAGTGGGTGGTAGAAGGATGGGGAGGAGTGGGTGGTAGAAGGATGGGTGGGAGTGGGTGGTAGAAGGATGGTAGCAGTGGGTGGTAGAAAGGGTGGGTAGGAGTGGGTGGTAGAAGGATGGTTGGGAGTGGGTGGTAGAAGGATGGGGAGGAGTGGATGGGAGTGGTGGTAGGATGGGTGGGAGTGGGCGGTAGAAGGATGGGTGGGAATGGGTGGTAGAAGGATGGGTGGGAGTGGGTGGTAGAAGGATGGGTGGGAGTGGGTGGTAGAAGGATGGGTGGGAGTGGGTGGTTAGAGGATGGGTAGGAGTGGGTGGTAGAAGGTTGGGTGGGAGTGGGTGGTAGAAGGATGGGTAGGAGTGGGTGGTAGAAGGATGGTGTGAGTGGGTGGTAGAAGGATGGGTGGGAGTGGGTGGTAGAAGGATGGGTGGTAGAAGGATGGGTTTGGAGTGGGTGGTAGAAGGATGGGTGGGAGTGGGTGGTAGAAGGATGGGTGGGATGGGTGGTAGAAGGATGGGTGGAGTGGAGGTGGTAGAAGGATGGGTGGGAGTGGGTGGTAGAAGGATGGGTGGGAGTGGGTGGTAGAAGGATGGGTGGGAGTGGGTGGTAGAAGGATGGTTTACTTTAAGGTTGCCTACCTGGAGAGTATTCCGAGGATCAGCGCCCCTGCGGCCTGGTCCACGACTAGGCCTCCCAGTGGATCAGGGCCTAATCAACTAAGCTGTTACTGCTGTCTGCACGTAGCCAACGTACGAACCACAGCCCGGCTAATCCGGCACTGACTTTAGTTATCTGTCCAGCTCCCTCTTCCAGACAACCAGGGGTCTATTGGAAATTACCTTATGGCTGGTGGGAGGCTGTTGAAAAGTCTTGGACACTGGACACTTACTGTGTTTTCTTTTAGTGTACTAAAGGCGCCCCCACTTTTCATTGGGTGTATGTTGCATCGCCTGCCAAGTCTTTTGCTTTGGTAGGGAGTGATTTCTGTGTGTAGATTGGTGTATATTATGATCTATTTCTCTCGCCTGCTCTCCAGTGAGTACAAGTCAAGTGCTTCCAAGTGTTCCCAGTAGTTAAGGTGTTTGATGGAACTTATACGTGCAGTAAAGGTTCTCTGCACATTCTCTAGATCTGCAATTTCACCTGCCTTGAATGGAGATGTTAATGTACATCAGTATTCCAGCCTAGAGAGAACAAGTGATTTACAAAGGATCATTATTGGTTTAGCATCTCTTGTCTCGAATGTTCTCATTATCCGTCTTATAATTTTCCTCGCAGATAGTGGCACTGTTATGATCCTTAAATGCGAGATCCTCAGACATTACCACTCCCAGGTCCTTCACATTACTTTTCCGCTCTCTTGTGTGATTAGAGTTTGTAGTATACTCATTTCTATCTATTATTTCCTCCAGTTTTCCATAATGGAGTAGTTGGAATTTGTCTTCATCGAACATCATATTGCTTTCCGTTGCCCATTGGAAAACTTGGTTTATATCTTCTTGGAGATTTGTCGTGTCCTCAGTGGATGACACTCATGCAGCTCCTAGTATCGTCTGCAGAGGCTGTTTTGGTGCTATGGTTCACATCTCTGTCTGTGTCTGATATGAGAATGAGGAACAGGATGGGGGCGAGTACTGTGCCTTGTGGAACAGAGCTCTTCACTATGGCAGCTTCCGATTTAATTCTGTTTACCACTACTCTTTGTGTTCTATTGGTTAGAAAGTTGAAGATCCATCTGCCCACTTTGCCAGTTATCCCTTTAGCACGCATTTTGTGTGCTATTACACCATGATCGCACTTGTCAAAGGCTTTTGTAAGATCTATGTATACTACATCTGCATTCTGTTTGTTTTCCAGTGCATCCAAGACCATATAGTGATCCAGTAGTTGCAAGAAGCAGGAGCGACCTGCTCTGAACCCATGTTGCCCTGGATTGTGCAACTGTTGGGAATCCAAGTGGTTTGCAATCCTACTTTGAACTCTTTCAAAGATTTTTATGATGTGGGACATTAGAGCTATTGGTCTATATGTAGTTCTTAGCTACAGCTTTGCTGCCACCTTTATGGAGTGGGTCTATATCCATTGTTTTTAGTTACTGTGGAATCTCACCTGTGTCTATGCTCCTTCTCCATAGCATACTTAGGGCCCGTGAGAGGGGTTTCTTGCAGTTCTTAATGAACACGGAGTTCCACGAGTCCAGGCCTGGGGCTGAGTGCATGGGCATGTTGTCAGTGGCCTTCTCAAAGTCTAGTGGAATTAGGGTTATGTCAGAAATTTAGCATATATTGACAGGGTTTTGAGGTTCAATCATGAAAAAATTATTTGGATTGTCTGTCTTTAGAGTGATTAGTGATTAGAGTCATCTGTGAAAGATCCATCTTGTCTGAGCAAGGGCCCTATACTAGATGTGGTTTTTGCCCAGTTTTTAGTACATGAAAAGAAATATTTTGAATTTCTTTCAGTTTCACTAATCACTTGTCTTTACTGGATCCTTCATGAGTCCTTTAACTTAAGCTCATTATTTTCCACTTCCCTGGTTAGCGCTTCCTTCTGTGTTTCAGATAATCTAGCATTCTTGAGTAGCTCAGTGATTCTTCGCCTTCTCTTGTGGAGTGAGCGTCTCTCTCCAGTTGTTGATGCTAGCCACACAATCTGATGTATGCGCCACAGCCCGGGTGATCAGGAACTGACTTGAGGAACGTACCAGAGGCATGTTGATAGGTGTGGAAGAGTCTTGGTGTCTTTACACTTAACTGAGTTTTTCGATCAGAGTGTAGTCCTGACGTCTCTGCTTTTCATTAGAAGTATTTTACACTCTGCCGAGCAGCCTCTTGCTCTCGTAGGGAGTGATTTCGGTGTGCAGATTTAGGATCAGTCCTTGCCAAATATTGCAGGTATCGGGCTGTACCCATCCAGTGTCTTTCTGGCCTGTGTTGCTCGAGATACCTGGAGTTTACCTGGAGAGAGTTCCGGGGGTCAACGCCCCCGTGGCCCGGTCTGTGACCAGGCCTCCTGGTGGATCAGAGCCAGATCAACCAGGCTGTTACTGCTGGCTGCACGCAATCCAACGTACGAGCCACAGCCCGGCTGGTCAGGTACCGACTTTAGGTGCTTGTCCAGTGCCTGCTTAAAGACAGCCAGGGGTCTATTGGTAATCCCCCTTATGTATGCTGGGAGGAAGTTGAATAGTCTCGGGCCCCTGACACTTGCTGTATTGTCTCTTAACGTGCTGGTGACACCCCTGCTTTTCATTGGGGGGATGTTGCATCGTCTGCCGAGTCTTTTGCTTTCGTTGTGAGTGATTTTCGTATGCAAGTTCGGTACTAGTCCCTCTAGGATTTTCCAGGTGTATATAATCATGTATCTCTTCTGCCTGCGTTCCAGGGAGTACAGGTTCAGGAACCTCAAGCGCTCCCAGTAATTGAGGTGTTTTATCTCCGTTGTGCGCGCCGTGAAGGTTCTCTGTACATTTTCTAGGTCAGCAATTTCACCTGCCTTGAGATGCTTCAAGCACTCCCAGTAATTCAAGATACTTATCTGAATTGATAAGAGCAGTGAAGATTCTTGCTATAGACTCCAGAAGGGAGTATTGGGGTACAACAATATTCCAGTCTAGGGTGAACGAGTAACTTGACAAGTATCATCCTTAACTTGGCATCTCTTGTTTTGAGTGTTCTAGTTATCCAGTCTGTCATTTTCCTTGCTGCTGTGATAGTAACACTGTTGTGATCATCTTTCACTTAGAGCGTTTATTTACTCGCGAACACTGAAACTGTTTGTGGATGGGTTGTGTACACTGTACAGGTAGTGTTGCAACCGCCACCCACCACCCGCTAACCACCACCCACCGCCCGCCAACCACTACCCACCGCCCGCCAACCACCGCACACCACAACTAGTCTTGGCTACCTTGGTGCCCTGGAAAGTCCCTCGGGTATCAGTGACCACCGCAAAAACTCAGCTAAAAGTTCCCTTCCCCATCATGGACATCCCTAGGCAGGAAGATTCTACCTGGGCTGCTTCCCTACCGTCTACAACCACAGGGAACTGCTGAAGCTTTGTGGAAGTTTGCGTTAAACCAACATGTGAGATAATACTAGAATTGAAAATACTCTGGATGTAATCTTCACAAACAATGAGGAACGAATCAGAGACATACCTGGAGTTTACCTGGAGAGGGTTTTGGGGGTCAACGCCCCCGCGGCCCGGTCTGAGATCAGGCCTCATGGTGGATCAGGGTCTGATCAACCAGGCTGTTACTGCTGGCCGCAAGCAAGCTGACGTACGAACCACAGCCCGGTTGGTCAGGTACTGACTTTAGGTGCCTGTCTAGTGCCTTCTTGAAGACAGCCAGGGGCCCATTGGTGATACCCCTTATGTATGATGGGAGGCAATTGAACAGTCTTGGGCCTCGGACACTTATTGTGTTCTCTTAGTGTATTCGTGGCACCCCTGATTTTCATCGGGAGAATGTTGCATCTCCTGCCGAGTCTTTTGCTTTCATATGGAGTGATTTTCGTGTGCAGGTTTGGTACCAATACCTCCAGGACCTTCCAAGTGTATATTATCATAATCACAAAAACAATATACTCTGACCACATCATCATAAAAGTACAAACTAGTATAAACTCGGGGTTGTGGAACTCCAACAATAATGTACGAGAAAGGTTGTTCAGTAAATTTAACTTCGACACCTATATAACTGACTGGGAGTAAATTAACTAAGAACTACCAAACATATCCTGGGATGGCCTTGGATGCACTGGAAGAAAATCAGAATGCAGATGTAATATACACAGACTTTGCAAAAGCATTTCACAAATGCGATCATGGCGTAATAGCGCACAAAATACGTGCTAAAGGAATAACTGGGAAAGTGGGGAGATGTATCTTCAACTTCCTAACAAATCGAACACAAAGAGTAGTGGTCAACAGAGTTAAATCGGAAGCTGCCATAGTGAAGAGCTCTGTTCCACAAGGCACAGTACTCGCCCCCATCTTATTCCTTATCCTCATATCAGACATAGAGATATACACCACAGCACCGTATCATCCTTTGCGGATGATACTAGGATCTGCATGAGGCTGTCATCTGCTGAGGAAGCGGTTAACCTCCAAGAAGATATAAACAAAGTTTTCCAGTGGGCAACGGTAAATAATATGATGTTCAATGAGAACAAATTCCAACTACTCCGTCATGGA
>NC_069414.1:30877457-30927457 GCF_026875155.1 Cherax quadricarinatus
AGTGTTCACAGAGGAGACAGAAGGGGCTCCAGAAAGACGGAGAGGTGGGGCACACCACCAAGTGCTGGACACAGTGCACACAACCGAGGAAGAAGTGAAGAGGCTTCTGAGTGAGCTAGATACCTCAAAGGCAATGGGGCCAGATAACATCTCCCCATGGGTATTGAGAGAGGGAGCAGAGGCGCTATGTGTACCCCTAACAACAATATTCAATACATCTATCGATACAGGGAGATTGCCTGAGGCATGGAAGACAGCAAATGTAGTCCCAATCTTTAAAAAAGGAGACAGACATGAAGCATTAAACTACAGACCAGTGTCACTGACATGTATAGTATGCAAAATCATGGAGAAGATTATCAGGAGAAGAGTGGTGGAACACCTAGAAAGGAACGATCTCATCAACAGCAGCCAACATGGTTTCAGGGACGGGAAATCCTTTGTCACAAACCTACTGGAGTTCTATGACATGATGACAGCAGTAGGACAAGAGAGAGAGGGGTGGGTGGATTGCATTTTCTTGGACTGCAAGAAGGCGTTTGACACAGTTCCACACAAGAGATTGGTGCAAAAACTGGAGGACCAAGCAGGGATAACAGGGAAGGCACTACAATGGATCAGGGAATACTTGTCAGGAAGACAGCAGCGAGTCATGGTACGTGGCGAGGTGTCAGAGTGGGCACCTGTGACCAGCGGGGTCCCACAGGGGTCAGTCCTAGGACCAGTGCTGTTTCTGGTATTTGTGAACGACATGACGGAAGGAATAGACTCTGAGGTGTCCCTGTTTGCAGATGACGTGAAGTTGATGAGAAGAATTCACTCGATCGAAGACCAGGCAGAACTACAAAGGGATCTGGACAGGCTGCAGACCTGGTCCAGCAATTGGCTCCTGGAGTTCAATCCCACCAAGTGCAAAGTCATGAAGATTGGGAAGGGCAAAGAAGACCGCAGACGGAGTACAGTCTAGGGGGCCAGAGACCTACAAACCTCACTCAAGGAAAAAGATCTTGGGGTGAGTATAACACCAGGCACATCTCTTGAAGCGCACATCAACCAAATAACTGCTGCAGCATATGGGCGCCTAGCAAACCTCAGAACAGCATTCCGACATCTTAATAAGGAATCATTCAGGACCCTGTACACCGTGTACGTTAGGCCCATATTGGAGTATGCGGCACCAGTTTGGAACCCATACCTATCCAAGCACGTAAAGAAACTAGAGAAAGTGCAAAGGTTTGCAACAAGACTAGTCCCAGAGCTAAGAGGTATGTCCTACGAGGAGAGGTTAAGGGAAATCAGCCTGACGACACTGGAGGACAGGAGAGATAGGGGGGACATGATAACGACATACAAAATACTGAGAGGAATTGACAAGGCGGACAAAGACAGGATGTTCCAGAGATTGGACACAGTAACAAGGGGACACAGTTGGAAGTTGAAGACACAGATGAATCACAGGGATGTTAGGAAGTATTTCTTCAGCCACAGAGTAGTCATTAAGTGGAATAGTTGGGAAGCGATGTAGTGGAGCAGGATCCATACATAGCTTTAAGCAGAGGTATGATAAAGCTCACGGCTCAGGGAGAGTGACCTAGTAGCGATCAGTGAAGAGGCGGGGACAGAGCTCGGACTCACCCCTGCAAACCTCAACTAGTGAGCACACACAACACACACACACACACACACACCAACACACCGCCACCAAACACACACACACACACAACACACACACACACACAGCACACACATTTACAACGCGCACTAGTCAATCACATGTGCTAGGACAAATGTAACTAACTACACACACGATATCACAACAGGCCTAGTGTCAATCGACATGTACCTAGGACAAAATGGTAACTAACATACATACATTTCACAGATAACCCGCATCTGAGAGACGAAATTTATAACGATGTTTCGGTTCTACTTGGACCGAAGCGTCGTCATAAATTTCCTGTCTTAAGTACGGGTTATTTGCGCATATAGACATGTACGTATATATATTATATATTATATAAATATATTAATATTATTATTAATTATAAATAAACACACACACACGCACACATATACAGTATACACATAGCTTCGTAGTTTTAATATTTTAGGTTGAGTTAGTAGGCCTACTATATTGCTGCTTCAAGTGGTTTGATGTAAAGAGAGAGAGTCACAATACCTTAACTGGAACAATACACAAATAACCCGCACATGGGAGAGAGGAGCTTACCGCGACTTTGTAAATAGTCTAAGTCGGACCGAAACGTTGTCGTAAGCTCCTCTTTCCAACTTGCTGGCTTTTTGTGTATGGGTTGATGTAATAGCAGTTGAGTTTAGCCAGTGTCTCTGAAACTGCGAAAGAAACTGATCTTTGTGTAATAGTGCGTTAGTCGTGATAGTCAGAGGTGACTACCACCATAGCCTACTACTACCTCTCTCTCTCTACCTTTATTGACAAGCTATTTACAGGTTAAGGACTCCTTACTTTATTGGCAAGCTAAGAGCTGTTACCTACATCAGCCCATTTGAAAGAGTTTTTATTGTTATGAAACATACAAGTAGGGAACAGGATGAAGTTGGAGCCATCTGTGAGCCAGCAGTTTCATTTGATCAATTGACTTTATCTCGTTGATATCATAGTGATGTATGAATGTGTTCCAGACTTGAGTCATCCTGGGGATAAATGATCTCAGATGAAGTGATGTTCTGGAGAAGAGTACAGCCCGAGTGAAGTTGCTGTTTGCTGCCCGTTTCTCTCTCTCTCTCTCTCTCTCTCTCTCTCTCTCTCTCTCTCTCTCTCTCCTCTCTCTCTCCCCTCCTCTCTCTCCTCTCTCTCTGTCTCTCTCTCTCCCTCTGATCAGGGAAGTGTATCAGATGCTTTTCCTTGTTGCTGTGAATGGTACAAATATTGTTCATGTCATCTCTGGCAGGCTCTCGTGTGCTCGTTAATTCTATCTTCAGGTACTTGGAGGCTTCAATTTGTTTAACCACATTTATCTTGCTGGCTCTCAGGTTACCTGGAGGTTATTCCGGGGATCAACGCCCCCGCGGCCCGGTCCATGACCAGGCCTCCCGATGGATCAGGGCCTGATCAACTAGGCTGTTACTGCTGGCCGCACACAGTCCAACGTACAAGCCACAGCCCGGCTGATCCGGCACTGACTTTAGGTATCTGTCCAGCTCTCTCTTGAAGGCAGCCAGGGGCTTATTGGCAATTCCCCTAATGCTTGATGGGAGGCTGTTGAACAGTTTTGGGCCCCGGACACTTATGGTGTTTTCCCTTAGTGTACCAATGGCGCCCCTACTTTTTATTGGGGCATTTTGCAGCGCCTCCCTAATTTCGTAGGGAGTGATTTCTGTGTGCAGATTTGGGACCATTCCTTCCAAGATTTTCCAAATGTAGATTATGATATATCTCTCCCTCCTGCGTTCCAACGAGTACAAGTCAAGTGCTTCCAAGCGTTCCCAGTAGTTAAGGTGCTTGACAGAACTTATACGTGCAGTAAAGGATCTCTGTACACTCTCTAGATCTCCGATTTCACCTGCTTTGAATGGAGATGTTAATGTACAGCAGTATTCCAGCCTAGAGAGAACAAGTGATTTGAAAAGGATCATCATTGGCTTGGCATCTCTCGTTTTGAACGTTCTCATTATCCATCCTATCATTTTCTTTGCACGTACGATCGTGGCACTGTTGTGATCATTGAAAGTGAGATCCTCAGACATTACTACTCCCAGGTCCCTTACATTATTTTTCCACTCTATTGTATGGCCGGAGTCAGTAGTATACTCTGTTCTAGTTATTATCTCCTCCAGTTTTCCATAACGGAGTAGTTGGAATTTGTCCTCATTGAACATCATATTGTTTACCGTTGCCCACTGGAAAACTTTGTTTATATCTTCTTGGAGGTTAACCGCTTCCTCAGCAGATGACAGCCTCATGCAGATCCTAGTATCATCCGCAAAGGATGATACGGTGCTGTGGTGTATATCTCTGTCTATGTCTGATATGAGGATAAGGAATAAGATGGGGGCGAGTACTGTGCCTTGTGGAACAGAGCTCTTCACTATGGCAGCCTCCGATTTAACTCTGTTGACCACTACTCTTTGTGTTCGATTTTTAGGAAGTTGAAGATCCATCTCCCCACTTTCCCAGTTATTCCTTTAGCACGTATTTTATGGGCTATTACGCCATGATCGCATTTGTCAAATGCTTTTGCAAAGGTGAAGGGCAGTTTGAAATGTGCATAAATATACATATTTTTTGTAAATGCAGTTTATATTTTGTTTGTGTTGATGCAAAGCATTGTGCTCTTCTCTTTCTTCCCTTTTAAATAGTGTAATATTTTCCAGAAGTAGCTCAAGGTATGAGCATTATGCTCCGTGTTAGGTTGGATTTAGATTGTTGCCACCGAAGTGGCTAGTGCACCTCGTACCCATCCTGTGGAGGGTAGTGCAAAAACATGTACATACACAGAAGCCTAGGAATTAGGCCTCGAAAGGGTTAACAGGAGTACATCTAGATTTATATCTACAGTTCACTTATCTGTTACAAGCAAATTTAGGAAATTTGCTTATTTTATCTGGTATTTTATTTTCATTAATAAGATATCTTGTCATGTCACATTAGTTATTATACTATCTGCTCCGTGTTAGAGGACATGTAAATATATATCAGTATAAATGTATACAGTGCTACAGTGAATATCTAAGTTAAATCCCTATTCGAGTTAGAAACCAGGTGCTTAAAAACTTAGGTTGGTGAAGCCTACTAGGTGAGTTCTTGACTAAGACAAACTTCTCGAGATATAATATATATATATATATATATATATATATAATATAATATATATATATGAGCACTGATATTCATTAGGCGAGTTCTGTATGAAGGAACGACAAGCAGGACGACTCATCTTGCCACTTTTCTCGACCTGGTTGATCCTTTCAACTCAACAGAGCCTTCAACACCTGAGAGGTGTTACTAGCCTCACTCTCACATACACCTGAGAGGTGTTACTAGCCTCACTCTCACATACACCTGAGAGGTGTTACTAGCCTCACTCTCACATACACCTGAGAGGTGTTACTAGCCTCACTCTCACATACAAAGTCAATTACTCACAAGCTCTTCAGCCTTTTGTCACCTTTATAGACAGCCAGAAGATATACCACGAGACGGGCAAGCTACCATTCATTATTACTCTGGTTGTATAATTCTCTTGGTTCTATCATATTGTTTAGTCCTCCAGTGACTCCCCTTTACCACCGCATTAAACATTCTTGAAATCCAGTGAATTCACCAAGTGGAAGTTCCAAATGATAGTATGTATTTCTTAATTATTAAAGGAAGTATACACAAACAAATAATAAAAGCTTTTTCTTAAGCTAACCTTTGAAATGAGTTAAAGTTAAACAGCAGTTAACAAGTACAGTTACAGCAACACTGAGAGTAACCTCTCAAGATGAGGAGAGAAGGAAGGAAGGAAGGAAGGTAGGCTGCAGTAACAGTGAGAATTCCTGCAATTTCTGCAACTGGAAGAAGTATGCTTGATCAATATTTTTGTACCCTGGTAACCAAGCCTTGGTAACAACACTGTCCATCACTGTCAGTACGTTTACAAGTGCCACTAATGACTACCCACACATTAAAAGTTATTAAATAATTTTTCACCTAAATTTTTGGTGGTGTTGATGTTGAAGAAAGAGGCGGAGGAGGTGGGCGTCAAACATGGACATTCCCACGTTGCCTGCCGCCATGTTGCCTCAAGGTAGCATTCTTGCTCCGCCAGTTTTTCTGCTTTACACGCTGTTAATGAGTACATAAAGCAGAGCCTGATTCATTGCTCACGGACAAGGGTGCCATTATCCTCGCCTACATTCAGGTGCCATTATAACCTCACCTATCATTCAGAGGTGCCATTAACCTCAACTATCATTCAGAGGTGCCATTATACCTCACCTATTATTCAAGGTGCCATTATACTTCACCTATCTTCCATGGGCAGGTTTTGTGGGGGCGCATAGATTTAGACCTGTTGCAGACAACCAAGGACCATCCAGGAAGTATTGCAGGCAACCAGGAACCATCCAGGAAGTGTTGCAGACAACCAAGGACCATCCAGGAAGTATTGCAGGCAACCAGGAACCATCCAGGAAGTGTTGCAGGCAACCAGGAACCATCCAGGAAATGTTGCAGGCAACCAGGAACCATCCAGGAAGTATTGCAGGCAACCAGCACCCATCCAGGAAGTGTTGCAGGCAACCAGGAACCATCCAGGAAGTGTTGCAGGCAACCAGCACCCATCCAGGAAGTGTTGCAGGCAATCAGGACCCATCCAGGTAGTGTTGCAGGCAACCAGGAACCATCCCGGAAGTGTTAAAGGCAACCATTGTTTACTTCATATCAACCAGGAAGTGTTGCAGGCAACCAGTCTACCAACATGCAAGTTTTAATCTGACACTTTATATACTGTGTGTGTGTGTGTGTGTGTGTGTGTGTGTGTGTGTGTGTGTGTGTGTGTGTGTTTGTGCGCGTACGCAATTGTACTCGCCTAATTGTGTTTGCAGGGGTCAGGTTTCAGCTCCTGGCCCCGCCTCTGCTGGCGGCTACTAGTTTCACTCGTGACGACGTGAATCCTATCACACCTTTATTTAATCTATGTATGGGTTCTGCCTCTACCATTTCTCTGTCTAGGTCGTTACTGGGAACGCCTTAAAGTCTTCAACATGTACTCACTGGAACGGAGGAGAGAGATGCATAGTAATATATACCTGGAAAGTACTCGAGGGCCTGGTCCCAAATCTGCACACTGCCATAACTTACTGAAGTGAGAGATATGGAAGTGCAAAATAAACTAAGTGAGGAGCAGGGGTGCGGTTGGGACAATAAGGGAACTCTGTATCAACATTCGGGGGCCCAGATTATTCAACATCTTACCATAAGATATCATGAACACTGCTCTAATAAGTGTAGAAGTCTTCATGAGGAAACTGGACAAATATCTTCACTAGGTGCCATATCAACCAGGCTGTGATGGATATGTGGGGCAGCAGGCCTCCAGCAGCAACAGCCTAGTTGACCAGGCAAGCACCAGACGAGCCTGTCCCATGGCCGGGCTCCGAGAGTAGTGAGGCTCTCGAAACTTGTCCAAGGTACACCTCTTGACTAAGGCTAATGAAGTATTTCCTGACATCCCTGTGACTGTGTTCTTTTTAACTTCCAGCTGTGACCTGGTGTACCCGAGACCAGCCTCTCAAACATCTCTGTCTACCCTGTCGATTCATCCTAGTATTTTATACTTTGTAATCATGTTATCTCTGGTCCCATATATATCGTGCCGAATAGATAAATTTGGTCAGTTAGCAAGAACTCGTTTAAAATTAAATTCTTTCTAAAATTTTCTCTTATACGTTTAAATATATATTTTTTTAATTTATGTTAATGTAAAAATAATTTTGTACCAAAAAAAACTTAGAAAACTTACCTAACCTTGCTACAATCTCAATTTAATTTAGCCTAATCCAACTAAATATATTTTAGGCAAGTTTACAATAATTTAATAAACAAACACAATAATTTTTTTTTTCGTTAAATTCAGGCTGATTTTTGTGAAATTATTGCATACACAAAATTTCGCTTACCTTATTCGCCAAGAAGAGCAAAAATCGCAAGTTTTACCGATTCGGCACGAGAGAGATACACACACACAGTAACCCACACACTGTACCCCCTACCCCCATCCCCCTCACCACAACCCCCACTCCCACTGTAACCCCCCATAGGCCCTCTGCCCCTGGCGTCTGTTATTGTCCAAGTGAGTTCTGTTTGTGACTGCTATGATATCTGGGGACATCTTGATTCTTTCATGCCACTACAGTTATACAGTTATAGAAAAGAAGTTGAAGGTTTGGTACACGAACGCTGATGGAATAACGAATAAATGTGAGGAGTGGCATGAAAGGATCAAGATGTCCCCAGATATAGCAGTCACGTAAACAAAACTCGCTTGGACAATAACAGAGGCCATCTTCCTACCCGGATATCAGATCCCGAGGAAGGATAGGAGGAGCAGAGGGGGACGAGGGGTTGCACTGCTCATTAAAAACCCATGGGGATATCAGGAAATGGAAGGAATGGACGAGATTGGAGAAAGGGATTACAGAGCAGGTACAGTTCAGTCAGGGGAACATAAGGTAGTCAGTGCACTGATGTATAACCCACTAGAGAACTGCAGGAGGCCAAGAGAGGAATATGATGAATGCAACAGAGCAATGGTGGACACACTAGCTGAGGTGGTAAGAGCTCACTCGAGTAGAGCAAAGTTACTAGTTATGGGCGACTTCAACCACAGGGAGATTGACTGGGAAAACCTGGAGCCACATGGGGGTCCCAAAACATGGAGAGCCAGGATGATGGATGTGGTACTGGAAAATCTCATGCACATACATGTTAGGGACACTACCAGAAAGAGAGGGGAAGATGAACCAGCAAGACTGGACTTGTGTTCATCCTGAGTAGCTCAGACATCGAGGACATCAACATATGAAAGGCCCCTTGGAGCTAGTAACCACGTGGTTCTGAGCTTCGAATACATCGTAGAGATACAAGTGGAGAGAGTAACAGGAGTGGAAGGGGAAAAGCCAAACTATAAACGAGGGGACTACACAGGTATGAGAACCTTCCTGCAGGAGGTTCAGTGGGAAAAAGAGTTGGTAGGAAAGTCAGTAAACGAAATGATGGACAACAAAATGCAATGAGACATAGTAAGGGTTTGTTCCCAAGGGTAACAGAAATAATGGGAAGACCAGAATGAGCCCTGGGTCTACCCGAAGGTGTAGGGAGGCAAAAACGAAGTGTGCTAGGGAATGGAAAAAGTACAGAAAGCAAAACACCCAGGAAAATAGAGATTAGTCGTCGAGCCAGAAACGAGTATGCACAGTTAAGGAGGGAGGCCCAGCGGCAGTACGAAAACAACATAGCATCGTAAGTCGAGTCTGACCCGAAACTGCTTTACAGCCACATCAGGAGGAAGACAACGATCAAGGACCAGGTAATTAGGCTGAGGAAAGAAGGTGGGGAGCTCACAAGAAACGACCAAGAAGTATGTTAGGAGCTCAACACGATATTTCAGGAAGTATTTACAGTGGAGGCAGAAGGGAGACTGGGAAGACAAAACAGAGGGGTACACCAACAAGGGATATACCAACAAGTGTTGGATGAAATACAACCGAGGAGGAGGTGAAGAAGCTCCTAAGTGACCTCGATACCTCAAAGGCGGTGGGGTCGGACATCTCTCCATGGATCCTTAGAGAGGGAGCAGAGACACTGTGTGTGCCACTAACCACAATCTTCAACACATCCCTTGAAACTGGGCAACTACCTGAGGTATGGAAGATGACAAATGTAGTCCCCATCTTTAAGAAAGGAGACAAAAATGAAGCACTAAACAAGAGACCAGTGTAACTGACGTGTATAGTATGCAAAATCATGGAGGTTATATCAGGAGGAGAGTGGTGGAGTACCTGGAATGGAACAAGGTTATAAACGACAGCCAGTACGTATTCATGGAAGGCAATTCCTGTGTCACAAACCTACTGGAGTTTTATGACAGGGTAACTGAAGTAAGACTTGAGAGGGAGAGGTGGGTTGATTGCATTTTCTTGGACTGCAAGGCCTTCGACACAGTTCGCCACAAGAGATTAGTGCAGAAGCTAGAGGATCAGGCACGATAACAGGAAGGGCACTGCAATGGATCAGAGAATACCTGACAGGGAGGCAATAGCGAGTCATGGTACGTGATGAGGTATCACAGTGGGTGCCTGTGACGAGTGCGGTCCCACAGGGGTCAGTCCTGGGACCAGTGCTATTCTTGGTATATGTGAATGACATGACGGAAGGGAGACTCGTAAGTGTCCCTGTTTGCAGATGATGTGAAGTTAATGAGAATTAAATCAGATGCGGATCAGACAGGTCTACAAAGAAACCTGGACAGGCTGGACACGTGGTCCAGCAACTGGCTCCTAGAATTTAACCCCGCCAAATGCAAAGTCATGAAGATCGGGGAAGGACAAAGAAGACCGCAGACAGAGTATAGGCTAGGCGGCCAAAGACTGCAAACCTCGCTCAAGGAGAAAGGTCTAGGGGTGAGTATAATACCGAGCACGTCGCCGGAAGCACACATTAACCAGATAACTGCTGCGACGTATGGGCGCCTGGCAAACCTGAGAATAGCATTCCGATACCTCAGTAAAGAATCGTTCAAGACTCTATACACTGTGTACTTCAGGCCCATACTGGAGTATGCAGCACCAGTAATATATTATATATATTACACAAGTACACTTTACCTTTACTTTCAGTACATCATAAAATGACGTGTATGAAACCATGGATCATGTGTCTAGGATACTGTAGACATTTTCTGTCTGGTTTACAACACCGAGTATGGAAAACAAAACTAGTCGCTCTGGGGTCTTTGGTTTCTAAGTTAAGTTTGTCACCTAACTCAGAATCTTTAGCGCAGTATTTCCCCATGATCCAAGGGTTTCCGATCCCTTTGGCATAGAGTTATAATAATCTTTGTGAATCTTCCTGGTCACCCTGAAACTGGCGGCTCCTTTTTCCCCTTCAGCTTCGGAGTATCGTAAGTAAGTTTATTCAGGTACAGGTACACATAAATACAGTTACATAAATTATCATACATAGCATATGTGTAGATTACATAGGATAACTCAAAAAAAGTGAGACAGAGACTTATTTCCATTGGGGTCCTTGTAATATTTTATCGTAGTTTGGTGGTGGACATTGTGGACGCGCAAGTATGCTCTTATGCTATCAACTTGCCGTCTTTCCAGTTCATCCTGGTGGCTCCACCTGCCTGCTTCTGGATTATCATTCCGTTTGATGGAGTGCGGCGAGGCGAGGCTTTGGTATATCATTGATTCTTCGGGTCTGGTATGTTACTACTGCGCATGCAGGGGGATTATAATAGTCCAAATTGGTGTGCTGACGCGCTACCTAGCAGAGACACCGTGTTTAATGCGACTGAAGGCGATAAGGCGAAGAGCACCATCACTGTGATTAGCGAGAGGGTTAAGGCCAGTGGCCAAGGAAGAATTAGGGATAACTCAGTATACTGCTCCCTCATCTACCTGGAATCTATCTGGAGTGTGTTCCTGAGGTCAATGCTTCCGCGGCCCGGTCCCAGACCAGGCCTCCTAGTGGATGGCCTGTTCAGTCAAGCTATTGGTGATAGCAGCACGAATTCCAATATAACCACCACATCTCGGCATTAAAAATTCTTGGTCTCTTTATGCTTATTGGGTTATATTTTAGTAATGGCACCCCTACGTTTCACTGGCGTATTTCGCACCGTATGCCAAGCCTAGAATTTTCACGGTATAGATGGTGATGAATCTCGCCGGTGTTGCAAGAAGTACACTTCAACAGCCTTTAAGTGTTCACAATAGTTTATGTGGTTGACCGAGTTTATTTGGGTAGTCAAGGTTCTGTGTACATTATCCAGAGCTGCAATATCGAGTGCCTTAAAAGAAGCTGTAAGAGTGTAGATAAATGGTTAAGAGAACCGACATGTTGATAAATTAGACACATGTGCAACACTTGAGTATCTTTACTGAGGAAACGTTTTGCTACACAGTGGCTTCGTCAGTCCTATACAAAGAAGAATGGTGAAGATTGGAAGGATTTTGAGGTAATCAGTCCCTTAGGCTTTACATAATATCTATCTTCAGCAGATGCAGCAACAGCCTGGTTGACCAGGCAAGCACCAGAGAAGCTTGACCCAGGGCCTGACTCTGGGAGTAGAACAACTCTCGAAACTCATCAAAGGTATATCAGAGATGTCACAGCCTTCGGAGAAGCGTGTAAGAAAGACTTTATATTTTACGTTAGTAATCACTAAACCCGGATGGGTCATTCAACCCAGAGAGAGAGAGAGAGAGAGAGAGAGAGAGAGAGAGAGAGAGAGAGAGAGACACACACACACACACACACACACACACACACACACGGAGGCTTGATATTCCGTCTGGTAATTGCGAGACTGGCACGTTACCAATTTGTATTTGCCAATACTTCAGGAGTAAGAATGAGAAATTATAATGCATATCAAATGTTTTGAGCTGGTTGAGGATGTCTTATCCCTAATGGAGTGTTTGGTGCGGCGCTGCTGGCAGCCAGATTCCATGCATTCATCTCTCTTGACGTTTTTGTAACCACGTCGAGAATTTTGTAATCAACAGCTTGACTTATCTCTCAGACTCTTGACGTTGTTCATACTCACATTGAGAATGTTTTCCGCGTTTTAAGAGGACAGGTTTAATCTTGAATGTTTTGGTATTTGAAGATGACAGGTTTAATCCTGAATGCTTTGGGGTTTTAAGATGACAGGTTTAAAACTGAATGGTTTCTTGTCTTTTGTTTGAATCGCAGTTTTGACATTAAGTTTTATCGCTGGATGTTTAGCCTTACCTGGTGTGTCCACCGTCATGCCAATGTTATTGTTTACCAACCTTGAGGAACTTCCGTGAAACTTACCTAAACAATCAGTGTTCTGTCATCTGCCTTATTATGCGTTAACTGTTTTCAGAACATGGTATGTGTACCTAGCTACTACCAAAGTTTTATGTTCGTATGACAATAGATAGTACCTCCATGGATGATTGCTCCCTACCACTCCTACCTGTGAATAGAAGCCGTTATACAAGATGGAAAGCTAAGTCAAAAACTTTATATATATATATATATATATATATACATACAGAATTGGATATAACAGCGAAGTGCTGCTATCCTATTTTAGACGATAGTTAAATAGTGGGAACAAAAGCTAGCTGTGTTTCTCTGTCATGTTGACTCACACAAGATGGGATGTCAAGCCAGTGATGATACTGTTCAAGTCAATTGTTCTGTCTAGGCTGGAGTACTTATGTACTCCTCTCCCTTCAAGTCAGGGAAAATAGCGGACCTGGACAATGTTCAGAGTCTTCACTGCTTTCATAGATGCAGTCAAGCATTTAAATTAACTGGAACATTTAAAGTCCTTGTACCTGTAGTCCCTGGAACGTAGGAGAGAAATATATAATCTACACCTGGAAAATTGTAGAAGGATTGGTCTCAAATATCCTCAAACAAATAGTTTGAAATTTAGAGGCTTGGCAGACGGTGCAAAATACCCCCGGTATTTTGTAGGAATGCAGTGAATACACTAAGGGAAAACTCAATAAATGTAAAGGAACCAAGACTTTTCAGTGTCCTCACTTCATACATAAGGGTAATTACTAACATATCTTGGCTGGCAAGGGAGAACTGGTCGAGTTTCTGAAGTCAGTCCCTCGTTAACCCTACTGTGGTGCTTACGTTGCAGCTACCACCACCAGCCTGGCTGATCAGGCGAGTCACCAAGGGTCCTGGTATAGGACCGGGCCAGGAGAGCGTTGACCCTCGGAACACTGTCCAGGTAGGCTGCAAGGCACAGTGTTGACATGTCAGTCTGAGCTGGCAAGCTTCACCAGGACATGTACTCACTGGAGCGGAGAGACACATAATAATATACACCTGGAAAGTACTCGAGGGCTTGGTCCCAAATCTGCACACTGCCATAACATACTGGAGGGAGAGATATGGGAAGAAGTGTAAAATAAACTGAGGAGCAGGGGTGCAGTGGGGACAATAAGGGAGCACTGTATCAACATCCGGGGTCCCAGACTTTTCAACATCTTACCAGAAGATATCAGAAACACTGCTGGAACAAGTGTTGAACCCTTCAAGAGGGAACTAGACAAGTATCTTCACCAGGTGCCAGATCAAGCAGGCTGTGATGGATATGTGGGGCAGCGGGCCTCCAGCAGCAGCAGCAGTCTGGTTGATCAGGCAATCACCGGACGAGCCTGGCCCATGGCCGGGCTCTGTGAATAACTCGAAACTCTTCAAAGGTATATCAAAGGATATTAACTGTTGCATCAAAGGTTCATCGTCATCCACGACAACCTCTGAGGTGAGTGGGAGGGGGGGAGGGTTAGTAGGTGGTGGGGAAAGTGGGGGGTGTGGGCGGGGACGGTGGTGTGGAGCGGGGACGGTGGTGTGGGCGGGACGGTGGTGTGGGCGGGGACGGTGGTGTGGGCGGGGACGGTGGGTGGTGGGGACGTGTGTGCGGGGACGGTGGTGTGGGCGGGGACGGTGGTGTGGGCGGGGACGGTGGTGTGGGCGGGGACGGTGGTGTGGGCGGGGACGGTGGTGTGGGCGGGGACGGTGGTGTGGGCGGGGACGGTGGTGTGGGCGGGACGGTGGTGTGGGCGGGGACGGTGGTGTGGGCGGGGACGGTGGTGTGGGCGGGGACGGGTTGGGGACGGTGGTTGGGTGGGGACGGTGGTGTTGGGTTGCGGGGACGGTGGTGTGGGCGGGGACGGTGGTGTGGCGGGACGGTGGTGTGGGTGGGACGGTGGTGTGGGCGGGGACGGTGGTGTGGGCGGGACGGTGGTGTGGGCGGGGACGGTGGTGTGGGCGGGGACGGTGGTGTGGGCGGGGACGGTGGTGTGGGCGGGGACGGTGGTGTGGGCGGGGACGTGGGTGGGAGTGTGGGCGGGGACGGTGGTGTGGGCGGGGACGTGGTGTGGGGACGGTGTGGGGCGGGGACGGTGGTGTGGGCGGGGACGGTGGTGTGGGCGGGGACGGTGGTGTGGGGGGACGGTGGTGTGGGTGGGGACGGTGGTGTGGGTGGGGACGGTGGTGTGGGTGGGGACGGTGGTGTGGGGGGGACGGTGGTGTGGGCGGGGACGGTGGTGTGGGCGGGGACGGTGGTGTGGGCGGGGACGGTGGTGTGGGCGGGGACGGTGGTGTGGCGGGGACGGTGGTGTGGCGGGGACGGTGGTGTGGGCGGGGACGGTGGTGTGGGCGGGGACGTGGTGTGGCGGGACGGTGGTTGGCGGGGACGGTGGTGTGGGGGGGACGGTGGGAGTGGCGGGACGGTGTGTGTGGGCGGGGACGGTGGTGTGGGCGGGGACGTGGTGTGGGCGGGGACGGTGGTGTGGGCGGGGACGGTGGTGTGGGCGGGGACGGTGGTGTGGGTGGGGATGGTGGTGTGGGTGGGGAGGATATCACCATTGTGCTTATGCTTGAAGACTAACCCCTCCACTAAGGTATGGTATCTTCCAGGGACCCACCTCAGAGTGAATCCAGTGAGTGCGAGCGGGAGTCATAGAACTGTGGCACCTCAGAGTGAGTGTAAGAGTGAGTCACTACACTGTGGCACCTCAGAGTGAGTAAGAGTGACAGTCACTACACTGTGGCACCTCAGAGTGAGTGTAAGAGTGACAGTCACTACACTGTGGCACCTCAGAGTGAGTAAGAGTGACAGTCACTACACTGTGGCACCTCAGAGTGAGTAAGAGTGACAGTCACTACACTGTGGCACCTCAGAGTGAGTAAGAGTGACAGTCACTACACTGGCACCTCAGAGTGAGTAAGAGTGACAGTCACTACACTGTGGCACCTCAGAGTAAGAGTGACAATCACTACACTGTGGCACCTCAGAGTGAGTAAGAGTGACAGTCACTACACTGTGGCACCTCAGAGTGAGTAAGAGTGACAGTCACTACACTGTGGCACCTCAGAGTGAGTAATAGTGACAATCACTACACTGTGGCACCTCAGAGTGTAAGAGTGACAATCACTACACTGTGGCACCTCAGAGTGTAAGAGTGACAATCACTACACTGTGGCACCTCAGAGTGTAAGAGTGACAATCACTACACTGTGGCACCTCAGAGTGAGTAAGAGTGACAGTCACTACACTGTGGCACCTCAGAGTGAGTAAGAGTGACAGTCACTACACTGTGGTACCTCAGAGTAAGAGTGACAATCACTACACTGTGGCACCTCAGAGTAAGAGTGACAGTCACTACACTGTGGCACCTCAGAGTGAGTAAGAGTGACAATCACTACACTGTGGCACCTCAGAGTGAGTAAGAGTGACAATCACTACACTGTGGCACCTCAGAGTGAGTAAGAGTGATAGTCACTACACTGTGGCACCTCAGAGTGAGTGTAAGAGTGACAATCACTACACTGTGGCACCTCAGAGTGAGTGTACGATTGACAATCACTACACTGTGGCACCTCAGAGTGAGTAAGAGTGACAGTCACTACACTGTGGCACCTCAGAGTGAGTGTAAGAGTGAGTCACTACACTGTGGTACCTCAGAGTGTAAGAGTGACAGTCACTACACTGTGGCACCTCAGAGTGTAAGAGTGACAGTCACTACACTGTGGCACCTCAGAGTGAGTAAGAGTGACAGTCACTACACTGTGGCACCTCAGAGTGAGTAAGAGTGACAGTCACTACACTGTGGCACCTCAGAGTGTAAGAGTGACAGTCACTACACTGTGGCACCTCTACAGAGTTGGACTAAGTGAAGAGTGACAGTCACTACACTGTGGCACCTCAGAGTGTAAGAGTGACAGTCACTACACTGTGGCACCTCAGAGTGAGTGTAAGAGTGACAGTCACTACACTGTGGCACCTCAGAGTGAGTAAGAGTGACAGTCACTACACTGTGGCACCTCAGAGTGTAAGAGTGACAGTCACTACACTGTGGCACCTCAGAGTGTAAGAGTGACAGTCACTACACTGTGGCACCTCAGAGTGTAAGAGTGACAGTCACTACACTGTGGCACCTCAGAGTAGTAAGAGTGACAATCACTACACTGTGGCACCTCAGAGTGTAAGAGTGACAGTCACTACACTGTGGCACCTCAGAGTGTAAGAGTGACAGTCACTACACTGTGGCACCTCAGAGTGGTAAGAGTGACATCACTACACTGTGGCACCTCAGAGTAGTAAGAGTGACAGATCACTACACTGTGGCACCTCAGAGTGTAAGAGTGACAGTCACTACACTGTGGCACCTCAGAGTGAGTAAGAGTGACAGTCACTACACTGTGGCACCTCAGAGTGTGTAAGAGTGACAGTCACTACATCTGTGTGCCCAACCTCAGAGTGTAAGAGTGACAGTCACTACACTGTGGCACCTCAGAGTGAGTAAGAGTGACAGTCACTACACTGTGGCACCTCAGAGTGTAAGAGTGACAGTCACTACACTGTGGCACCTCAAGAGTGTAAGAGTGACAGTCACTACACTGTGGCACCTCAGAGTGTAAGAGTGACAGTCACTACACTGGGCACCTCAGAGTGTAAAGTGACAGTCACTACACTGTGGCACCTCAGAGTGGTAAGAGTGACAGTCACTACACTGTGGCACCTCAGAGTGATAAGAGTGACAGTCACTACACTGTGGCACCTCAGAGTGTAAGAGTGACAGTCACTAGCACTGTGGCACCTCAGAGTGTAAGAGTGACAGTCACTACACTGTGGCACCTCAGAGTGTAAGAGTGACAGTCACTACACTGTGGCACCTCAGAGTGTAAGAGTGACAGTCACTACACTGTGGCACCTCAGAGTGTAAGAGTGACAATCACTACACTGTGGCACCTCAGAGTGTAAGAGTGACAATCACTACACTGTGGCACCTCAGAGTGAGTGACAGCACCGTGGCTGCGACACTTCACACACACAAATTACACTTAACAAGACACTTCAGAGAACATTTCAGTCACAACTCTGAAGCACCATCATGAGGGTTACCAGTGTAACTTCATAATGCTTCAGGATAGACACATTGCTGAAGTTTCTGAAGTCTGGGTTGTTTGAGAGTGTACGCAGCGTATACTGCGCGTTACGTACACTGCATACACTGCACGTTACGTACACTGCACACTGCGTACACTGCGCGTTACGTACACTGCGTACACTACGCGTTATGTACACTGCACACTGCGTACACTGCGCGTTACGTACACTGCACACTGCATACACTGCGTGTTACGTACACTGCATACACTGCGCGTTACGTACACTGCTACACTGCGCGTTACTTACAGTGTGCGCTACGTACACAGCACGTTACATACACTGCACGTTACGTACACTGCACGTTACGTACACAGCACGTTACGTACACTGCGTACACTGCACGTTACGTACACTGCACACTGCGTACACTATGCGTTACGTACACTGCGCGTTACGTACACAGCACGTTACGTACACTGCGCGTTACGTACACTACGTACACTGCACGTTACGTATACTGCGTACACTGCGTTACGTACACTGCACGTTACGTACACTGCACGTTACGTACACTGCGCGTTACGTACACTGCGCGTTACGTACACTGCGTACACTAGACGTTACGTACACTACGTACACTGCGTGTTACGTACACTACGTATACTGCGCGTTACGTACACTACGTACACTGCACGTTACGTACACTGCGCGTTACGTACACTGCGTACACTAGACGTTACGTACACTACGTATACTGCGCGTTACGTACACTACGTACACTGCACGTTACGTACGCTGCGCGTTACGTACACTGCGTACACTAGACGTTACGTACACTACGTACACTGCACGTTACGTACACTACGTATACTGCGCGTTACGTACACTACGCGTTACGTACACTACGTACACTGCACGTTACGGACACTACGTACACTGCACGTTACGTACACTACGTACACTGCACGTTACGTACACTACGTACACTGCACGTTACGTACACTACGTACACTGCACGTTACGTACACTACGTACACTAGACGTTACGTACACTACGTGCACTGCACGTTACGTACACTACGTACACTGCACGTTATGTACACTACGTACATTGCACGTTACGTACACTACATACACTGCACGTTACGTACACTACGTACACTGCACGTTACGTACACTACGTACACTGCACGTTACGTACACTACGTACACCACGTTACGTACACTGTTCGTTACGTACACTACGTACACTGCACGTTACGTACACTACGTACACTGCACGTTACGTACACTGCGTACACTGCACGTTACGTACACTGCGTACACTGCACGTTACGTACACTACGTACACTGCACGTTACGTACACTACGTACACCACGTTACGTACACTGCACGTTACGTACACTACGTACACTGCACGTTACGTACACTACGTACACTGCACGTTCGTACCTCCACTTTCCAAAGAGAAATTATTTTTACTTTCAAAGCAAAAGAAGCAACACCGTTGATAACCTGTTGTTCACTGTTGACAGTGACTACACTGTTGTTCACTGTTGACAGTGACTACACTGTTCACTGTTGACAGTGACTACACTGTTGTTCACTGTTGACAGTGACTACACTGTTGGTCACTGTTGACAGTGACTACACTGTTGGTCACTGTTTACAGTGACTACACTGTTGTTCACTGTTGACAGTGACTACACTGTTGGTCACTGTTGACAGTGACTACACTGTTGTTCAGTCAGTTTACAGTGTACTAGACACATGTTGGTCACTGTTGACAGTGACTACACTGTTGTTCACTGTTGACAGTGACTACACTGTTCACTGTTGACAGTGACTACACTTGTTCACTGTTGACAGTGACTACACTGTTGTTCACTGTTGACAGTGACTACACTGTTGTTCACTGACAGTGACTACACTGTTGTTCACTGTTGACAGTGACTACACTGTTGGTCACTGTTGACTGACTACACTGTTGGTCACTGTTGACAGTGACTACACTGTTTACTGTTGACAGTGACTACACTGTTCACTGTTGACAGTGACTACACTGTTCACTGTTGACAGTGACTACACTGTTCACTGTTGACAGTGACTACACTGTTCACTGTTGACAGTGACTACACTGTTGTTCACTGTTGACAGTGACTACACTGTTCACTGTTGACAGTGACTACACTTTTCACTGTTGACAGTGAATACACTGTTCACTGTTGACAGTGACTACACTGTTGTTCACTGTTGACAGCGACTACACTGTTGACAGTGATTACACTCTTGGTCACTGTTGACAGTGACTACACTGTTGGTCACTGTTGACAGTGACTACACTGTTGGTCACTGTTGACAGTGACTACACTGTTGGTCACTGTTGACAGTGACTACACTGTTGGTCACTGTTGACAGTGACTACACTGTTGCGTGATACACTTTGGTCACTGTGACAGTGACTACACTGTTGGTCACTGTTGACAGTGACTACACTGTTGGTCACTGTTGACAGTGACTACACTGTTGGTCACTGTTGACAGTGACTACACTGTTGGTCACTGACAGTGACTACACTGTTGGTCACTGACAGTGACTACACTGTTGGTCACTGGTGACAGTGACTACACTGTTGGTCACTGTTGACAGTGACTAACACTGTTGGTCACTGTTGACAGTGACTAAACTGTTGGTCACTGTTGACAGTTGACTACACTGTTGGTCACTGTTGACAGTGACTACACTGTTGGTCACTGTTGACAGTGACTACACTGTTGGTCACTGTTGACAGTGACTACACTGTTGGTCACTGTTGACAGTGACTACACTGTTGGTCACTGTACAGTGACTACACTGTTGGTCACTGACAGTGACTACACTGTTGGTCACTGACAGTGACTACACTGTTGGTCACTGACAGTGACTACACTGTTGGTCACTGACAGTGACTACACTGTTGGTCACTGTTGACAGTGACTACACTGTTGGTCACTGTTGACAGTGACTACACTGTTGGTCACTGTTGACAGTGACTAAACTGTTGGTCACTGTTGACAGTGACTACACTGTTGGTCACTGTTGACAGTGACTACACTGTTGGTCACTGTTGACAGTGACTACACTGTTCACTGTTGACAGTGACTACACTGTTCACTGTTCACAGTGACTACACTGTTGGTCACTGTTGACAGTGACTATGTTCACTGTTCACAGTGACTACACTGTTGTTCACTGTTGACTGACGTCACTGTTGTTCACTGTTCACAGTGACTACACTTCACTGTTGACAGCGACTACACTGTTCACTGTTGACAGTGACTACACTGTTCTGTTCAGTGACTACATTGTTCACTGTTAACAGTGACTACACTGTTAACAGTGAACAGTGTAGTCACTGTCAACAGTGAACAGTGTAGTCACTGTCAACGGTGAACAACAGTGATATCACTGTCAACAGTGAACAGTGTAGTCACAGTAAACAGTAGTCACTGTCAACAGTGAACAACAGTGTAGTCACTGTGAACAGTGAACAGTGTAGTCACTGTCAACAGTGAATAACAGTGTAGTCACTGAACAGTGAACAGTGCAGTCACTGTCAACAGTGAACAGTGTAGTCACTGTCAACAGTGACCAACAGTGTAGTCACTGTCAACAGTGACCAACAGTGTAGTCACTGTCAACAGTGACCAACAGTGTAGTCACTGTCAACAGTGACCAACAGTGTAGTCACTGTCAACAGTGACCAACAGTGTAGTCACTGTGAACAGTGACAACAGTGTAGTCACTGTAACAGTGACCAACAGTGTAGTCACTGTCAACAGTGAACAGTGTAGTCACTGTCAACAGTGAACAGTGTAGTCACTGTCAACAGTGACTACACTGTTCACTGTTGACAGTGACTACACTGTTCTGTTCACAGTGACTACACTGTTCACTGTTAACAGTGACTGCACTGTTGTTCACTGTTGACAGTGACTACACTGTTGTTCACTGTTGACAGTGACTACACTGTTCACTGTTGACAGTGACTACACTGTTCACTGTTGACAGTGACTACACTGTTCACTGTTGACAGTGACTACACTGTTCACTGTTCACAGTGACTTTCATATTCACTGTTCACATTGACTTGCATATTGTTCACTGTTCAGTGACTTTCATATTGTTCACTGTTCACATTGACTTTCATATTGTTCACTGTTCACATTGACTTTCATATTGTTCACAGTGACTTTCATATTGTTCACTGTTCACAGTGACTCATATTGTTCATTGTTCACAGTGACTTTCATGTTGTTCACTGTTCACAGTGACTTTCATATTGTTCACTGTTCACAGTGACTTTCATATTGTTCACTGTTCACAGTGACTTTCATATTGTTCACTGTTCACAGTGACTTTCATATTGTTCACTGTTCAGTGACTTTCATATTGTTCACTGTTCATAGTGACTTTCATATTGTTCACTGTTTATTGTGACTTTCATATTGTTCACTGTTCACAGTGAACAATTTGAAAGTTAAAGGAAATCAACCTGACGACACTGGAAGACAGGAGAGATAGTGGGCATATGATAACGATATATAAAATACTGATAGGAATCGACAAGGTGGACATAAATAGGATGTTCCAGAGATGGGACACAGCAACAAGGGGTCACAGTTGGAAGTTGCAGACTCAGATGAATCACAGGGATGTTAGGAAGTATTTCTTCAGTCGCAGAGTTGTCAGGAAGTGGCGTAGTTTAGGAAGTGATGTAGTGGAGGCAGGATCTATACATAGCTGGAAGATGTATGATAAAGCTCATGGAGCAAGAATGACCTAGTAGCAACCAGTGAAGAGGCGGGGCCAGGAGCTATGACTTGACCCCTGCAACCACAGTTAGGTGAATTAGGTGAGTACACGCGCGCACTACGTACGTATAGATAGTACATAACAGTGGAGTGTGAGTGAGAGGAAGTATATTAATGGTTTAAAGTGAACAGTGAGGTCCCTCAAGGGTCAGTGCTGGCATCCATTTTAGAATGACACTCCTAGTGTCTACCTTCTTGCTCTTCTAGTCCCTCCATCTCTCTCTCTCTCTCTCTCTCTCTCTCTCTCTCTCTCTCTCTCTCTCTTCTTTGTCTTGTCTTCTTATCTCCCCCACTTCGTGAATGAGATTTAAACACTGCCGACATATTCTCATTTTCTGATGTACTGTAGTTCTGTTCCCAGTTGACTTTGAGGAGGCCATCGACAGCATGCTCATGCATTTTCATACATGCTGCTTCGGGACCACACTCTTGGAACTCCTTATTCATCCAGAATTGCAAGAAACCATTATCTCGGGCCTTAAGTATTCTGTGGAGGAGCAGCCTGGGCAGTCATTGAAAACAACTGACATTATCCTACTTCACAGAGGTGGCAGTAAAGCACTAGCGAAAAACTGGAGATCAACAGCGCTAACTATATATACCAGAATCTGTGAACTTGCCCTTAAAAACAAGACTGTCAATCACATGGACTCTCAACAGTTGCACAATCCAGGCTAGTCAGGATTTAGAGCAGGTCACTTCTACCTTACACAACTGTTAAACCATTACTTTATGGTCTTGGATGCACTGGAAGACAAGCTAAATGCTGTACACTGATTTTTGCGAAAGTCTTCGACAGGTGCGCCCATGTTGTGCAGAAGGAATAACTGGAAAAATAAGCATATAGGACATATAGGATAGCACCGTAATATCCTTTAGTGATGACACCAGAATCTTTGAGTGTCGTCCGTCGAAGACGGCGAATCTCCAGGCGGATATAGTCTTCCAGTGGGCCACAGACAATCATATTTAACGAGAACAAGTTTCAGATGCTCTACTAAGAAAGAAAGAAAGGAAATAATGACAGAAACGGAGTAGAAGACAAACTCAAGTCATTCATTAGAGCGAAAGCACTGTGTGCGAGACTTGGGAGTAATGATTCAAGGACCACAACAGTGTTGCTAATGTTATCGCAAGGAAAATGATAGACTGGATAACTAGAACTTTCAAGACAAGAGACGCTGAACCAGTGATGATACTCTTCAAGTCACTTGTTCTCTCCAGGCTGGAATACTGCTGTATATTGACGGCCACCTTCGAGGTAGTCCGGGTTGCTGATCTAGAAAACGTACATAGAACTTTCACTTCTTATATACATTCAAACATCTGAACTGCTGAAAACGTTTGAAGTCCTTTGAACCGTATTCCTTGGAACGCAGGCGAGAAAGGTGCATCATAATTTACATCTAAAGGGACTAGTCCCAACCCTGCACACCGATACCACTCAATATGAAAACAAGATATTTGGCAGACAGTGCAGAGTACTTCCTTCAGGTATCCTTCCCTAATCTCCCTTCCTCCTCCCCATTTCTCCCTCTCAAACTTCGTTCTTCACCTTTTCTTTCTTTCCTTCTCTTCTCCTCCTCACCTTTTCCCTTCCCTCTTACTTTCCCTTGTTCGTCATGAATGGTGTAATATATTTGATAAGTGAAGTCACACTCGTGCCAATAGTTTTTGCTTTTTTGAGTGAGTGTGAGGGCTGGGGGAGATAAGGTGAGTGTGAGGGCTGGGGGAGATGAGGGTTTAGGCTGGGGGAGATAAGGTGAGTGTGAGGGCTGGGAGGGAGATGGGAGTGTGTAGGCTGAGGGAGATAAGGTGAGTGGTGAGGGCTGGGGGAGATAAGGAGTGAGAGGGGTGGGGGAGATAAGGTGAGTGTGAGGCTGGGGAGATGATGTGTAGGCTGAGGTGAGATAAGGGAGTGTGAAGGCGGGGGAGATAAGGTGAGTGTGAGGGCTGGGGAGATAAGTGGTGGAGGGCTGGAGTAGATAAGGTGAGTGTGAGGCTTGGGGAGATAAGGTGAGTGTGAGGGCTGGGTAGATAAGGTGAGTGTGAGGGCTGGGGGAATCAGGTGAGTGTGAGGGCTGGGGGAGATAAGGTGAGTGTGAGGGCTGGGGTAGATAAGGTGAGTGTGAAGGCTGGGGAGATAAGGTGAGTGTGAGGGCTGGGGGAGATAAGGTGAGTGTGAGGGCTGGGGGAGATAAGGTGAGTGTGAGGCTGGGGGAGATAAGGTGAGTGTGAGGGCTGGGGGAGATAAGGTGAGTGTGAGGGCTGGGAGATAAGGTGAGTGTGAAGGCTGGGGAGAGATAAAGGGGAGTTTTGAAGGCTGGGGGAGATAAGGTGAGTGTGAGGGCTGGGGAGATAAGGTGAGTGTGAGGCTGGGGAGATAAGGTGAGTGTGAAGGGCTGGGGAGATAAGGTGAGTGTGAAGGCTGGGGAGATAAGGTGAGTGTGAGGGCTGGGGAGAAAGGTGAGTATGAGGCTGGGGTAGATAGAGTGTGTAGGCTGGGGGAGATAAGGTGAGTGTGAAGGCTGGGGGAGATAAGGTGAGTGTGAGGGCTGGGGGAGATAAGGTGAGTGTGAGGGCTGGGGAGATAAAGGTGAGTGTGAGGCTGGGGGAGATAAGGTGAGTATGAGGGCTGGGGGAGATAAGGTGAGGTGAAGGCTGGGGGAGATAAGGTGAGTGTGAGGGCTGGGGGAGATAAGGTGAGTGTGAGGGCTGGGGGAGATAAGGTGAGATGAGGCTGGGGGAGATAAGATGAGAGTGAAGGCTGGGGGAGATAAGGTGAATGTGAGGGCTGGGGAGATAAGGTGAGAGTGAAGGCTGGGGGAGATAAAAGGTGAGTGTGAGGGCTGGGGGAGATAAGTGAGTGTGAGGGCTGGGGAATAAGGGGAGAGTGAAGGCTGGGGAGATAAGGTGAGTGTGAGGGCTGGGGGAGATAAGGTGAGTGTGGGGCTGGGGAGATAAGGTGAGTATGAGGGCTGGGGGAGATAAGGTGAGGTGAGGGCTGGGGAGATAAGGTGAGTGTGAGGGCTGGGGGAGATAAGGTGAGATGAAGGGCTGGGGAGATAAGGTGAAGTGAGGCTGGGGGAGATAAGGCGAGTGTGAGGGCTGGGGGAGATAAGGTGAGAGTGAAGGCTGGGGGAGATAAGGCGAGTGTGAGGGCTGGGGGAGATAAGGTGGGTATGAGGCTGGGGGAGATAAGGTGAGTGTGAAGGCTGGGGGAGATAAGGGTGAGTGTGAGGGCTGGGGGAGATAAAGTGAGTGTGAGGGCTGGGGGAGATAAAGGTGAGTGTGAGGGCTGGGGGAGATAAGGTGAGTGTGAGGGCTGGGGAGATAAGGTGAGTGTGAGGGCTGGGGAGATAAGGTGAGTGTGAGGGCTGGGGGAGAGGAGTGAGTGAGGGGTTTTGTGGGGGGGGGGAGAGAGACATCAGAAAGGAAGGAGGGAGGGAAAAAGGTGTGAGAGAGGGAAGGAGGAGAAAGTTTTGTTTAAGAAAACTGGATAAAACTAGGTAGGTTTGTCTGTCATGTTCCATCAGTGGGGATGGCGCTCATACAGGGGAATGAGTAAGTAAATAAGAGGGCAGGAGGTGCGTGGGACTCCAGCAATGTTGTGGGTATAGAGGGAGTGGCGTACCCAGGCTGGCCCGCAGATGGTAATACCCCTGCCCACCCCCTGCCTTCTGCCCCAGATGGTGGTTCCCCTTCCCACCCCCTGCTGGTGCCTGGAATGTTGATACCTTGTACCATGCTCCTGCTGCCCCTGCTTCCTCCTCACCCCCGGCAGTGAGATTAATACCCTGCCTAGTTGCAGCCTTCTTGTACACTCCAGCGTCGTACTGATTATTTCTGGCTACACTTTCATGTCCGTCACCTGCAAGTTTACTCACTAGAATACAGGACAACTTCGAATTATTCCAGAGAACAGGTCTGTGTGAGAGACTTGGGAGTCATGTCACATCTCACATTGAAGGTCCACAACAATGTTACTTTAACTACCGCTAAAAAATGATCGGCTGGATAACTAGAACATGCTAAGTCAGTGATGATACTTTTCAAGTCACTTGCTCTCTGTAGACTAGAATGCTGCCGTATGATAACCACCCCCTTCAAGGCAGAAGAAATTGCTGATCTGGAAAACGTACAGAGAACTTTCACTGTTTGTATACATTTAATGGAAACTGTTGAAGTCCCTTGAAGTGTACTCCTTGAGAAGTAGGCGAGAAAGATGCTTCATAATGTACACCAAGAAAAACCTGGAGGAACTGGTTCCAAACCTGCACACCCAAAGTAACTCCTTATGAAAGCAAGAGGCTCAGCAAACTTTGGAAAATACCTCCAATGAGAAGCAGAGGCGTCATAAATGCAGTGAGAACTCAGTAAAGGTACAAGGACCGTCCCAGGCTCTTCACTCTCCCTTCATACATAAAGGGAAATTGGCAACAGGAGGCTTCAGGAGGGAACCGGCAAGTTCAAGTTAGTTCCTGATCAGTCAGGATGTGGTGCATATGTGCGGCTCCCACGAATAGTTGGGTCAGTCAGGACAGCAACTAGGAGGCCTGGTGACCATCACTTCCGGCACTGGGATCATCACTTCCGGCACTGGGACCATCACTGTCAGCACTGTAATCATGACTGCCAGCACTGGGACCATCACTGCCAGCACTGTGATCATCAGTGCCAGCACTGGGACCATCACTGCCAGCACTGTGATCATCACTGCCAGCACTGTAATTATCACTTCCAGCACTATAATCACTGCCAGCACTGGGACCATCACTGCCAGCACTGTAATCATGACTGCCAGCACTGGGACCATCGCTGCCAACACAGTGATTATCACTGCCAGCACTATAATCATCACTGCTAGCACTGGGATCATCACTGCCAGCACTGTAATCATCACTGTCAGCACTGGGACCATCACTGCCAACACAGTGATCACTGCCAGCACTATAATCATCACTACTAGCACTGGAACTATCACTGCCAACAGTGATCATCACTGCCAGTACTATAATCACTGCTAGCACTGGGATCATCACTGCCAGCACTGGGACTATCACTGCCAGCACTGGGATCATCACTGCCAGCACTGGGACTATCACTGCCAGCACTGGGACCATCACTGCCAACACAGTGATCACTGCCAGCACCGGGACCATCACTGCCAGCACTGTAATCATCACTGCCAGCACTGCGAATATCACTGCCAACACTGTGATCACTGCCAGCATTATGACCCTCACTGTCAGCACTGGGATCATCACTGCCAGCACTGGGATCATCAGTGCCAGCACTATGACCATCAGTGCCAGCACTGGGATCATCAGTGCCAGCACTGGGATCATCAGTGCCAGCACTGGGATCAGTGCCAGCACTATGACCATCACTGTCAGCACTGGGATCATCACTGTCAGCACTGGGATCATCACTGTCAGCACTGGGATCATCACTGTCAGCACTATGACCATCACTGTCAGCACTATGACCATCACTGTCAGCACTGGGATCATCACTATCAGCACTGGGATCACTGTCAGCACTGGGATCATCACTGTCAGCACTATGACCATCACTGTCAGCACTGGGATCATCACTGTCAGCACTGGGATCACTGTCAGCACTGGGACCATCACTGCCAGCACTGGGATCATCACTCTCAGCACTGGGATCATCACTGTCAGCACTGGGACCATCACTGCCAGCACTATGACCATCATTGTCAGCACTGGGATCATCACTGTCAGCACTATGACCATCATTGTCAGCACTCGGATCATCACTGTCAGCACTGGGATCATCACTGTCAGCACTGGGACCATCACTGCCAGCACTGGGACCATCACTGTCAGCACTATGACCATCATTGTCAGCACTGGGATCATCACTGTCAGCACTATGACCATCACTGTCAGCACTATGACCATCATTGTCAGCACTGGGATCATCACTGTCAGCACTGGGATCATCACTGTCAGCACTGGGACCATCACTCTCAGCACTATGACCATCATTGTCAGCACTGGGATCATCACTGTCAGCACTGGGATCATCACTGTCAGCACTGGGATCATCACTGCCAGCACTGGGACCATCACTCTCAGCACTATGACCATCATTGTCAGCACTGGGATCATCACTGTCAGCACTGGGATCATCACTGTCAGCACTGGGATCACTGTCAGCACTGGGACCATCACTCTCAGCACTATGACCATCATTGTCAGCACTGGGATCATCACTGTCAGCACTGGGATCATCACTGTCAGCACTGGGACCATCACTGCCAGCACTGGGACCATCACTGTCAGCACTATGACCATCATTGTCAGCACTGGGATCATCACTGTCAGCACTATGACCATCATTGTCAGCACTGGGGTCATCACTGTCAGCACTGGGGTCATCACTGTCAGCACTGGGATCATCACTGTCAGCACTGGGGTCATCACTGTCAGCACTGGGGTCATCACTGCCACTGACTTTTTCAACTCGTGGAATCTCAAGTACTCGCAGCATGGGTTAAGAGCATGTCACTCCTGCTTTTCACAATTGCTAGACCACCTCAATAAGGTCTTGGATACACTCTAAGACAAGCTAAATGCTAATATAGTGTATATTGATTTTACAAAAGTCTTCAAGTGCGACCATGGTGTGATAGCGCACAAAATGCTTGTAAGAAAAATGGCTTGTTGAATATTTGATTTCTCAGCAAATAAGACCCAGAGTAAAGTCAGAGGCTGCCACAGGAAAGAGTTCTGTTCCTCAAAGCACAGTACTCGACCCACTTCTGTTTCTCATTTTTACATCCGACACAAACAAGGACATAAACCACCACATTAACATTCTTTGGTGATGACGCTAGAATCTTTGAGTGTCGTCTGATGAAGACGACACTCAAAGACTACTAGTGGACCTCAGACTATAATATGATCAGGCACAACAAGTTTCAGTTGCTCCGCTATGGAAAATGGAAATAAAGACTGAAACAGAGTTCATGACAAACTCAGATCATTCAGCAGGGCGCAAACTTCATGTACGAGACTTATGGGAAATAATATCAAATATCTTATATTCAAGGATCACAAGAAAAATGATAGGCTGGATAACTAGAACGTTGAAGACGAGAGATGCTGAGCCAGTGATGACACTCTTTATGTCATTTGTTTTCTGTAAGCTCCAGTACTGCTGTATGATAACGGCCACCTTCAATTCAGGCGAGATTGCAGAGCTGGAAGACGTAAAGAGAACGTTTACTGTTCGTATACGTTCACTCAAACATCTGAGCTACATGGAAGACCTGAAGTCTCTTGAACTGCATTCCTTGGAACTTAAGCGGGAAAGGTATATCGTAATTTAAACTTTGAAAATCCTGGAAGGATTGGTCCCGAACTTGCACACAGGAATCACTCCGTATGAAAACAGGCTTGGTAGTGTGTGTAGAGTACATTCAATAAAAAGCAGGGGCGCAACGAGTACACTAAGAGAGAACTTGAGGAGTGTCAGAAGTCCCCGACTCTTCAACGCGCTCCGTGCGTATGGAGAATTATCAACAATTTTTGGCTGTCTTAAAGAGGCAACTGAACAAGTTCCTCAACTCAGTTCCTGACCAGCCACGCTGCTGCGTGTGGCCAGCAGTAAGAGCATGGTTGATTGGGCCTTGACCACCAGGAGGCCTGTTCTGGTACTGGGCGCTTATGTTGTAGTCTCCCACTACCTGTGCTCATGCTTATGTTGTAGTCTCCCACTACCTGTGCTCATGCTTATGTTGTAGTCTCCCACTACCTGTGCTCATGCTTATGTTGTAGTCTCCCACTACCTGTGCTAATGCTTATGTTGTAGTCTCCCACTACCTGTGCTCATGCTTATGTTGTAGTCTCCCACTACCTGTGCTAATGCTTATGTTGTAGTCTCCCACTACCTGTGCTCATGCTTATGTTGTAGTCTCCCACTGCCTGTGCTCATGCTTATGTTGTAGTCTCCCACTACCTGTGCTAATGCTTATTTTGTAGTCTCCTGCTATCAGTGGTAATTATACGCAAGGCGTTGGCCTAGGGAGGGTTAGGCCTCCCTCACCTGCCTCGTTACCGATGATCACCTGTGATGAACCACTTGGGGCGCTACTTTTGATGATGCTGCTGCTACGACAGCGGCGGCAGCAGCAGCAGTAACGGCAACGGCTGCTGCTGAGGCGGCGGCGCAGCGGCAACGGCTGCTATTGCTGCGGCGGCAGCAACGGTTGCTACTGCTGCGGCAACGGCAACGGTTGCTACTGCTGCGGCGGCGGCAACGGCAACGGCTGTTACTGCTGCGATGGCGGCAACAGCAACGGTTGCTACTGCTGCGGCGGCGGCAACGGCTATTACTGCTGCGATGGCGGCAACAGCAACGGTTGCTACTGCTTTGGCGGCGGCAACTGTTGCTACTGCGGCTGCAACGGCAACGGCTGTTACTGCTGCTATGGCGGCAACAGCAACGGTTGCTACTGCTGCAGTGGCGAAAACGGCTGCTACTGTTGCGGTGACGCCAACGGCTTCTGCTGCTGCTGCTCTAGCTACTGCTGCTGGTGTTGTTACTGCTGTTGCTGCTGGCGTTACTGGTGTTGTTGCTGTTGCTGGTTATTCTACCGCTGGTGTTGCTACTGCTGTTTCTGATATTGCTGCTAATGCTGTTAGTATTGCTGCTAATGCTGTTCCTGCTGCCGGTGACGCGTCCACCATAGTTTGAACGATCAATGAGCCTGTTGATGGAGCAGTTGGTTACCTTGTTCTGAGTGGCAGTTCGAGATGATCACAAAAATTAGCCAATCATCTGTTGGTCAGTGTTTATTGTGGTTTTGTGGTGGTTATCTGAGCGGTAGTGGAAGATCACAACTATGGTGCTAGTTATCCTGTGTGACTTTGTCAACGGTCCAAGTCGAACCAAAACGTCGTGGTAAGCTGCTCTCCTCTATGTACGGGTTATTTGTGTGTTGTTGCAGTCACGGTATTGTGTCTGTCTGTTGTTTAGCGGTGGTAGGTTTGTAAGTACCGCCTAAAGTATGGCCAACTTGGAACAGTTATCTTTCGGCGTAGTTTTAGTATTATCTTAGCGCTACATCGTGGCAGTGCGTGGTGATGGTACCTTGTGATACACGGTGTCGCTCAAGACACGTGTACACATTCTCCATAATGTGATGTTTGGGAGGGTTTACCACCCCCTCCCCTTCTCTCCCCTCCACTCCATCTCCTCGCACGTGTCTTGAACCTGGCACTTGAAGCGACCGCTGAAGATATCACTGCCACTAGCCGGATGTTGCGTGACTCAATGTGTCACGTCACGGTCCGGCCTCCTCCGTCACTGCCACGCTGGTGTCACGCCACGGTCCAGCGTCCTTCGTCACCGTCACGTGGTGTCACCTACTGACGCTTCAGCGTGTCATCTGTCATAACGAAGTTACTTGCCTTATCCATTTTGGAAACAACAACTGTAATAATAATAATAATAATAATAATAATAATAATAATAATAATAATAATAATGACAATTGGCAGCCAGGTTGTCCTTGATTGAGAAGACAGTTGTGTCCTACAAGAGCCTGATCAGCCGAATCTGTGATGGCTAGATGAGTCTAGGAGCCGGGTGCACCAACAGCCTGGTGGACCAGGGGGTCAACAGGATGGGCTGCGAGGATACACTCCTGGAAACCTGTCACAGACATGTTACAGGTTGAATGAAATATGAAGCTCTTCTGGATAAAGCTCTGCTTGAAGCTCTACTTAATAAGGCTTCAATTAAAGCTCTACATGTTAAAGCTCTACTCAGTAACGCTCCATTTGTTAAAGCTCTACTTTATAAAACTCTTGATAAAACTACACAGAGCAAAACGTTGTCTCATTAAAAAGCAAAAAACTGTACACCTTGTTATTGTCGTCAGTATGATGGGAGGTGCACTGCAAGAGTTACGTTACATCTGCAAGAAGAAACCAGCGATGGGTCATTGTCAAGTTACAACTGAGCCAGAGTACGGGAAGGACCCGTGACGTAGCTGACGAACCTGTCTTCTGGCTCCCTTCTTATTTTGTGGCTCAGTTTGTGCCTTGATGCTGGTATAGTAGTGCAAAGCTGTGGGTTGTTGTCCTTGAAGGGGTTGGTGTGGCTGGCCTATATGGACGACACTGGTGTACACACTGCAGCGTTGCCGTTGACGGATGTTACACCACTGCTGTTACTCTCTCGGTGTTGGTTGTGACAGTACTAATGTTGGTTGTGACAGTACTAGTGTTGTGACAGTACTAGTGTTGTGACAGTACTAGTGTTGTGACAGTACTAGTGTTGGTTGTGACAGTACTAGTGTTGGTTGTGACAGTACTAGTGTTGTGACAGTACTAGTGTTGTGACAGTACTAGTGTTGTGACAGTACTAGTGTTGTGACAGTACTAGTGTTAGTTGTGACAGTACTAGTGTTGTGACAGTACTAGTGTTAGTTGTGACAGTACTAGTGTGACAGTACTAGTGTTGTGACAGTACTAGTGTTGTGACAGTACTAGTGTTAGTTGTGACAGTACTAGTGTTGTGACAGTACTAGTGTTAGTTGTGACAGTACTAGTGTTGTGACAGTACTAGTGTTAGTTGTGACAGTACTAGTGTGTTGTGACAGTACTAGTGTTGTGACAGTACTAGTGTTAGTTGTGACAGTACTAGTGTTAGTTGTGACAGTACTAGTGTTGTGACAGTACTAGTGTGACAGTACTAGTGTGACAGTACTAGTGTTGTGACAGTACTAGTGTTGTGACAGTACTAGTGTTGTGACAGTACTAGTGTTGTGACAGTACTAGTGTTGTGACAGTACTAGTGTTAGTTGTGACAGTACTAGTGTTAGTTGTGACAGTACTAGTGTTGTGACAGTACTAGTGTTGTGACAGTACTAGTGTTAGTTGTGACATTACTAGTGTTAGTTATCATAGTACTAATGTTGTCACAGAATAGCAAGAAAATTTAATATATTTTCCTAGTCTTCCATCGCACCATCATTGTCGGTACAAAGGTTCTTTCCAAGAGGACAGCACCATCACCACTGCCTCCTCTATAATGACCAGAGCAACCAGACTGTCAGGGTTATGATAGGTCTATCACCCAAGATATTAATAACAGCCCCCGAGCCGGGCTGAGAGAGTACAAGAGCTGTCTCAAGAAAGGTAGCGGGTATGTCAAAGTTATCATTACACTTGTAGAAGATCGAACCGGGGACCTTGTGCGTGTGAGGCGCACATGATAACCACTACACTGTGTGTGTGTGTGTGTGTGTGTGTGTGTGTGTGTGTGTGTGTGTGTGTGTGTGTGTATTAGTTGCCAAAGGTACTTGTCGATAGACACTTGACCTGTTGTGTGTCTGTCCCATCCTAGCCATCACAGCCTCTCTCTCTCTCTCTCTCTCTCTCTCTCTCTCTCTCTCTCTCTCTCTCTCTCTCCTCTCTCTCTCTCTCTCTCTCCTCTCTCTCTCTCTCTCTCTCTCTCTCTTCTCTCTCTCTCTCTCTCTCTCTCTCTCTCTCTCTCTCTCTCTCTCTCTCTCTCTCTCTCTCTCTCTCTCTCTCTCTCTCTCTCTCTCTCTCTCTCTCTCCTCTCTCTCTCTCTCTCTCTCTCTCTCTCTCTCTCTCTCTCTCCCTCCCTCTCCCTCTCCCTCTCCCTCTCCCTCTCCCTCTCTCCTCGACCTGTGCAACGCGGCACGTGAGGTAAATTTCATAATACAAGTCTTCGTGCCAATATGTTGAGATGAGACGATGGTGGTGGTGGGTGCCGCCATGGTTCTTATATGAGGGGGCTGCAAGGGCGAGGGTGGCCTGCCGGGGGTCACCAGCACCTCCCTAAATTACCAGCCTCAGGTCGAAGGTCACAACGGCCCAGTAGTTGGCTGTGGTGAGGCAGGCAGGGAGACATGGTGGTAGGGAAGGAAGGAAGGAAGGAAGGAAGGAAAGGCAAGCACAGAGGTAGGATGGAAGCAAGTAAGGAGATGTGAGGAAGGAGTTGGAAGAGGATGGAAGGTGATAAGAAGGAAGGAAGGAAGAGAATGAACTTAAATATAGGCGAGTAATGAGCTTGGTCACCTTAACGTGTTGGCGAAGGTTTGAGAGGCTTACCCTAAGAACCCAGTATCCTGACGTTTAAAGCCGATAACACACAACAAAAAAAAAATAAATATGGATTGTGAACAAATAGTTGTACTTGATTTGTAGTTATGATTTATTTTATCTTGAGAGTGATTTGTTGCAGCAAGTTGATAATGATCGTGTCAGCTTGATAGTGATGATGATGATGAGGTTGCTGTCACTACTGTCTGTCACTGGAAAGATTTTTGAGACAATATTCTCACTTCTTCTGTGAAACCAATCTGGTCGTGGAAAATTGACACTGGTAATCTACACTACGTGACACTTCTCTACTACGTGGCACTTCTCTACTACGTGGCACCTCCCTACTACGTGGCACTGGTCACTCTTGTATCTCTGCACTGTGTGGCGCCGATCAGTGGATGAGTCCAGGATTACTATTGTACCTGCACTAAAGATTGCTGATGCTTTTAACCAGGCGTGGCACCACCCAATCCTCCTGGCACTGTATCTGGCTTCACTCTACACTTCCTGAGTGACTGACGACCGTCAAGCTCGAGGGCACTTCACTTCTTAACGAGCCAGAGTCTGTGAGACACTCAATCAGTGCCAGGGTACCATATCGCAGTGTGCCTGGTCCATTGTTGGGCAGTGTTGATCTTACCCCTGCACTCCATGACTACGCGGGTTGCAGAGTGACCTTGTGCAACGATGTACACTGCACTCACCTGCATCAGTCACTGTCTTGTGCCTTTCATCTGCCCGTTGTAGGTGATGCAAGGTTAGCAGTTACTACTCAGAAAACACAAATATGATCACTGGACATTGATGTAACTGTTGGCACTGGTGTGATGTAACTGCTGGTGCTGGTGTGATGTAACTGCTGGCACTGGTGTGATGTAACTGCTGGCACTGGTGTGATGTAACTTCTGGCACTGGTGTGATGTAACTGTTGGCATTGGTGTGATCTAACTGTTGGCACTGGTGTGATGTAACTGCTGACACTGGTGCGATGTAACTGTTGGCACTGGTGCGATGTAACTGTTGGCACTGGTGTGATGTAACTACTGACACTGGTGTGATGTAACTACTGACACTGGTATGATGCAACTACTGACACTGGTATGATGCAACTACTGGCACTGGTGTGATGTTACTACTGACGCTGGTGTGATGCAACTACTGGCACCGGTATGAGGTTACTACTGACACTGGTGTGATGTTACTACTGACACTGGTGTGATGTAACTACTGACACTGGTATGATGTAACTACTGACACTGGTGTGATGTTACTACTGACACTGGTGTGATGTTACTACTGACACTGGTGTGATGTTACTACTGACACTGGTGTGATGTAACTACTGACACTGGTGTGATGTTACTACTGACACTGGTGTGATGTTACTACTGACACTGGTGTGATGTAACTACTGACACTGATGTGGTGAAACTACTGACACTGGTGTGATGTTACTACTGACACTGGTGTGATGTTACTACTGACACTGGTGTGATGTAACTACTGACACTGGTGTGATGTAACTACTGACACTGGTGTGATGTTACTACTGACACTGGTGTGATGTTACTACTGACACTGGTGTGATGTAACTACTGACACTGATGTTGTAACTACTGACACTGGTGTGATGTAACTACTGACACTGGTGTGTTGTAACTACTGACACTGGTGTGTTGTAACTACTGACACTGTTGTGATGTTACTACTTGCACTGTTGTGATGTTACTACTGACACTGGTGTGATGTTACTACTGACGCTGGTGTGATGTAACTACTGACACTGGTGTGATGTTACTACTGACACTGGTGTGATGTTACTACTGACACTGGTGTGATGTTACTACTGACACTGGTGTGATGTTACTACTGAGACTGGTGTGATGTTACTACTGACACTGGTGTGATGTTACTACTGACACTGTTGTGATGTAACTACTGACACTGGTGTGATGTAACTACTGACACTGGTGTGATGTAACTACTGACACTGGTGTGATGTAACTACTGACACTGGTGTGTTGTAACTACTGACACTGGTGTGATGTTACTACTGACACTGGTGTGATGTAACTACTGACACTGGTGTGATGTAACTACTGACACTGGTGTGTTGTAACTACTGACACTGTTGTGATGTAACTACTGACACTGGTGTAGTAGGACTACTGACACTGTTGTGATGTAACTACTGACACTGGTGTGGTTTAGCTACTGACACTGGTGTGGCTTAACTACTGACACTGGTGTGGTTTAACTACTGACACTGATGTGGTTTAGCTACTGACACTGGTGTGGCTTAACTACTGACACTGGTGGGGTTTAACTACTGACACTGATGTGGCTTAACTACTGACACTGGTGTGGCTTAACTACTGACACTGGTGTGGTTTAACTACTGACACTGATGTGGCTTAACTACTGACACTGGTGTGGTTTAACTACTGACACTGGTGTGGCTTAACTACTGACACTGGTGTGGCTTAACTACTGACACTGATGTGGTTTAACTACTGACACTGATGTGGTTTAACTACTGACACTGATGTGGTTTAACTACTGACACTGATGTGGTTTAACTACTGACACTGATGTGGTTTAACTACTGACACTGGTGTGGCTTAACTACTGACACTGGTGTGGTTTAACTACTGACACTGATGTGGTTTAACTACTGACACTGATGTGGTTTAACTACTGACACTGATGTGGTTTAACTACTGACACTGATGTGGTTTAACTACAGACACTGATGTGGTTTAACTACTGACACTGATGTGGTTTAACTACTGACACTGATGTGGTTTAACTACTGACACTGGTGTGGTTTACTGACACTGGTGTGGTTTAACTACTGACACTGGTGTGGTTTAACTACTGACACTGATGTGGTTTAACTACTGACACTGGTGTGGCTTAACTACTGACACTGATGTGGTTTAACTACTGACACTGATGTGGTTTAACTACTGACACTGATGTGGTTTAACTACTGACACTGGTGTGGTTTAACTACTGACACTGGTGTGGCTTAACTACTGACACTGGTGTGGTTTAACTACTGACACTGATGTGGTTTAACTACTGACACTGATGTGGTTTAACTACTGACACTGATGTGGTTTAACTACTGACACTGGTGTGGTTTAACTACTGACACTGATGTGGTTTAACTACTGACACTGGTGTGGTTTAACTACTGACACTGATGTGGTTTAACTACTGACACTGATGTGGTTTAACTACTGACACTGATGTGGTTTAACTACTGACACTGGTGTGGTTTAACTACTGACACTGGTGTGGCTTAACTACTGACACTGGTGTGGTTTAACTACTGACACTGGTGTGGTTTAACTACTGACACTGATGTGGTTTAACTACTGACACTGGTGTGGTTTAACTACTGACACTGGTGTGGTTTAACTACTGACACTGATGTGGTTTAACTACTGACACTGATGTGGTTTACTACTGACATGGTGTGGTTTAACTACTGACACTGGTGTGGCTTAACTACTGACACTGGTGTGGTTTAACTACTGACACTGGTGTGGTTTAACTACTGACACTGATGTGGTTTAACTACTGACACTGGTGTGGTTTAACTACTGACACTGATGTGGTTTAACTACTGACACTGGTGTGGTTTAACTACTGACACTGGTGTGGCTTAACTACTGACACTGGTGTGGTTTAACTGACACTGGTGTGGTTTAACTACTGACACTGTGTGGTTTAACTACTGACACTGGTGTGGTTTAACTACTGACACTGGTGTGGTTTAATACTGACACTGGTGTGGTTTAACTACTGACACTGGTGTGGTTTAACTACTGACACTGGTGTGGTATGACTCCTGTCACTGATGTGATGTGACTTAAGGCAACACATTAATGTGCATAAGTTCTCAGTAAGTGAACATTGCAAGAACATGAGTCCAGAATGTTACATCACGAAGACTCGTGTGCCTGTCAGCAGTGACTTGAACACACTACCTGGCTGGTACCACGTAGAGAGTTCAACTTCAGAGTTCAATTCGTGTTGACTCAAGCCTCGAGTATGTACCACTCTCTTGGTTGTCCTGCAACCCCTCCCCTCCTCCCCTTCATCCTATCTCCAACTTCATCCCGCAGCTCGATTGCTAGACCACTTGGCTCACACTTTGAGGTCCGTGGCTCGATCCCCGGTACGAATGGAAACATTAGGACGTATTTCATTACGACACCTCTGTCCATGTTCACCTATCAGTAAATTAGGTACCTGGGTGTTAGTCAACTGGTGTGGGTCGTATTCTGGGACAAAACTGACCTAATTTACCCGAAATGCTCTGCATAACAAGGGGTTTTCTATATAGTAGTATGTCATTGATGTCAGCTACACCTGTATACCTTGTACATGTACTTGTAGCAAATAAAGATTATTATTATTAAAAGGGGATTGTAAGTAACGACACATCACTAGCCTTGATTCTTCCTTAATCACTTCTGAAGTGATTTTTTAACCGAAGAGGCAGTAGTGGCCTTAGTTTCATATACAAAACAATAGCAGTAACATTATAGACTGCCAAAAGACGGCTACTATGCCACAAGACGGTCCGTCATGAGTAATGACAGTGTTTCAGTGGGTGGTTGTAATACCGCTCTAGTTGATTTGTCCTCTGAGAATTGTAATACTTTATAACCAATTTTAACGTACCTGTGACGGATGTCGAGAGTTTTTCTACTCGCTGGTGATCCTCGGATCTTTCAGGTTAATACTGATTACTGTCAGTAGACCCACCACCAACAATAACAATAAAAGCAACAACGGAGGCCATAGAAGCAGCAACAACAACGGTAGCAGCAATAACAGTAGCAACAGTGACAGTAGCAGCAGCTACAGTAGCAACAGTAGCATCAACAGTACGAACACTAGCAACAACAATAACAGTATTATTAACAGCTGATGTAGCAACTGCAGTAGCAGCAGCAGCAGCAGCAGCAGCAGCAGCAGCAGCAGCAAGCAGCAGCAGCAGCAGCAGCAGCAGCAGCAGCAGCAGCAGCAGCAGCAGCAGCAGCAGCAGTAGCAGCAGCAGTAGCAGCAGCAGCAGCAGCAGCAGCAGCAGCAGCAGCAGCAGCAGCAGCAGCAGCAGTAGCAGCAGTAGCAGCAGCAGCAGCAGCAGCAGCAGCAGCAGCAGCAGCAGCAGCAGCAGCAGCAGCAGCAGTAGTAGTAGTAGTAGCAGCAGCAGCAGCAGCAGCAGCAGCAGCAGCAGTAGCAGCAGCAGCAGCAGCAGCAGCAGCAGCAGCAGCAGTAGCAGCAGCAGCAGCAGCAGCAGCAGCAGCAGCAGTAGCAGCAGCAGCAGCAGCAGCAGCAGCAGCAGCAGCAGCAGCAGCAGTAGCAGCAGCAGCAGCAGCAGCAGCAGCAGCAGCAGCAGCAGCAGTAGCAGCAGCAGCAGCAGCAGCAGCAGCAGCAGCAGCAGTAGCAGCAGCAGCAGCAGCAGCAGCAGCAGCAGCAGCAGCAGTAGCAGCAGCAGCAGCAGCAGCAGCAGCAGCAGCAGGAGCAGCAGCAGCAGCAGTAGCAGCAGCAGCAGCAGCAGCAGCAGCAGCAGCAGCAGCAGTAGCAGCAGCAGCAGCAGCAGCAGCAGCAGCAGCAGCAGCAGCAGCAGTAGCAGCAGCAGCAGCAGCAGCAGCAGCAGCAGCAGCAGCAGCAGCAGTAGCAGCAGCAGCAGCAGCAGCAGCAGCAGCAGCAGTAGCAGCAGCAGCAGCAGCAGTAAGAACTGCAGCAGTATCTACTGAAGTAGGAGGAGGACGGATAGAAAAAAACAATAGATTGATGTTGATAATGTGAACTGTTAGTATTGGCAGTATTCATGTGTACTCGCCTAATTGTGGTTGCAGGGGTCGATTCATAGCTCCTGGCCTCGCCTCTTCACTGGTCGCTACTAGGTCAATCTCTCTCCCTGCTTCATGAGCATTATTATACCTCTTCTTAAAGCTGTGTATGGATCACTTTCCAGACTTGTCCACTTCCTGACAACTCTGTGACTGAAGACGTACTTCCTCACATCCCTGTGACTCGTCTGAATCTTCAACTTCTAATTGCGACCCCTTGTTGCTGTGTCCCATCTCTGGAACATCCTGTCTCTGTCCACTTTAAGTAACAAAAAGGCACAGTACCGTGACTGGAACAACGTACAGATAACCCGTATCTCTTCTGTCCTCCAGTGTCGTCAGGTCGATTTCCTTTAACTTCTCGTAGTACATGCCCCTTAGCTCCGGGACTAGTCTCGTTGCAAACCTTTGCACTTTCTCTAATTTTCTGAAGTGTTTGGATAGGTGTGGGCTCCAAACTGGTGCTGCATACTCCATTATGAGCCTGACTGTGTGTGTGTGGGGGGGGGGTGTATGTAAGTCACCAGCTGATGAGTACTAGGCTCAGTGTACATGTACGTGTGCTTACTATTGTTGATGTACAGAGTGTAGTTCACATGCGAGTGGCGTCACAGTGAGCAAAAGGTCGTTCTTAAAATAGCCAGGTGAAAGGTAACTCCATGTTAAGCAACGGAAGCATGTTAAATGTTATGCACTCTGGCGGCACTACCACTCGACTCTTCCGGCCGCGCAAACCTGCGAGATGCACTCTGGAGTCCACATTTTGGGAGAAGAGTTCCATTGGTAGAGAGAACTACTGAACGAATGATGGTGAATGTGTTTTCTTTTGTTATTGAGGATCACCTTACCTCGGTGGGTCACCTGCCTCAGTGGGTCACACTACCTCGGTGGGTCACCCTGGCTCGGTGGGTCACACTACCTCGGTGGGAGTGAGGACAAGGTCCACAACTGCCCTGGTCGTGTGGGATGTGAAGACAAGGTCACACTGCCTCGGTGGGAGTGAAGACAAGGTCACACTGCCTCGGTGGGAGTGAAGACAAGGTCACACTACCTCGGTGGGAGTGAAGACAAGGTCACACTACCTCGGTGGGAGTGAAGACAAGGTCACACTACCTCGGTGGGAGTGAAGACAAGGTCACACTACCTCGGTGGAGTGAAGACAAGGTCACACTACCTCGGTGGGAGTGAAGACAAGGTCACACTACCTCGGTGGGAGTGAAGACAAGGTCACACTACCTCGGTGGGAGTGAAGACAAGGTCACACATACCTCGGTGGGAGTGAAGACAAGGTCACACTACCTCGGTGGGAGTGAAGACAAGGTCACACTGCCTCGGTGGGAGTGAAGACAAGGTCACACTGCCTCGGTGGGAGTGAAGACAAGGTCACACTACCTCGGTGGGAGTGAAGACAAGGTCACACTACCTCGGTGGGAGTGAAGACAAGGTCACACTGCCTCGGTGGGAGTGAAGACAAGGTCACACTGCCTCGGTGGGAGTGAAGACAAGGTCACACTGCCTCGGTGGGAGTGAAGACAAGGTCACACTACCTCGGTGGGAGTGAAGACAAGGTCACACTGCCTCGGTGGGAGTGAAGACAAGGTCACACTGCCTCGGTGGGAGTGAAGACAAGGTCACACTGCAAGAACTTTGAGAAACACCTGGCATATTGAACCCAGACTGACGATATCTGTGGATTTGTAAAATAACAAAGGGTGAGAACATTGCAAGATAACGTGGATGAGAACATTGCAAGATAACGTGGATGAGAACATTGCAAGATAACGTGGATGAGAACATTGCAAGATAACGTGGATGAGAACATTGCAAGATAACGTGGATGAGAACATTGCAAGATAACATGGTTGAGAACATTGCAAGATAACGTGGATGAGAACATTGCAAGATAACGTGGATGAGAACATTGCAAGATAACGTGGATGAGAACATTGCAAGATAACGTGGATGAGAAATTGCAAGATAACGTGGATGAAACATTGCAAGATAACTGGTATGAGAACATTGCAAGATAACGTGGATGAGAACATTGCAAGATAACATGGTTGAGAATATTGCAAGATAACGTGGATGAGAACATTGCAAGATAACATGGTTGAGAATATTGCAAGATAACGTGGATGAGAACATTGCAAGATAACAGGGATGACAACAGTGGAAGATAACAGGGATGACAACAGTTTCAAGATAACAGGGAGACAGTGCAAGATAACATGGGGTTGACAACAGTGCAAGATAATATGGATGACAGTGCAAGATAACAGGGATGACAACAGTGGAAGATAACAGGGATGACAACAGTGCAAGATAACAGGGATGACAACAGTGGAAGATAACAGGGATGACAACAGTGCAAGATAACAGGGATGACAACAGTGCAAGATAACAGGGATGACAACAGTGCAAGATAACAGGGATGACAACAGTTCAAGATAACATGGATGACAGTGCAAGATAACAGGGATGACAACAGTGCAAGATAACATGGTCGACAACAATGCAAGATAACAGGGATGAGAACATTTCAAGATTACAGTGGACAGTGCAAGAAGGGCTAACAATGCAAGATAAAGGGATGACAACAGTTTCAAGATAACAGGGGCGAAACAATGCAAGATAACAGGGATGACAACAGTGCAAGATTACAGTGGTGACAACAGTGCAAGATAGGGCTAACAATGCAAGATAACAGGGATGACAACAGTGCAAGATAACAGGGATGACAACAGTGCAAGATAACAGGGATGACAGTGCAAGATAACAGGGATGACAACAGTGCAAGATAACAGGGGCGACAACAATGCAAGATAACAGGGATGACAACAGTGCAAGATTACAGTGGTGACAGTGCAAGATAGGGCTAACAATGCAAGATAACAGGGATGACAACAGTGCAAGATAACAGGGATGACAACAGTGCAAGATAACAGGAATGACAACAGTGCAAGATAACAGGGATGACAGTGCAAGATTACAGTGGTGACAACAGTGCAAGATTATAGTGGTGACAACAGTGCAAGATTACAGTGGTGACAACAGTGCAAGATAACAGGGCTAACACTGCAAGATAACAAATATAAGAACAGTTACATGGCTGCCAGATTCAAGTTAGTCTAACTTTCAGTGAACGGAGGGTCGAGTCTCCAGCCCTCTGTACACGCTGAATAACCCCCACCGGCCTAGCGTTTCCCTTTTTTCCCCTCCCTCCCTCCCCTCCCCTCCCCTCCCCTCCCCTCCCCTCCCCAGGCAGATATTACTACCAGGTTACCAACTGTGGACACTAATGCCTCTGTTTCTTATCTTAACAGTAGCACCTGGTGAATGTCTGCGCCCCCCCCCCTCTCTCTCTCCCTCCCTCCCCCCTTTCTTTCCTCTCACCCGCTCCTCTCCCCCTTCCCTCACCCTCTCTTCTCTCCCCCCCTCTCTTACCCTCTCCCTCCCTCCTTTCCCTCACCCTTCTCTCATTGACTCCCTCACACATTCCCTTCTCTTCTTAACCCCCTTCTCTCTCTCTCTCTCTCTCTGTTAAAGAGAAAACAGTGTGTGAATTAAAATTAGTAGTGAATGCGTGAGGTGTGTGTGTGTGGGGGGGGGGTTAAAAAGTAGTTGAAAGTGTCAGAGTGAAAGGTGTGGGCGTGAGTGCCTGAGGGATGGGTGTGCCTGGTGTGTGTGTGTGTGTGTGTGTGTGTGTGGTGTGTGTGTGTGTGTGTGTGTGTGTGTGTTGTGTGTGTGTGTGTGTGCGTGTGTGTGTGTGTGTGCGTGTTATATGAGGGCGAGTTTCTGGGTAAACCACCTTATGTATGGTTGTCAGTATTATATTGATGCCATAGACTTTTACCTTTACTTTTGATATACCTTTGAGGAGTTTCGAGAGTTTTTTTTACTCCCGGAGTCCGTCCCTGGGCCAGGCTCGTCTGGTCAACCAGACTCCTATTGCTGCTGATGGCCTGCTACTCCACATATCCATCACAACCTGATTGATCTGGCACCTGGTGAAGAATCTTGTTTAGTTTCCTCTTGAAGACTTCTACACTTGTCCCAGCCATGTTTCTGATACCTACACGTAAGATGTTGAATAGTCTGGCGCCACGGATGTTGATACAGTGTTTTCTTATTGTACCCACGGCGTCCCTGCTTTTCACTGGATTTATTTTGCACTTCCTTCCATTTCTCTCACTTCAGTATGTTGTTATGGGAGTGTGCAGATTATTATCAAGCATCTCTCGTCCTCTCCAGTCAGCACATATTTAAGGCTTTAAGGCATTCCCAGTAATTTAAATTCTTTTTACCCAGTGCTGCCCGTAAATGATCTCTGTATCTGTTTCTCCTGCTCCGAACGGGGCTGCCAATACTGGACAATATTCTAAATGAGAGGATACAGTAGTTTGAATAAGGTCACAATTGGCACTGTTTCCCTTGTTTTATAAGTTCTCATTATCCTTCGTGACCTGTGTCTTACTGTGTTCTTCGAAAGAAAAGTCAGCTGACATCATTACTCCCAAATCTTGCACGTGTTTCTTTCGTTTTATTTGATGATCCTCACGAGTTTTGTATAATGTGTCCGTTTTAAGTTTTTCATTCTTTTCGTATCTAAGCAGCTGGAACTTACCATCACTGAGCGTCGCATTGTGCTCCACTGCTCATGTCTTCTAGTGAGACCATTTTCATTCATATTTTGGTGTCATCCGTAAATGATACGAAACTGTGGCAAGTGTTTTTATCTATCCTCATTGAGGATAAGAAACAGTAGAGGTGCCAGGACAGTGCCTTGGGGTACTGAGCTTTTTCATCTCGCTAATGCTGGATCTGACTGTTTATCACTGCTGCTACTATGTGTTTTCTGTCAGAACATTGAATATCCATCTGCTTACGCTCCCCATTATGCTTAAAGCCAACATTTGGTGTGCAGTCGCCTCATGATCACATGCCAAACGCCTTTGCGAAACCTGTGTATTTCACATCTGGGTTTTGGTTTTCTCCCAACGCCTCCGTAATTCTATCATAATGGTTTAATAGTTGTGAAAAGCATGATTTCTCAGCTTTAAGAAATCATGCTGCTTTTGGCTGTGCAGATTGTGTTCCATAAAATTTGTAATTTGGCATTTCATCACTCTTTCGAAGACTTTTTTGGTGTGGGATGTTAGGGCTACTGGTCTATAATTTTTGGTAGTGCTCTACTATGTCCCTTATGCAAAGTAGCTATATCTGCACTCTTTAAATATCTGAGGTGGCGTCTGCAGTAAGCACCAGAATAGAGGAGAGCTGCACCAGGCCTACTGGTCCATGCCAGACATTTATTTTTAACTCCCCAAGAACCTCACTGTTGTATTTGTCTAGCCTATTTTTAAAGCTACTCAAGGTGTTGTGTGACATACCTATGACCGATTTCGAGTGTTTTTCTACCCCAGGAGCGTGGCCTTATGCCAGCCAGGCTTCCGTGGTACATGGTGGTGGTGTTGGCGTTAATGTAGATCGTCAGTACACCAGTCTAGTTCACTGATGACAGTGAATCAGTAATGATGAGGAATGAATGATTGCTGTCATCAGTTTAGTGCCCAACAACATTTAATATTGTAGCGCAGAAATTCAGTGTTATTCCTTATACTACACACGAGTCTTATCATTCTTATCTACACACGTGGCAACAAGAGGAGAGGCAGCCGTGCCAGTCGACCCTTGTTTGCATCCATCAATGTTTACAGTTTGTGATATTTGTTTACAAACAAGCGAGAGTGTTCCTCTTGAGCAATTGCTGTTATCAGTTGATTAAAAAACATAATTACTGATGATAAGCTTCTTGTCTCCTTGTCACACCATTAATAATATGATAGAGACTTCATGGTTGGGGCTTCAACAAGTGGGAGAGTAAATACATTTATCATCTCTGGCGGAGTCTCGTCCTAATTCCTCGTCGTCATAATGATACTGTTCATGCACCTTGTAATATTTTATTTTATTGCTTGATCTTTGTTATCCATTTCATTGCATGATTTTTTGTTCATTGTAGACATTTAGCAAGATTTTTGGTATCTAATTATGACTGTGTATTTGTAATTACTGTTACAAATACACAGTATCTTACTTCTCAACGTTTTTAATACAAAGTACTTTCAGCTCACTCTTATTAGTAGTAAAGTACTAGTAGTAATACTCAACTCATTCCTCACAACAGTCATCTTGGTATTTTTACCATAGTTATTAATTCACAGGATTTGGCTTTGCATCAGCTCTCAGGGCCCAGGAGACGCTTCGTTTACTAATATTAACAAGGATGTAGTTTGTAAAAAAGGCGTGTGATATCCACACTTTTTTAAAGACACAGTGTGCAGTATATACATCATTGTTACACTAAGACTGTGTACATTATGACTGTGTTATTGAGACTGTGGTCGGAGTTATAGCCACGTTACGAGTGTTCGTCAACACTAAGGTATCTTAGGATTTAGCATAAATGATGAATTTACCTTGCAGAGAATTGTGTGCTCGATGTTGTTTGGTGTTGCAGATCCCGGAGGCTGATGTGATCAGTGAGTTGATGACACAGCAGCCTTGATCACGCACGGTGAACAGCTGGTGGGAGACGTCGCAATTTATAATCACCTCACATTATTATTAGAGTATCTGATGAAGACCAACACGCACGCACGCACACGCACGCACACGCACGCACACGCACGCACACGCACGCACACGCACACACACACACACACACACACACACACACACACACACACACACACACACACACACACACACACACACACACGCGCGCGCGCACGCGTGCGTGCACGCACGCGAGCTAGGTACCTCAAAGGCGATGGAGTAGGATAACATCTCTCCATGGGTCCTGAGAGAGGGAGCAGAGGCTCTCTCTATACCACTAACAACACTCTTCAATACACCTATCGAAACAGGGCGACTACCTGGGGTATGGAAGACAGCAAATGTAGTCCCTATTTTTAAAAGGGGAGACAGACACGAAGCATTAAACTACAGACCAGTGTCACTGACGTGTATAGTATTCAAAGTCGTGGGGAAGATTATCAGGGAAAGAGTGGTGGAGCACCTAGAAATTAATGAGCTTATCAACGACAACCAGCACGGTTTCAGGACGGGAAATCCTCTGTCACAAACCTACTGGAGTTCTATGACAGGGTGGAAGTAAGACAAGAGAGAGAGGGGTGGGTAGACAGCATTTTCTTGGACTGTAAGAAGGCCTTTAACACAGTTCTACACAAAAGATTAGTGCAAAAGCTGGAGGACCAAGCAGGTATATAAAGGAAGGCACTGCAATGGATCAGAGAATACCTGACGGGAAGACAGCGATGAGGTGTCACAGTGGGCGCCTGTGACGAGCGGGGTTTCCCAGGGGTCAGTCCTAGGACCGGTACTTTTCTGGTATATGTGAACGACATGACAGAAGGAATAGACTCAGAAGTGTCCCTGTTTGCAGACGATGTGAAGTTAATGAGGAAAATTCAATCGGAGGAGGACCAGGCAGGACTACAAAGGGATCTGGACAGGCTGCAGGCCTGGTGCAGAAACTCGCTCCTGGAGTTCAACCCCCACCAAGTGCAAAGTCATGAAGATTGGGGAAGGGCAAAGGCCACAGATAGAGTACAGTCTAGCTGGACAGAGACTACAAATCTCACTCAAGGAAAAGGATCTTAGGGTGAGTATAATACCCAACACATCTCCTGAGGCGCACATCGACCAAATGACTGCTGTAGAATATGGGCTCCTAGCAAACCTAAGAAAAGCATTCCGACATGTCAGTAAAGAATCGTTCAGGACCCTGTACACCGTGTACGTCAGGCCTATATTGGAGTATGCGGCACCAGTTTGGAACCCACACTTAGACAAGCACGTAAGGAAATAAGAGAAAGTGCAAAGGTTTACAACGACACTAGTCCCGGAGGTAAGGGGTATGTCCTACGAGGAGAGGTTAAGGGAAATCGACCTGACGACACTGGAGGACAGGAGAGATAGGGGGGATATGATAACGACATAAAATACTGAGAGGAATCGATAACGTGGACGGAGGCAGAATGTTCTAGTGATGGGACACAGCAACAAGGGGACACAGTTGGAAATTGAAAACTCAGATGAATCACAGGGATGTTAAGAAGTATTTCTTCAGTCAGAGTTGTGAGGAAGTGGAATAGTCTAGAAAGTGAGGTAGTTGAGGCAGGTACCATATACAGCCTTAAGAAGAGGTATGATAAAGCTCATGGAGCAGGGAGAGTGACGTAATAGCGAAAGTGAAGAGGCGCGGCCAGGAGCTGTGACTCGACCCCTGCAACAACAACTAGGTGAGTACACACACACACACACACACACACACACACACACGTGCACACACGTGCACACACATACCCCCCCGCGCGCGCGCGCGGGGGGGGGTGCGTGCAACAAAATGTTATTGTTTGAGTAATGTATTGTGTGTAGCGCTTTATCAGTGTTATGTTTGTCTTAAACAAACATCGAACATGACGACATAACTGCTAAACTGAACTTAAGCACTAAGATTGTTGATGGAAATAATAAAACCTGTAAACTGCTGGCAACCACTCAACACTCCTGTTATCTCTCTCTCTCTCCTCTCTCTCTCTCTCTCTTCTACTATATATATATATATATATATATATATATTTATATATATATATATATATATATTATATATATATTATATTATATTATATATATATATATATATAATTATATCGTTCATTTATTGGAAAGTAATAGAGTAATTCTTACTGTGCACTCTACCATAACTTAGGAGATATGAGACAAATATAGAAGAGACGCAGTGTAAAGTAAGGGTAACGTAGACACAGTACGAGAGCACTGTGTCAACACCGGTGCTTCAAGACTTCACCTTGATAGCAGCAAATATCAGAAATATTCACGGAACCAAGGTAGAGATTTTCAGTCGGTAGCTGATTCAGTTGGCGCATGAAGTGCCTGATTAACCAGGTTGTTGTGATTACGGAGCACTGTGGGCCTGGGCCACTTTGGCGTAAGCAGAGATGATATTTCCTCTTCATCCAAAAATCTCAGCGTTGTCCGACTCTTCCAGGTTTAGAGCTTCACTTATAATTCGTATCGCCATGATGGAACCGGCAATCATGTTAAGAAGCTGGAGAAATTAAAGAAGTTTGCAAGAAGACTAGTGTTAGAACCCAGGAGAACCAAGATGTAAGGAGAGACTGAAGGAAGGGACCCTGACGACCTTACAGAGTGACGAACCACTGCTGATGATTATACCTGTTATCTGTTGATGCTTGACGATTTATTGGTGGGTAGAGGCTATGACGGTGTGGATGTGGAAAAACTGAAATACAAGATACGGAGGCGAGGGAATGTAGATGGAAGTTAGGGTAACATAGATAGAAGCTTGAAATATAGTTGGAAGTTAGAAGCATAAATGGAAATTGGGAGCTTAGATGGAGGCTAGGAACGTAGATGGAGGCTAGGAACGTAGATGGAGGCTA
>NC_069414.1:30932457-31024957 GCF_026875155.1 Cherax quadricarinatus
TCCTGGTCCAGCTGTACCCATACCTCAGCTCGTGGCCCAGCAGTCCTGGTCCAGCTGTACCCATACCTCAGCTCGTGGCCCCAGCAGTCCTGGTCCAGCTGTACCCATACCTCAGCTCGTGGCCCCAGCAGTCCTGGTCCAGCTGTACCCATACCTCAGCTCGTGGCACCAGCAGTCCTGGTCCAGCTGTACCCATACCTCAGCTCGTGGCCCCAGCAGTCCTGGTCCAGCTGTACCCATACCTCAGCTCGTGGCCCCAGCAGTCCTGGTCCAGCTGTACCCATACCTCAGCTCGTGGCCCCAGCAGTCCTGGTCCAGCTGTACCCATACCTCAGCTCGTGGCCCCAGCAGTCCTGGTCCAGCTGTACCCATACCTCAGCTCGTGACCCCAGGAGTCCTGGTCCAGCTGTACCCATACCTCAGCTCGTGGCCCCAGCAGTCCTAATCCAGCTGTACCCATACCTCAGCTCGTGGCCCCAGCAGTCCTGGTCCAGCTGTACCCATACCTCAGCTCGTGGCCCCAGCAGTCCTGGTCCAGCTGTACCCATACCTCAGCTCGTGGCCCCAGCAGTCCTGGTCCAGCTGTACCCATACCTCAGCTCGTGGCCCCAGCAGTCCTAATCCAGCTGTACCCATACCTCAGCTCGTGGCCCCAGCAGTCCTGGTCCAGCTGTACCCATACCTCAGCTCGTGGCCCCAGCAGTCCTGGTCCAGCTGTACCCATACCTCAGCTCGTGGCCCAGCAGTCCTGGTCCAGCTGTACCCATACCTCAGCTCGTGGCCCCAGCAGTCCTGGTCCAGCTGTACCCATACCTCAGCTCGTGGCCCAGCAGTCCTGGTCCAGCTGTAAACCCATACCTCAGCTCGTGGCCCCAGCAGTCCTGGTCCAGCTGTACCCATACCTCAGCTCGTGGCCCCAGCAGTCCTGGTCCAGCTGTACCCATACCTCAGCTCGTGGCCCCAGCAGTCCTGGTCCAGCTGTACCCATACCTCAGCTCGTGGCCCCAGCAGTCCCGGTCCAGCTGTACCCATACCTCAGCTCGTGACCCCAGCAGTCCTGGTCCAGCTGTACCCATACCTCAGCTCGTGGCCCAGCAGTCCTGGTCCAGCTGTACCCACACCTCAGCTCGTGGCCCCAGCAGTCCTGGTCCAGCTGTACCCATACCTCAGCTCGTGGCCCCAGCAGTCCTGGTCCAGCTGTTTCCCATACCTCAGCTCGGGCCCCAGCAGTCCTGGTCCAGCTGTACCCACACCTCAGCTCGTGGCCCCAGCAGTCCTGGTCAGCTGTTTCCCATACCTCAGCTCGTGGCCCCAGCAGTCCTGGTCCAGCTGTACCCAACCTCAGCTCGTGGCAACAGCAGTCCTGGTCCAGCTGTACCCACACCTCAGCTCGTGGGGCCCCAGCAGTCCTGGTCCAGCTGTACCCATACCTCAGCTCGTGGCCCCAGCAGTCCTGGTCCAGCTGTACCCATACCTCAGCTCGTGCCCCAGCAGTCCTGGTCCAGCTGTACCCATACCTCAGCTCGTGGGCCCAGCAGTCCTGGTCCAGCTGTACCCAACTTTAGCTCGTGGCCCCAGCAGTCCTGGTCCAGCTGTACCCCAACCTCAGCTCGTGGCCCCAGCAGTCCTGGTCCAGCTGTACCATACCTCAGCTCGTGGCCCCAGCAGTCCTGGTCCAGCTGTACCCATACTCAGCTCGTGGCCCCAGCAGTCCTGGTCAGCTGTACCATTACCTCAGCTGTGGCCCCAGCAGTCCTGGTCCAGCTGTACCCAACCTCAGCTCGTGGCCCCAGCAGTCCTGGTCCAGCTGTACCCATACCTCAGCTCGTGGCCCCAGCAGTCCTGGTCCAGCTGTACCCATACCTCAGCTCGTGGCCCCAGCAGTCCTGGTCCAGCTGTACCCATACCTCAGCTCGTGGCCCCAGCAGTCCTGGTCCAGCTGTACCCATACCCCAGTCGTGGCCCCAGCAGTCTGGTCCAGCTGTACCCAACCTCAGCTCGTGGCCCCAGCAGTCCTGGTCCAGCTGTACCCATACCTCAGCTCGTGGCCTCGGCAGTCCTGTTCCAGCTGTACCCATACCTCAGCTCGTGGCCCCAGCAGTCCTGGTCCAGCTGTACCCACACCTCAGCTCGTGGCCCCCGCAGTCCTGGTCCAGCTGTACCATACCTCAGCTCGTGGCCCCAGCAGTCCTGGTCCAGCTGTACCCACACCTCAGCTCGTGGCCCCAGCAGTCCTGGTCCAGCTGTACCCATACCTCAGCTCGTGGCCCCAGCAGTCCCTGGTCCAGCTGTACCCCTACCTCAGCTCGTGACCCCAGCAGTCCTGGTCCAGCTGTACCCATACCTCAGCTCGTGACCCCAGCAGTCCTGGTCCAGCTGTACCCATACCTCAGCTCGTGGCCCCAGCAGTCCTGGTCCAGCTGTACCCACACCTCAGCTCGTGGCCCCAGCAGTCCTGGTCCAGCTGTACCCATACCTCAGCTCGTGGCCCCAGCAGTCCTGGTCCAGCTGTACCCATACTCAGCTCGTGGCCCCCAGCAGTCCTGGTCCAGCTGTACCCACACCTCAGCTCGTGGCCCCAGCAGTCCTGGTCCAGCTGTACCCATACCTCAGCTCGTGGCCCCAGCAGTCCTGGTCCAGCTGTACCCACAACTCAGCTCGTGGCCCCAGCAGTCCTGGTCCAGCTGTACCCATACCTCAGCTCGTGGCCCCAGCAGTCCTGGTCCAGCTGTACCCATACCTCAGCTCGTGGCCCCAGCAGTCCTGGCCCACTGTCCCCATACCTCAGCTCGTGGCCCCAGCAGTCCTGGTCCAGCTGTACCCATACTCAGCTCGTGGCCCAGCAGTCCTGGTCCAGCTGTACCCAACTCAGCTCGTGGCCCAGCATCTGGTCCAGCTGTACCATACCTCAGCTCGTGGCCCCAGCAGTCCTGGTCCAGCTGTACCCATACCTCAGCTCGTGGCCCCAGCAGTCCTGGTCCAGCTGTACCCATACCTCAGCTCGTGGCCCCAGCAGTCCTGGTCCAGCTATACCCATACCTCAGCTCGTGGCCCCAGCAGTCCTGGTCCAGCTGTACCCATACCTCAGTTCGTGGCCCCAGCTGCCACTTTACCTTTGCTTACCTTTGATGAGTTCCAAGAGTTTTTCTACTCCCGGTCATGGGCAAAGCTCGTCTGGTGCTTGCCTGGTCAACCAGACTGTTGCTGCTGGTGGCCGCTGACTCGTATCCATCACATCCTGGGCGATCTGACACAGACCAGGCCTCCTGGTTGATTTTCTCATAGCTCAGGCTGTTAGGTCGAATTTGTTTCTCAACCATCCTTACAACACTGTGAGGTGACTCCAGCAGTGTCAAGTTCTAGAACTGTGAGGTGACTGTAGCAGTGTCAAGTTCCAACACTGTGAGGTGACTGTAGCAGTGTCAAGTTCCAACACTGTGAGGTGATTGTAGCAGTGTCAAGCTCCAACACTGTGAGGTGACTGTAGCAGTGTCAAGTTCCAACACTGTGAGGTGACTGTAGCAGTGTCAAGTTCCAACACTGTGAGGTGACTGTAGCAGTGTCAAGTTCCAACACTGTGAGGTGACTGTAGCAGTGTCAAGTTCCAACACTGTGAGGTGACTGTAGCAGTGTCAAGTTCCAACACTGTGAGGTGACTGTAGCAGTGTCAAGTTCCAACACTGTGAGGTGACTGTAGCAGTGTCAAGTTCCAACACTGTGAGGTGACTGTAGCAGTGTCAAGTTCCAACACTGTGAGGTGACTGTAGCAGTGTCAAGTTCCAACACTGTGAGGTGACTGTAGCAGTGTCAAGTTCCAACACTGTGAGGTGACTGTAGCAGTGTCAAGTTCCAACACTGTGAGGTGACTGTAGCAGTGTCAAGTTCCAACACTGTGAGGTGACTGTAGCAGTGTCAAGTTCCAACACTGTGAGGTGACTGTAGCAGTGTCAAGTTCCAACACTGTGAGGTGACTGTAGCAGTGTCAAGTTCCAACACTGTGAGGTGACTGTGAGTGTCAAGTTCCACCTGTGAGGTGACTGTAGCAGTGTCAAGTTCCAACACTGTGAGGTGACTGTAGCAGTGTCAAGTTCCAACACTGTGAGGTGACTGTAGCAGTGTCAAGTTCCAACACTGTGAGGTGACTGTAGCAGTGTCAAGTTCCAACACTGTGAGGTGACTGTAGCAGTGTCAAGTTCCAACACTGTGAGGTGACTGCAGCGATGTCAGGTTGCAGTAATGTTAAGGTGAGTCAGTCAGCGTGAACACAAAACAATGCGAATAAATAAAAGTTGATAACCGGCCATGTTAAAACCAGACTCCGGTTGGCAGACAAAAACTGGCAGGTTAGGCAGCCCAATAAAGGAAACCTCGAAGGATACGTTGTACATGTCTGCCAGAGTCACTGTACGCCAGAGAACACAGGTGTTGGAGCCTTCACACATCTCATGCTGGAACGTGGACGACAAGCCACGATCCTGGATCCTAGGAGGCTTTGCAGGAGGAATTTATGCTAGAGGTAGTGAAGACCTCATTCTTAATGATGGAAGGGTAATCATTCAGTATTCATGCAGGAATCTCTTAAGCTTTCATTCTGACAGGCATGAGGTGGGGATGGAAATATCTTCATAAAAAAAATCTATTTCTCCTGCGTATGGGATAGACTGTTCTGAGAGATAGTAATTCCCAAGTGATAGTAACTCCACCTCAGCTGGAAGGAAACCACTGAAGTTGCCGTAGCTGATGAACCCTTGCTGTAACACTTGACCATATCCTCACCGCGCTACTGAAGTCTCTCGGCTCACCCTGACACTACTGAATTCTCCCAGCTCAGGCTGGCACTAATGAAATCACCCAGCTCATGCTGGCACTACTGAAGTCTCCTAGCTCAGACAGACGGATTTCAAGACCTTGCACGAGCACCATCCTGCGTGTAGGAATAGGATAGTGAAACATAGCTGACTTTTGTTCCCATTGTGAAACTATTGTATACAATAGGGAAGCAGCCCACTGCTTATGTATCCACTTTTGTTTAATAAAAATATTCCTAACCTTATGCTAGAAAAAAAATTTATTTTACTTAATCTGGAAAGTGTACCTCCAGTATTGCTCCTGGAAAATGTACCTCCCGAATTGTTATTGTTCATAGAACCTGGAAAGTATACTTCCAGTATTGCTCCTGGAAAGTGTACTTCCAGTATTGCTCCTGGAACCTGGTTGATGTATTCTTTAGTTGCAGCAATGCTGGAGCCTCATATTGCTTACACTGGAAGTCAGGTAGTGAAAGTGTAATGTTACTGCATTTCGGGAAATGCTGAAGGTTTGTGGGTCATTGCACGCAAGGAGTAGTGAAAGCTCGAGCCTCTGATCTCAACATTTATGCAAGGTGGTAGTATGTATCAGGGAACAATGAAATGTGATATAATAATAATCACTCCAAAGACTGGAAAGGACGACCTTCAGTATCCATCCCAGAGACTGCTCGGCAGTGGCGGACCTATATTTTTGGGGCCCTGAAAATTGAACTGTTATGGAGGCCCCTTCGTAACCCCTTCTTATACAGTAGACCCAGATTTTTTAAGCAGTGTGGAATAAAGTCGCTTCTGGGGCCCCTTCGGGACTTGGGGGCCCTGAAGCTTTAGCTTTTAGTTTCATAGTAGATCCGCCCCTGTTGCTGGATGGCACACCTATATTTCTCCATCACAACTAATCCCCAGGTTGCCTGGCACTGGGTGTATTAAAGATGGAGAAAAGCTCCTAATCCAAGTCATTGGAGCTACTCTTTCTTGGATTAAACCTATCTAACATCCACCAGAAGCTCTATGATAGCCACAGGTTTAACTAAGTCCCATAAATATAATACACATCGCAGAGGAAACTAGAGGTTTCTAGGCATTATTAAGTCCAGGATGGACCATAAGTTAACTGCGAATAGTTTCAACCATTGTGACTTACATTCTTCATGCTGGAAACTGGAATCTCTTTACAGTGGTGCGTGTATAATACTGGTTGAAGCTGGTCCCACAGAGGCTACTGGGAGGTGAGGGAGCGTCCGGGGTTACATACTGCAGGCTGGAGCGTCCAGTTTCTTAATGCAGGATACTGGAAAGTACCGCTACATTCCTCTACTCCATATTAATCGCAAGAGTTTTAAAGCAGAGATATTTTCAAGCTCTGGCTATTGTCCCTTTTCCAACTGCTTTTTGGATGGTTATTGAATGTGGTGGTGATGTATTGTGGTGGTGGGCGGTAGTACTAGGGATGGTCGGGATAAATGGTGGTGGTGGTTATGCAGTAGTTCTTGCGCCACAAATGATAGATGTTCTAATTTGAACTTTGGCAGGCACTTCGTAGACGTTTTTTATTGATAAGCTAATTCCTGGTTCAGTACTGAATGCGTTTACCGTGTAGAAGTTTACGTAATATAAGCTGGAAAGCACTGCAGGAAAGTCTTGTTGCTGGCGCTGGAAAGCACTGCAGGAAAGTCTTGTTGCTAGTGCTGGAAAGCACTGCAGGAAAGTCTTGTTGCTGGCGCTGGAAAGCACTGCAGGAAAGTCTTGTTGCTAGCGCTGGAAAGCACTGCAGGAAAGTCTTCTTGCTGGCTCTGGAAAACACTGCAGGAAAGTCTTGTTGCTGGTGCTGGAAAGTCTTCTTGCTGGCGCTGGAAATCACTTCAGGAAAGTCTTGTTGTGATGAGAAGCACTGCAGTAAAGCCTATTTGCTGGGCGAAAGCACTGCAAGGAAGTTTTTTGTTGCTGGCGCTGGAAGCCCTGCAGTAAGTTTGTTGCTGGCTGGAAAGCACTGCAGGAAAGTCTTGTTACTAGCGCTGGAAAGCACTGCAGGAAAGTCTTGTTGCTGGCTCTGGAAAACACTGCAGGAAAGTCTTGTTGCTGGTGCTGGAAAGTCTTCTTGCTGGCGCTGGAAATCACTTCAGGAAAGTCTTGTTGCTGATGATGGAAAGCACTGCAGTAAAGCCTTGTTGCTGGCGCTGGAAAGCACTGCAAGGAAAGTTTTGTTGCTGGGCTGAAGCACTGCAATAAGTCTTGTTGCTGGCGCTGGAAAGCACTGCAGGAAAGTCTTGTTACTGACGATGGAAAGCACTGCAGTAAAGCCTTGTTGCTGGCGCTGGAAAGCACTGCAAGGAAGTTTTGTTGCTGGCGCTGGAAAGCACTGCAGATAAGTCTTGTTGCTGGCGCTGGAAAGCACTGCAGGAAAGTCTTGTTACTGACGCTGGAAAGCACTGCAGGAAAGTCTTGTTGCTGGCGCTGGAAAGCACTGCAAGAAAGTTTTGTTGCTGGCGCTGGAAAGCACTGCAAGAAAGTTTTGTTGCTGGTGCTGGAAAACATTGAAGGAAAGGTACATTTACAAAATTTGATTAGCATATATTTTTTTATCATTGCTTGTACGTTGTCTTGTGTGCTACTACCACTAGTGCTACTACTGTTACTACTGCTCCTGCTAATTCTACTACTGCTATTACTACGACTACTACTATTACTAATGCTGTTACTATTACTGCTACTCTTATTACTGCTAATGCTGCTACTACTGCAGCTGCTGCTATTCTCCCTCCTTCCCGATCTGTCTTACGGTTTTCTTTGCTTTTTCTCGTATAGTTGTGAACTGACACTGGTGTAGGACGGACCGAAACGTCGGAATAAGTTTCCTCTCTTAGGTGCAGGTTCTTTGTGAAATGTGAACCCTGGAGTTCTAAATTCAGAGCACTACCACCGTCGTGTATGTTAGTTTATTATCGTGTCTTGCAAACACGGAGATAAGCACAACTGGTGTCCACAAATAATTGCTAAACTTCACATGTCGGTTGAAAAAACCTGGTCAGATCTTTGCTGATTGACAACCTGCACACTTCAGTGGGGAGAAGTGCCTCATAGTCGCTGCTCATTTCGTTGTGCAGACTTGTGGAAATTCTTGAATATAGTAAACAAGCTTCGATAAGGTTTGCTATTCTCAATGAATGATCGATCTCTGACATAAGTTGATCTGGCGTGTTTTAAGCGGCAAGGGTGTCTGTGATGGCTGCAGTGTACCTAGGAAGCTGATGGAGCCACAGTCTTGATGTGTGACTGTCTTAATGTAAGACTCCTGATGTAAGACTGTCCTGATGTGAGACTATCCTGATGTAAGACTGTTCTGATGTAAAACTGTTCTGGTGTAAGACTGTTCTGATGTAAAACCGTCCTGATGTAAGACTGTCCTGATCTGAGACTGTTCTGATGTAAGACTGTCCTGTTGTGAGACTGTCCTGTTGTGAGACTGTCCTGATGCGAGACTGTCCTGATGTAAGACTGTCCTGTTGTGAGACTGTCCTGATGCGAGACTGTCCTGATGTAAGACTGTCCTTATGTGAGACTGTCCTGATGCGAGACTGTCCTGATGCGAGACTGTCCTGATGTGAAACTGTCCTGATGTAAGACTGTCCTGATGTAAGACTGTCCTGATGTAAGACTGTCTTGATGTGAGACTGTCCTGATGTGAGACTGTCCTGATGCGAGACTGTCCTGATGTGAGACTGTCCTGATGTGAGACTGTCCTGATGTGAGACTGTCCTGATGTGAGTCAGTCCTGATGTGAGCTACACTATTTCTCTCCATCTGTATATATTCCCACACAGCACGCACAGTTGATTTCATTAGTTTTCAAGATGTCGATTACGTTAATAATATCTTCTGTTGTACTAGTGGCAAGGAAGCAACCTAACAAAACCTGCTTAAGAGGTGTACCCTCAAATCAGTAACAAACTCAGACGAGAAGATTGGCCAGTTTTGTTACATCCGTGGACTCGGCAATTTACAGTGAGTAAAACTAGCTCTTAAGGATAAGATTGGCTAGTTGGCAGAGAATGTTTTCTGGCAGGCTGTCAGTACCCGAGCCACTGTGTTATTATGTTAATGGTCTGTAAAACTGACAAAGCAGACGAATAAAACACTTGTGCAATACTTGTGTGTCTTTACTGTGGAGGTTGATCAAAACTGGTTAGAGTGAACACTTCTCAGCTAGGCAGAGCGACTGATCACTACAAACTACTTCATGTCTGGCACCAACGCCAGGATTGTTCTCCGTAATGGATTGGTAAAGCCACTGGTTGGTGTAACGTCTTCACAATAAAGGTACCCAGGTGTTGCACAAGAGCCACTGTATTCATCTGGGGTCTCTTTCGGAGGTCACTGCCTCCGCGACCCGATCCCAAACCAGGTCTCCTGGCTGTTGACCTGATCAATCGAGCTGTTAGTGCCCTCCGTCCGCAGTCCAGCGTATGCATCACAACAACTGCTGATCAGGTACTGTTTCATCTTCTTGACAGCCAGGGGTGTCGTTGATAATCTCCCTTATGTACGAAGGGAGGGTTGAAGTGTCGATTTGAGTATATTAACACTGAGTTCTCTATGTGTATTCATCGCTCCTGCATTTCACTGGAGGTAGCCTTCATCGTCTGCCAAGCCTCTTGGGATATCTGAGAGAGGCTTCCGAGGGTCAGTACCTCCTACTGCCCTGTCCTAGACCAGGTTGTCACTGCTGGCCGCAAGCAGTCCAACGTACGAGTCATTGGCCGGTTAGTCAGAGATTGATCTATGGAACTTGTCTAGTTCCCTCTTGAAAAACGTCAGAGATTTGTTGGTAATTTCCGATATGCATGGAGGGAGGGCGTTGAAGACTTAAGGAACTCTTTGACACTCATGAAGTTCTCTTTTAGTGTACTCGTCGCGCCCCTATTTTTTAATGGAAGTATTCTGCACCGTCTGCCAAGTCTCTTGCCACGCGGAGTTACTGCAGTATTCAGGTTTGGGACCAGTCCCTCCAGGATTTTCCAGGGGTATATTATTATCATTTACATTTCTCGCTTACGTTACAAGGAATACAGCGAAGGGACTTAAAGCATTGCCAGGAGTTTAAATGTTTGATTGAGAGTTTACGAGCATTGAAAATTCTCTGCACGTTTTCATCTCAGCAATTTTTCCAGCCTTGAAGGGGACCTTTAGTGGACAGCAATATTCCAGCCTGGAGAGAACAAGTGTCCCGAACAAAATCATTGTTGGCTTAGTATCTCATATTTTGAAAGTTCTAGTTATCTAACCTATCATTTTTTTTTTTTGCAGTTGTGAAATGACAACTGTTGTGCTCATTGACCGTGCACAATAATGTTGTCACAGCTGCCCAAAACATAATACGTTTGATAATTAGAGCCTTCAAACAAGAGAGATGCCAAGACATTGATGATAGTCTTCGAGTCACTGTTCTCTCTGGGCTGGAATATTACCGAACCCCAACGGCTTCCCTTCACAGCTTGTGAAATTGTTGAGCTGGAAAATGAACAGAGAACCTTGATTCTCGCAGCTTGTGTTTTAAGTTTTAATGTTAGTAAGCGTGGATGTAAATAAGAGAACACCAGACAGCTGTTAGCTGTTAGGAAAGTCTTCTGGCGCATCCCCTGAGGTTATATTATCTGGCGCATCCCCTGAGGTTTTCTGGTGCACCCCAGTTCAGGAACCACTGACTGATGGACTACGGGGACGCCTTTCTAGGATCAACGGTAATAGATATGCATCTAATTAGTGCTAGATGTTGTGGTTCTTGGAGTAGTGATAGTGCTATTAGTACTTATACCAGGATGGATATGTAGGGCAGCGGGCCACCAGTAGCAACAGCCTGGTTGATCAGGCTAGCATCAAACTAGTGTGTCCCATCGTCAGGCTCCGAGAACAGAAACACTCGGAATTCACCAAATGTATATCAAAAGATAGATAATTATAATGTTGCTAGTTTGGCTGGGGATAGTGGGTGGGGGATGGTGGTAGTGGGTGGTGGTGTGGGTGGGGGATGGTGGTGGTGGGTGGTGGTAGTGGGTGGGGGGGGGTGGTAGTGGGTGGTGGTAGTGGTGGGGGTGGTGGTAGTGGGTGGTGGTGGTGGTAGTGGTGGGGATGGTGGTGTGGGTGGTGGTAGTGGGTGGGGATGGTGTAGTGGGTGGTGGTAGTGGGTTGGTGGGATGGTGGTGGTGGGTGTGGTAGGGGTGGGTGGTAGTGGGTGGGGTGGTGGTGGTAGTGGGTGGTGGGTGGTGGGAGTGGGTGGTGGTAGTGGGTGGGGGTGGGGGTAGTAGGGTGTGGGTGGGTGGTGGTAGTGGGTGGTGGGGGGTGGTAGTGGGTGGGGGATGGTGGTAGTGGGTGGGGGTGTGGTAGGGGTGGGGGTGGTGGTAGTGGTGGTGGTGGTAGTGGGTGGGGATGGTGGGGTAGTGGGTGGGGTGGATGGTGGTAGTGGGTGGGGGATGGTGGTATAGTGGGTGGTGGGTGGTGGTAGTGGGTGGGGATGGTGGTAGTGGGTGTGGTGGGTGGGGGTGGTAGTGGGTGGGGGTGGTGGTAGTGGGTGGTGGGTGGGTGTGGTGTGGTGGTGGGGGATGGTGGTAGTGGGTGGGGGATGGTGGTAGTGGGTGGGGTGGGTGGGGGGTGGTGGTAGTGGGTGGGGGATGGTGGTAGTGGTGGTGGTGGTTAGTGGGTGGGGGAGGGTGGTTAGTGGGTGGGGGATGGTGGGGGTGGTGGTAGTGGGTGGGGATGGTGGTAGTGGGGGTGGTGGTAGTGGGTGGGGGGGATGGTGGTTAGGTGGGTGGTAGGGTGGTGGTAGTGGGTGGGGGATGGTGGTATGTGGGTGTGGGGGAGTGGTGGTAGGTGGTGGTGGGTGGTGGTGATGGGTGGGGTGGGTGGTGGTAGTGGGTGGGGGGTGGGTGGTGGTAGTGGGTGGGGGATGGTGGTAGTGGGTGGGGTGTGGGGGGATGGTGGTGGTGGGGGGTGGGTGGGTGGTGGTAGTGGGTGGGGGATGGTGGTAGTGGGTGGGGTGGTGGTAGTGGGTGGGGGGTGGTGGTAGTGGGGTGGTGGTAGTGGTGGTGGGTGGAGTGGGGTGGTGGGTGGTGGTATGGTGGGGGTGGTGGTAGTGGGTGGATGGTGGTAGTGGGTGGGGGTGTGGTAGTGGGTGGGGGATGGTGGTAGTGGGTGGGGGATGGTGGTAGTGGGTGGGGGTGGTGGTAGTGGGTGGTGGATGGTGTAGGTGGGGTAGTGGTAGTGGGTGGGGGATGGTGGTAGTGGGTGGGGTGGTGGTAGTGGGTGGGGTGGTGGTAGTGGGTGGGATGGTGTGTGGAGTGGGGGGATGGTGGTACGGTGGGTGGGATGGGGTGGGGGTGGGGATGGTGGAGTGGGTGGGGAGTGTAGTGGGTGAGGATGGTGGAGTGGGGGAAGGATGGTGGTAGTGGGTGGGGATGGTGGTAGTGTGGTGAGGATGGTGTAGTGGGTGAGGATGGGGTATGTGGAGAGGATGGTGTAGTGGTGAGGGTGGTGGTAGTGGGGGAATAGGTGGTAGTGGTGGGGGTGGTGGTATGGTCAGGATGTGGTATGGTGGTAGTGATGGGTGGGTGTGTTAGTGGGTGGGGTGGTGTGTGGGGTGGAGAGTTGGTGGTAGTGGGCGGAGGGATGGTGTAGTGGGCGAGGGACGGTGTACTATTTGTAGGTATGTTCTGTGTTATTCCACGGTATTCTCCCGGCCCGGGTCTTTTCCAAGTAGTGGTGACCCGGCCTTGGCTCCCTATCTGGGGAGTATCTCGAGACCTAAGTCTCCCATGGGAGGAGGTACAAGTACCCCCTCATCTTTGGGACCAAGTGTCCCCAGGCCTAGATACGGTCCCCGCCCTCACGGGGCTCGTAGGGAGAAGCTAGGCCTCTAGTCTGCCATCTGCCCCGCCCCAAAGGGGCTCGTGGGGATGGCAGTCTTGTGAGCTGCAACGACGGTGGTACTGGTTGAGAGATGGTGGTAGTGGATGGGGGATGGTGGTACTGGCTGAGAGATGGTGGTAGTGGGTGGGGGATAGTGGTACTGGTTGAGATATGGTGGTAGTGGGTGGGGAATGGTGGTTGTGGGTGGGGGATGGTGGTACTGGTTGAGAGATGGTGGTAGTGGGTGGGGGATGGTGGTACTGGTTGAGAGATGGTGGTAGTGGATGACAGATAGTAGTAGTGGGTGAGGGATGGTGGCAGTGGGGAGAGAGATGGTGGTAGTGGGTGGGGATGGTGGTAGTGGGTGAGGGATGGTTGCAGTGGTGAGAGAGGGTAGTAGTGGTTGAGAGATGGTGGTAGTAGGAGAGGATGGTGGTAGTTGGATGAGGGATGGTGGTAGTGGGGTGAAGGATGGTGGTAATGGGGGGAGGGAGGTGATATGTGGTGTGAGGGATGGTGGTAGTGGGGTGATGGATGGTGGTAGTGGGGGAGGATGATGGTAGTGGGTGAGGGATGATGGTAGTGGGTGAGGGATGGTGGTAGTGGGGTGAGAGATGGTGGTAGTGGGGTGAGGGATGTGGTAGTGGGGGAGGGAGGGTTAGTAGTGGGTGAGGAATGGTGGTAGTGTGGTGAGAGATGGTGGTAGTGGGTGAGGTCTGGTGGTAGTGGGGGAGGGAGGGTGGTAGTGGGTGAGAGATGGTGGTAGTGGGGTGAGAGAATGTGGTAGTGGGTGGGTATGGTGGTAATGGGGTGAGAGATAGTGGTAGTGGGTGAGGTATGATGGTAGTGGGGTGAGAGATGGTGGTAGTGGGGTGAGGGATGTTGGTAGTGGGGTGAAGGATGTTGGTAGTGGGGTGAGGGATGGTGATAGTGGGGTGAAGGATGGTGGTAGGGGGGTGAAGAATGGTGGTAGGGGGGTAAGGGATGTTGGTAGTGGGGTGAGGGTGGTGGTAGTGGGGTGAAGAATGGTGGTAGGGGGGTAAGGGATGGTGGTAGTGGGGTGAGGGGTGGTGGTAGTGGGGTGAAGGATGGTGATAGTGGGTGAGGGATGGTGGTAGCGGGGTGAGGGATGGTGGTAGCGGGGTGAGGGATGGTGGTAGTGGGATGAGGGATGGTGGTAGTAGGGTGAAGGATGGTGGTAGTGGGGTGAAGGATGGTGATAGTGGGTGAGGGATGGTGGTAGTGGGATGAAGGATGGTGATAGTGGGTGAGGGATGGTGGTAGTGGGATGAAGGATGGTGATAGTGGGTGAGGGATGGTGGTAGTGGGGTGAAAGATGGTGGTAGGGGGTGACAGACACCCACTAGGCTATTCCTCCAATTAGCATATCCTGCCCAGGACCTAACCTGACTGGTTGTGTTTACAGTTAGCTGGCAGCTGCCTGCTCTGCTACCCACGAGACTCCTATCCTGCCTTGCTACCCACGAAACTCCTGTCCTGCTAGGCTACCCACGAGACTATTCTGTCAGGCTACCCTCGAGACTATCCTGCCCTGCTATCCACGAGACCACTTTCCTGCCCAGCCTGGCTACCCATGGGAATGTGGTGTGTGGAACAACGACACCTTATAATACACACCTGGGTGACATCAGAGGGACAGGTCAAAGGTCTACGTGTTATATATTACAAAACTATGAATAATGGGATGAACGTAAGTTTTATGGCATACATGTATTGGCATGAGAGAGACGGGATGAAGGGTAATCAGAGGCCACATATCCTTTGATAACTTCCGAAGTCTTTCTACTCCCGGAGCCCGGTCATGGGCCAGGCTCGTCTGGTGTTTGCCTGATCAACCAGGCTATGATCGATATGTGGGGCAGGGGGGCCTCCAGCAGCAACAACCTGGTTGACCAGGCTAGCCCCCAGACGAGCCTGGCTCATGACCGGGTTCTCAGAGTAGAAAAAATTTATCGCCATGATAAAGGGACAGACAAACAAGAAAGTCAGAAAAAAAAATAAATTCGGATTTTGGACAATAATATCAATATACATTCGTATCACCAGAAATAAAAAAAAAATGGAACATTGTTTTGTAAAGAAATAATTATTATTGAGTTATGAGGTAGATCAAATATTTAGCCGTTGTCATGTAATGTTATACTAACAAGGGGTAAATTTACCCTGGTTCAGAATCACTGACGTTGACCTTTGACCTGTCCCTCAGGACTGACCCCCTCAAACACTGATTCTTCACCGTTGATCCACTGATTATATTATCATCACTTCACTACTACTACACCTGCTGCCTCTTTATTCGACTTGTCAACACTGTACTACGCAGGTGTTGCACAGGTGTTGGACAGGTGTTGTAATCATCAACTGGTTCTTGTACATCTTAAAGGTTAAAATATCAAAACAGAAGAACACAGAGTGTAGGATTTTCCCCACAATATCTTTTATGATCTATGAATTGTTCTGGTGATGTTCACTCTTGTTTATATGCAAGGATGATGACCGTGCGGGGGGGCGCTGACCCCCGGAATACCCTCCAGGTAGGTTCTTCCTCTTGGCCGTGCCGCGGGGGCGCTGACCCCCGGAATACCCTCCAGGTAGGTTCTTCCTCTTGGCCGTGCCGCGGGGGCGCTGACCCCCGGAATACCCTCCAGGTAGGTTCTTCCTCTTGGCCGTGCCGCGGGGGCGCTGACCCCCGGAATACCCTCCAGGTAGGTTCTTCCTCTTTAATTCTTAGCACTTTTTATGTATCATTTGATATCAAAACTTGTGGATAATATTGATTTCCTTGCATAGTTTCACTCCTCCCTTATTTACTCTCGTCCACCTAAATACATAGTAAATCAGCGTACGTTTGGGTGACCTGGGCAAGTAACCTGGAGAACCCCTGGCAAGGTATACTGGAGTGAACCCCTGGCAGGGTATACCTGGAGTGAACCCCTGGCAGGGTATACCTGGAGTGAACCCCTGGCAGGTAACTGGAGTGAACTGCAGGTATACCTGGAGTGAACCCCTGGCAGGGTTACTGGAGTGAACCTGGCAGTATACGGGTGAATGGCAGGGTTACCTGGAGTGAACCCCTGGCAGGGTATACCTGGATGAACCTGGAGGTTACTGGTGAACCCCTGGCAGGGTATACCTGGAGTGAACCCCTGGCAGGGTATACTGATGAACGCAGTATACGGAGTGAACCCCTGGCAGGGTATACCTGGAGTGAACCCCTGGCAGGGTATACCTGGAGTGAACCCCTGGCAGGGTATACCTGGAGTGAACCCCTGGCAGGGTATACCTGGAGTGAACCCCTGGCAGGGTATACCTGGAGTGAACCCCTGGCAAGGTATACCTGGAGTGAACCCCTGGCAGGGTATACCTGGAGTGAACCCCTGGCAAGGTATACCTGGAGTGAACCCCTGGCAGGGTATACCTGGAGTGAACCCCTGGCAGGGTATACCTGGAGTGAACCCCTGGCAGGGTATACCTGGAGTGAACCCCTGGCAGGGTATACCTGGAGTCTACCTGCAGGATGTTTCGGGGGTCAGCGACCCCACGGCACGGTCCATCACCAGGCCCCGCTGTAGATCAGGGCCTCAACAACCATGCTGTTACTACTATGTATGGGCGTGGGTAGTGTGTATGGGTGTGGGTAGTGTATTACTTTGGGTAGTGTATTTGGGTTGTGTGTATGAGTGTGGGTAGTGTGTATGGGCGTGGGTAGTGTGTATGGGTGTGGGTTGTGTATGGGTGTGGGTTGTGTGTATGGGTGTGGGTTGTGTATGAGTGTGGGTAGTGTGTATGGGCGTGGGTAGTGTGGGTTGTGTGGGTTGTGTGTATGGGTGTGGGTTGTGTGTATGGGTGTGGGTTGTGTGTATGGGTGTGGGTAGTGTGTATGGGCGTGTGTAGTGTGTATGGTGTGGGTTGTGTGCATTGGTGTGGTTGTGTATGGGTGTGGGTTGTGTTGTATGGGTGTGGGTAGTGTGTATGGGCGTGGATAGTGTTTATGGATGTGGGTTGTGTGTATTGGTGTGGGTTGTGTGTATGAGTGTGGTAGTGTGTATGGGCGTGGGTAGTGTGTATGAGTGTGGGTTGTGTATGGGTGTGGGTTGTGTGTATGGGTGTGGGTAGTGTGTATGGGTGTGGGTAGTGTGTATGGGTGTGGATTGTGTGTATGGGTGTGGGTAGTGTGTATGGGTGTGGTTTGTGTGTATGGGTGTGGGTAGTGTGTATGGGTGTGAATAGTGTGTAGGGGTGTTGTGTGTATGGGCGTGGGTAATGTGTATGGGCGTGGGTGTGTGTGTGGGTAGTGTGTATGGATGTGGGTTGTGTGTATGGGTGTGGGTAGTGTATGGGTGTGGATAGTGTGTATGGTGTGTGGGTAGTGTGTATAGGTGTGGGTTGTGTGTGGGTAGTGTGTATGGGTGTGGGTTGTGTGTATGGGTCTGAGTAGTGTGTATGGGTGTGGGTAGTGTGTATGGGTGTGGATTGTGTGTATGAGTGTGGGTAGTGTGTATGGGTGTGGGTAGTGTGTATGGGTGTGGGTTGTGTATGGGTGTGGATTGTGTGTATGGGTTGTGGGTAGTGTGTAGGGGTGTTGATTGTGTGTATGGGCGTGGGTAGTGTGTATGGGTGTGGGTAGTGTGTGTGGGCGTGGGCAGTGTGTATGTGCGTAGTCTGTATGGGTGTGGGTTGTGTGTATGGGTGTGGGTAGTGTGGATTGTGGTGTATGAGTGTGGGTAGTGTGTATGGGTGTGGTTTGTGTGTATGGGTGTGGGTAGTGTATGGGTGTGGGTAGTGTGTATGGGTATGGGTAGTGTGTAGGGGTGTTGATTGTGTGTATGGGCGTGGGTAGTGTGTATGGGTGTGGGTAGTGTGTGGGCGTGGGCAGTGTGTATGTGGGTAGTGTGTATGGGTGTGGGTTGTATGGGTGTGGGTAGTGTGTATGGGTGTGGATTGTGTGTATGAGTGTGGGTAGTGTGTATTGGTGTGGTTTGTGTGTATGGGTGTGGGCAGTGTGTATGGGTGTGGGTAGTGTGTATGGGTGTGGGTAGTGTGTAGGGGTGTTGATTGTGTGTATGGGCGTGGGTAGTGTGTGTGGGTAGTGTATGGGTGTGGGTAGTGTGTATGGGCGTGGGTAGTGTGTGCGTGGGTAGTGTATGGGCGTGGGTTGTGTGTATGGGCGTGGGTTGTGTATGAGTGTGGGTAGTGTGTATGTTTGTGGATAGTGTGTATGGGTGTGGGTAGTGTGTATAGGTGTGGGTTGTGTGTGTGGGTAGTGTGTATGGGTGTGGGTTGTGTGTATGGGTGTGGGTAGTGTGTATGGGCGTGTGTAGTGAGTATGGGTGTGGGTAGTGTGTATGGGTGTTGGTTGTGTGTATGGGTGTGGGTTGGTGTATGGGTGTGGGTTGTGTGTATGGGTGTGGGTAGTGTGTATGGGTTTGGGTTGTGCGTATGCGAGTGGGTAGTGTGTATGGACGTGCGTAATGAACATGGGTGTGGGTAGTGTGTATGGGTGTGGGTAGTGTGTATGGGTGTGGGTTGTGTGTATGGGTGTGGGTAGTGTGTATGCGCGTGGGTAGTGTGTATGGGCGTGTGTAGTGAGTATGGGTGTGAGTAGTGTGTATGGTGCAGGTTGTGTGTATGGGTGTGGGTAGTGTGTGGTTGTCTGTATGGGTGTGGGTAGTGTGTATGGGTGTGGGTAGTGTGTATGGGTGTGGGTAGTTTGTATTGGTGTGGGTAGTGTGCATGGGTGTGGATAGTGTGTATGGGTGTGGGTAGTGTGTATGGTGTTGGGTAATGTGCATGGGTTGTGTGTATGGGTGTAGGTAGTGTGTATGGGTTGTGTGTGTGTGGGTAGTGCATATGGGTGTGGGTAGTGTGTATGGGTTGTGTTTGTGAAAAATACTGTATATATTTTCCAGAAATTCAGTATTTATATGTAAATAAATGGCCATACTGTATTTAATAATATTTATGTCATAGAAAACGGAAAGCCTGCATCGGTGCAGACGAGACTCGCCATCTTGGTCTTGAATTTTGTACAAACGTTGGTGTAATGGGAAGAATTGTTCGTGCTCTAGAGGTTAAAATTGTGTTGACACCTCTCAAATAGGAGGCGAAATTGGTGGATGTGCATTCCTGCATAACTTGAGATATCAGACGACTGGACAAGACAGCTCCAGGAACCTCAGATAAGCTCTCTAGATTTGTGTATAATTCTGGCCAGCATTATTTTCATAGATTTAGTTAGTGAGGTTTTCTGAGTATGATACACATTAATCTCCAGTCAAATTGGTGAGTGATATTAAGATATATTTTCCTTCTGTTATATAATTGTGTATATATATAACCATTTATTATTTTTAATATACAGTCCACAAATTTATATATTTACCAGTATTCCTGGTGTATGTATATTTCATTTAATTAATAGGTCCAGAGCAACTTGTGGATATGACAGTGGTAGGTATCGAAGGGGGACATTTTTTGCGACCTAGGTGTCCCAAATTCCTACTTGTCTATGTAACATTGATAAATAATAATTATCTTTGTTATTATTTACTGTTATGTACATAATTAGTTACATTCAGATAAATGCAATTTTCCAGTGTGTATAGGTTCGTGTAGTGTGTATGGGTGTGGGTAGTGTGTATGGGTGTGGGTTGTGTGTATGGGTGTGGGTAGTGTGTATGGGCGTGCGTAATGTGTATGGGTGTGGGTAGTGTGTATGGGCGTGCGTAGTGTGTGGGGGTAGTGTGTATGGGTGTGGGTAGTGTGTATGAGCGTGAGTAGTGTATATGGGTGTGGGTAGTGTATATGGGTGTGGGTAGTGTGTATGAGCGTGAGTAGTGTATATGGGTGTGGGTAGTGTGTATGGGTAGTATGGGTGTGGGTAGTGTGTGGGTGTGGGTTGTGTGTATGGGCGTGGGTAGTGTGTATGGGCGTGGGTAGTGTGTATGGGCGTGGGTAGTGTGTATGGGTGTGGGTTGTGTATGGGTGTGGGTTGTGTGTATGGGCGTGGGTAGTGTGTATGGGCGTGGGTAGTGTGTATGGGCGTGGGTAGTGTGTATGGGTGTGGGTTGTGTGTATGGGCGTGGGTAGTGTGTATGGGCGTGGGTATTGTGTATGGGCGTGGGTAGTGTGTATGGGCGTGGGTAGTGTGTATGGGTGTGGGTTGTGTGTATGGGCGTGGGTAGTGTGTATGGGCGTGGGTAGTGTGTATGGGCGTGGGTAGTGTGTATGGGCGTGGGTAGTGTGTATGGGCGTGGGTAGTGTCTAAAGAGTGCCAAAGTATTTTGCGGGTATGAGAGAGGGACTATAACAGTATTTAGGTTAACTGGGCAACTCTCACTCTTGTAGATTTAAGTGGAGGGGGTGAGGGAGGGAGGGAGGGAGGGGGTGAGGGAGGGAGGGAGGGAGGGAGGAGAACAAGGGGAAGGGGAGTGAGGGGAAAGTTTGGAATGTAAAGGAGTGATGTATGGTGAGACACAGGATAGTGTTGTGAGAGTTGAGGCGGAGAGAGAGAGACTTCACTTAGACATGGTGAGACAGAGGATAGTGTTGAAGAGGAGAGAGAGAGAGAGAGAGAGAGAGAGAGAGAGAGAGAGAGAGAGAGAGATCCCTCACAGAAACATTCAAATTTTAGTACGTTAAATAATTAGACGATGTACACAACATCTTAGCGATTCCTATAAATTTTCTGGTCTCATTTTCTGCCTTGTTTTTAAGTTAGGTTATAATAAGTCAGGTTATATTAGGTTATAATAAGTCAGGTTATATTAGGTTATAATAAGTTAGGTTATATTAGGTTAGGTTTCTTAAACCTATAAAGCATACACTTAATTAAGCATATTCAAAGAAGCGTCCAGTAAACTCCTGACAACGAAGTGACCGAAATAATCTGGAAACCTTCAGTTGTGAAGCATGTCATGATGCGAGGATCATCCTGGTTGACCAGGATCATCCTGGTTGACCAGGATCATCCTGGTTGACCAGGATCATCCTGGTTGACCAGGATCATCCTGGTTGACCAGGATCATCCTGGTTGACCAGGATCATCCTGGTTGACCAGGATCATCCTGGTTGACCAGGATCATCCTGGTTGACCAGGATATCCTGGTTACCAGACATACTGTTGACCTGATCATCCCTGGTTGACCGGACCATCCTGGTTGACCAGGATGATCCTCCCCCAACACTACTGCTTCACTGATCCTCCCCAACACTACTGCTTCACTGATCCTCCCCAACACTACTGCTTCACTGATCCTCCCCAACACTACTGCTTCACTGATCCTCCCCAACACTACTGCTTCACTGATCCTCCCCAACACTACTGCTTCACTGATCCTCCCCAACACTACTGATCCTCCCCAACACTACTGCTTCACTGATCCTCCCCAACACTACTGCTTCACTGATCCTCCCCAACACTACTGCTTCACTGATCCTCCCCAACACTACTGCTTCACTGATCCCCCAACACTACTGCTTCACTGATCCTCCCCAACACTACTGCTCACTGATCCTCCCAACACTACTGCTTCACTGATCCTCCCCAACACTACTGCTTCACTGATCCTCCCCAACACTACTGCTTCACTGATCCTCCCCAACACTACTGCTTCACTGATCCTCCCCAACACTACTGCTTCACTGATCCTCCCCAACACTACTGCTTCACTGATCCTCCCCAACACTACTGCTTCACTGATCCTCCCCAACACTACTGCTTCACTGATCCTCCCCAACACTACTGCTTCACTGATCCTCCCCAACACTACTGCTTCACTGATCCTCCCCAACACTACTGCTTCACTGATCCTCCCCAACACTACTGCTTCACTGATCCTCCCCAACACTACTGCTTCACTGATCCTCCCCAACACTACTGCTTCACTGATCCTCCCCAACACTACTGCTTCACTGATCCTCCCCAACACTACTGCTTCACTGATCCTCCCCAACACTACTGCTTCACTGATCCTCCCCAACACTACTGCTTCACTCTACACATTCTCCGTGTAGCTCACTTCTAGCATACATGAATTGTGTTTAGTAGTACAATCATGTTAAGAAGTGACCTTCATGTCCCAGTCCTGGGTGTAGTTTTGTGTGTGTGTGTGTGTGTGTGTGTGTGTGTGTGTGTGTGTGTGTGTGTGTGTGTGTGTGTGTGTGTGTGTGTGTGTGTGTGCTCACACAAATAACCCGCACATAAGAGAGAGAGAGAAGCTTATGACAACGTTTCAGTCCGTGTATACATTGGGTTGAGTCATGGGCATTACGGGGAAGGTAGGCAGATGAATTTTCGGTTTCCTGACACACACAACACAAAAAGTAGAAGCGAACAGGCCAAGATCCAGCATCAGCGAGGTCAAAAGCTCAGTCCCCCAAGGCACTGTCCTGGCACCTCTCCTGTTCCTCATCCTCATAGCAGACATAGACAAAAACACCCGTCACACTTTTGTATCATCATTTGCAGATGACACTAAAATAAGCATGAAAGTCAGTACGGTAAAGGACACTGAAAAAGTACAGGAAGACATAAACAGGGTTTTCCAGTGGGCAGTAGAAAACAACATGACGTTCAATGGTGATAAGTTCCAGCTGCTTAGGTATGGCCCAGTCCCTGGACCCATTACGTACCTCTGTAATCTGTAAATACCTTTGTAACTTGTCATGATTGTGACCAGACTTACCTGGAGTTCATTACCTTTGTAAATTGTGAGTTCATTACCTTTGTAAATTGTGAGTTCATTACCTTTGTAAATTGTGAGTTCATTACCTCTGTAACTTGCTCAGCTATCAAAACTTTGGAGTCCAGTCCCTGGACCAATTATGTACCTCTGTAATCTTTTGATAGGATGGGTATGGGGTGCATAATAAACATATTAAACTAACTGCTTAGGTATGGCAAGAATGAACTCAAAAGGAGCACTATATACAAAACTCAAGAGGATCACCAAATAGAACGTAAGGAAAACGTAAAAGACCTGGGAATAATTATGTCAGCGGACCTTTCTTTTAAAGACCATAACAAGACAAAGATCACGACAGCCAGGAAGATGACGGGGTGGGTATTGAGAACTTTCAAAACAAGGGAAACAATGCCGATGGTGACACTCTTCAAACCGCTAGTGCTCCCTCACTTAGAATATTGCTCAGTGCTGACGGCCCCGTTCAGGGCAGGAGAAATATCGGAGCTGGAACAAATAGAGAGATCGTTTACGGCTCACATTGAGCCAGTAAAGCACCTAAACTACTGGGAACGCCTGCATGTCTTGAACATGTACTCATTGGAGCGGAGGAGAGAGAGGTACATGATAATATATACCTGGAAGGTACTCGAGGGCTTGGTCCCAAATCTGCACACTGCCATAACAACATACTGGAGTGAGAGATATGGGAGGAAGTGTAAAATAAACCCAGTGAGGAGCAGGGGTGCAGTGGGGACAATAAGGGAGCACTGTATCAACATCCGGGGTCCCAGACTTTTCAACATCTTACCAGAAGATATCAGAAACACTGCTGGAACAAGTGTTGAAGTCTTCAAGAGGGAACTAGACAAGTATCTTCACCAGGTGCCAGATCAACCAGGCTGTGATGGCTATGTGGGGCAGCGGGCCTCCAGCAGCAACAGCCTGGTTGACCAGGCGAGCACCAGACGAGCCCTGGCCCATGGCCGGGCTCAGAGAGTATACTCTCGAAATTCTTCAAAATGTATATGGTTCGTAGCCTCGTCTTGAAACTTGTGTCGACCGACGTTACTGAGTCCTCTCCTCCATTGCCCAATCTTTCTTGTTCTGGAAGCTGTGCATATTGTCTGTCCCCATCACACCTTCGCCTCACCTGTTACCTTGAGTCTTAACAAGCCTGTTCTAACATTCTTATGGTTCATTTGCATCTTACCCACCGTCTGTGTTCATGGACTTGTGCTTTCCTTGCAGCTCAAACAGCCAGTTCGTATATACTCGCACTCTTGATTAGTTTGTCATGATCATATTACTTCCTGGTACTCTTGTTATCTAGTATTTGTAGAGTTTGTCTCTCCTCGACGTCCAGCGCCCTCAGTTCCAACCTTCATCTGGTAGCAAAACCTTTTACAGCTGTTTGTTATATACTTGACCAGGACCACACTTCATGTTGGTTCAAGATGATTCTAGTGTACATTAAGTATCATGTCCTAAATGATTCTTAAAGGTTGTTGAAAACAGTTCTGAAGTTGGTTAGTTTTGCGCATGCTGGCGACGATGGATAATGAGAACTTTCAAAACCAATTAAATAGTGCCAAAAGTGAAACTTTTCAGATCGCCTGTGCTCACTAGTTCATGATATTGTTTGGTGAATAGATATTGGTGAGCTGAAATAGATTATTTACAGCCTAAGCCTAGATAGAGCCAATAAAGCATTTAAATTACTAGGAACGTCTCAGAGTCCTAAATATGTACTCACTGGAGCTGAAGAGAGAGAGATACATGATAATACATACGTGGAAAGTACTTGAGGGCCTAATCCCAAATTTGCACACTACCAGAACATACTTGAGTGGGAGATTTGGGAGGAAATGCAGAATAAACCCAGTAAAAAACAGGGGCGCCGTGAATGCAGTAAGAGAACACTGTATTAACATTCGTGGGCCCAGATTATTCAACATCTTTCCAGAAGATATCAGAAACATTGCTGGAACAAGTGTAGAAGTCTTCAAGAGAAAACTAGAAAAGTATCTTCAGGTGCCAGATCAACCAGGCTGTGATGGATATGTGGGCCAGTGGATGGCCAGCAGCAACAACCTGGTTGGCCAGGCAAGCACCAGACAAGTCTGGCCCAGGCCCTAGATCCGGAAGTGGAAAAACTCTTGAAACTTACCAAAGGTATATCAAGGGTGTTCTTGTGATTTGTTTGTTGTATTACTCCCTGACGTAGCAAGATGTCTGCAGTGACCCCCCCTCCCAGGGTATGTTCTGTCTCACCCCCCTCCCAGGGTATGTTCTGTCTCACCCCCCTCCCAGGGTATGTTCTGTCTCACCCCCCTCCCAGGGTATGTTCTGTCTCACCCCCCTCCCAGGGTTTTGTTCGTCTCACCCCCCTCCCAGGGTATGTTCTGTCTCACCCCCCTCCCAGGGTTTTGTTCTGTCTCACCCACCCTCCCAGGGTATGTTCTGTCTCACCCCCTCCCAGGGTATGTTCTGTCTCACCCCCCTCCCAGGGTATGTTCTGTCTCACCCCCCTCCCAGGGTATGTTCTGTCTCACCCCCCTCCCAGGGTATGTTCTGTCTCACCCCCCTCCCAGGGTATGTTCTGTCTCACCCCCCTCCAGGGTATGTTCTGTCTCACCCCCTCCAGGGTATGTTTTGTCTCACCCCCTCCCAGGGTATGTTCTGTCTCACCCCCCCCCCAGGGTATGTTCTGTCTCACCCCCCTCCCCGGGTTATGTTTCTGTCTCACCCCCCCCCAGGGTATGTTCTGTCTCACCCCCTCCCCGGGTATGTTTTTGTCTCACCCCCCTCCCAGGGTATGTTTGTCTCACCCCCTCCCGGGTATGTTCTGTCTCACCCCCTCCCCGGGTTTGTTCTGTCTCACCAACCTCCAGGGTATGTTCTGTCTCACCCCGCTCCCAGGGTTTGTTCTGTCTCACCAACCCAGGGTATGTCCTGTCTCACCCCCCCCCCAGGGTATGTTCTGTCTCACCCCCCCCCCAGGGTATGTTCTGTCTCACCCCCCTCCAGGGTATGTTCTGTCTCAACCCCCCTCCCCGGGTATGTTCTGTCTCACCCCCTCCCAGGGTATGTTCTGTCTCACCCCCCCCAGGGTATTTTCTGTCTCACGACCTCCCAGCGTATGTTCTGTCTCACGCCCCTCCCAGGGTATGTTCTGTCTCACGCCCCTCCCAGGGTATGTTCTGTCTCACGCCCTCCCAGGGTATGTTCTGTCTCACGCCCCTCCCCGGGTATGTTCTGTCTCCCCCCCCCTCCCAGGGTATGTTCTGTCTCACCTCCTCCCCGGGTATGTTCTGTCTCATCCCCCTCCCAGGGTATGTTCTCTGTCTCACCCCCCTCCCAGGGTATGTTCTGTCTCATCCCTCTCCCAGGGTATATTCTGTCTCACCCCTCTCCCAGGGTATGTTCTGTCTCATCCCTCTCCCAGGGTATGTTCTCTGTCTCACCCCCCCTCCCAAGGTATGTTTTCTGTCTCACCCTTTCCCAGGGTATTTCTGTCTCACCCCTCCAGGGTATATTCTCTGTCTCACCCCCTCCCAGGGTATGTTCTCTGTCTCACCCCCCTCCCAGGGTATGTTCTGTCTCATCCCTCTCCTAGGGTATGTTCTCTGTCTCACCCCCCTCCCAGGGTATGTTCTGTCTCACCCCCCTCCCAGAGTATATGGTTCTCTGTCTCACCCCCCTCCCAGGGTATGTTCTCTGTCTCATCCCCCTCCCAGGGTATGTTCTGTCTCATCCCTCTCCCAGGGTATGTTCTCTGTCTCACCCCCTCCAGGGTATGTTCTCTGTCTCACCCCCCTCTCAGGGTATGTTCTCTGTCTCACCCCCCTCCAGGGTAATGTTCTCTGTCTCACCCCCTCCCAGGGTATGTTCTCTGTCTCACCCCCTCCCAGGGTATTGTTCTCTGTCTCACCTCCTCCCAGGGTATGTGTGTTATCTGTCTCACCTCCCTCCCAGGGTATATGTTCTCTGTCTCACCCCCTCCCAGGGTATGTTCTGTCTCACCCCCCTCCCAGGGTATGTTCTGTCTCATCCCTCTCCCAGGGTATGTTCTCTGTCTCACCCCTCCTCCCAGGGTATGTTCTCTGTCTCACCCCCCTCCCAGGGTATGTTCTTTGTCTCACCCTCCTCCCAGGGTATGTTCTGATTCACCCCCCTCCCAGGGTGTGTGTGTTATCTGTCTCACCTCCCTCCCAGGGTATATGTTCTCTGTCTCACCCCCCTCCCAGGGTATGTTCTCTGTCTCACCCCCTCCCAGGGTATGTTCTGTCTAATCCCTCTCCCAGGTTATGTTCTCTGTCTCACCCCCTCCCAGGGTATGTTCTGTCTCCCTCCAGGATGTTCTGTCTCCCTTCCAGGTTATTGTTCTCTGTCTCACCCCCCCCAGGGTATGTCTGTTCCCTCTCCAGGGTATTTCTCTGTCTCCCCCCTCCCAGGGTATGTTCTGTCTCCCCTCCAGGTTGTCTGTTCCCCTCCCAGGCATGTTCTGTCTCCCCCCCTCCCATTGTATGTTCTGTCTCCCCCTCCCAGGGTATGTTCTGTCCCCCCTCCCAGGGTATGTTCTGTCTCACCCCCCTCCCAGGGTATGTTCTGTCTCCCCCCCTCCCAGGGTATGTTCTGTCTCCCCCCTCCCAGGGTATGTTCTGTCTCCCCCCCTCCCAGGGTATGTTCTGTCTCCCCCTCCAGGGTATGTTCTGTCTCCCCCCTCCCAGGGTATGTTCTGTCTCCCCCCTCCAGGGTATGTTCTGTCTCCCCCCTCCCAGGGTATGTTCTGTCTCCCCCCCTCCAGGGTATGTTCTGTCTCCCCCTCCCAGGGTATGTTCTGTCTCCCCCCCTCCCAGGGTATGTTCTGTCTCCCCCCTCCCAGGGTATGTTCTGTCTCCCCCCTCCAGGGTATGTTCTGTCTCCCCCCTCCAGGGTATGTTCTGTCTCCCCCTCCCAGGGTATGTTCTGTCTCCCCCCCTCCCAGGGTATGTTCTGTCTCCCCCCTCCCAGGGTATGTTCTGTTTCCCCCCTCCCAGGGTATGTTCTGTCTCCCCCCCCTCCCAGGGTATGTTCTGTTCCCCCCTGTTCATTATTACTATAACTATGCATGTTTCAGTAATCTCCTCCCTGACCATGTCTTCTGCCTCTTCAACTCTTCTTGGATACAATTAGTCTTCTTGCATCTTGTTACAGTCTTCTTCCTGGATCTTCTCTCTGGTCATTTTTCTTATTTTCATCTCCGCAAACAGTGAATCATAAGACTCAGGTTCCTGTGCAGTATCATTTAAATATCTCATACACATCAGTGGTGCAAGACTCACTTCAGACACATCAGTGGTGCAAGACTCACTTCAGACACATCAGTGGTACAAGACTCACTTCAGGCACATCAGTGGTACAAGACTCACTTCAGACACATCAGTGGTGCAAGACTCACTTCAGACACATCAGTGGTGCAAGACTCACTTCAGACACATCAGTGGTGCAAGACTCACTTCAGACACATCAGTGGTGCAAGACTCACTTCAGGCACATCAGTGGTGCAAGACTCACTTCAGGCACATCAGTGGTGCAAGACTCTCTTCAGACACATCAGTGGTGCAAGACTCTCTTCAGACACATCAATGGTGCAAGATCACTTCAGACAAAATCAGTGGTGCAAGACTCACTTCAGACACATCAGTGGTGCAAGACTCACTTCAGACACATCAGTGGTGCAAGACTCACTTCAGACACATCAGTGGTGCAAGACTCACTTCAGACACATCAGTGGTGCAAGACTCACTTCAGACACATCAGTGGTGCAAGACTCACTTCAGACACATCAGTGGTGCAAGACTCACTTCAGACACATCAGTGGTGCAAGACTCACTTCAGACACATCAGTGGTGCAAGACTCACTTCAGACACATCAGTGGTGCAAGACTCACTTCAGACACATCAGTGGTGCAAGATCACTTCAGAACATCAGTGGTGCAAGACTCACTTCAGACACATCAGTGGTGCAAGACTCACTTCAGACACATCAGTGGTGCAAGACTCACTTCAGACATCAGTGGTGCAAGACTCACTTCAGGCACATCAGTGGTGCAAGACTCATTTCAGGCACATCAGTGGTGCAAGACTCACTTCAGACCATCAGTGGTGCAAGACTCACTTCAGGCACATCAGTGGTACAAGACTCATTCAGACACATCAGTGGTGCAAGACTCACTTCAGACACATCAGTGGTGCAAGACTCACTTCAGACACATCAGTGGTGCAAGACTCACTTCAGACACATCAGTGGTACAAGACTCACTTCAGACACATCAGTGGTGCAAGACTCACTTCAGACACATCAGTGGTACAAGACATTTCAGGACACTCAGTGGTGAAAGGGACTCACTTCAGACACACAGTGGTGCAAGACTCACTTCAGGCACATCAGTGGTGCAAGACACTTCAGACACATTCAGTGGTGCAAGCCCACTTCAGACACATCAGTGGTGCAAGACTACTTCAGACACATCAGTGGTGCAAGACTCACTTCAGACACATCAGTGGTGCAAGACTCACTTCAGACACATCCAGTGATGCAGACTCACTTCAGACACCAACAATCAGTGGTGCAAGACTCACTTCAGACACACCAGTGGTGCAAGACTCACTTCAGACACATCAGTGGTACAAGACACTTCAGACACATCAGTGGTGCAAGACACTTCAGACACATCAGTGGTGCAAGACTTACTTCAGACACATCATTGGTGCAAGACTCACTTCAGACACATCAGTGGTGCAAGACTCACTTCAGACACATCAGTGATGCAAGACTCACTTCAGACACATCATTGGTGCAAGACTCACTTCAGACACATCAGTGGTGCAAGACTCACTTCAGACACATCAGTGGTGCAAGACACTTCAGACACATCAGTGGTACAAGACACTTCAGACACATCAGTGGTGCAAGACTCACTTCAGACACACCAGTGGTGCAAGACTCACTTCAGACACACCAGTGGTACAAGACTCACTTCATACACACCAGTGGTGCAAGACTCACTTCAAACACACCAGTGGTGCAAGACTCACTTCAGACACATCAGTGGTGCAAGACTCACTTCAGACACACCAGTGGTGCAAGACTCACTTCAGACACATCAGTGGTGCAAGACTCACTTCAGACACACCAGTGGTGCAAGCACTGAGCCTTGAGGGAGCCCACTTGTCACCACTGCCCACTTATTCCTTCCTTATCAACATCCTCTGAATTTTCTTTTTCTTTTAATATATTCTTCCTCTTTTATCTTATTCTAGTATGATCAACTTTATTATTATTGGAAGCGTTAAACCCTTAAGAATTATACAGCGTCTGGGTTTGATTCGGGCAATGGGAAGATAGCTTCAAATCCTTGGATCAAAAGCCTGTTAGCAACATCAAGTACGCTCACTGAAGGGGGTACGGTAGCCAGTAGTTAAGTTTGCTAATTACCTTGTTTGCGAAATCATTCTCGTTTAATTGACGAGTCTCAACGTTCTAACGACGTATTGTGTAGCGAGCGATCATTACGTCCGCGGATGTATGTTAGTGGCTAATTAGCTGACAAGTAATTAAGTCGGTGGTATGGTTGTTAGCGCCGTCGCCAGGGAGTTGTCACTAGTCAAGTAATTAGGTCGTTTAACCCGGGTAGTTGAGTTCTTGTTTGTAACCCGTTTGCACCAAGATACATGTTTGTAACCCGTCTGCACCAAGATACATGTTTGTAACCTGTCTGCACCAAGATACATGTTTGTAACCTGTCTGCACCAAGATACATGTTTGTAACCCGTCTGCACAAGATACATGTTTGTAACCCGTCTGCACCAAGATACATGTTTGTAACCCGTCTGCACCAAGATACATGTTTGTAACCCGTCTGCACCAAGATACATGTTTGTAACCCGTCTGCACCAAGATACATGTTTGTAACCCGTCTGTACCAAGATACATGTTTGTAACCTGTCTGCACCAAGATACATGTTTGTGTTAACCAGTACATGGCACCAAGATACATGTTTGTAACCTGTCTGCACCAAGATACATGTTTGTAACCTGTCTGCACCAAGATACATGTTTGTAACCTGTCTGCACCAAGATACATGTTTGTAACCCGTCTGCACCAAGATACATGTTTGTAACCTGTCTGCACCAAGATACATGTTTGTAACCCGTCTGTACCAAGATACATGTTTGTAACCCGTCTGCACCAAGATACATGTTTGTAACCTGTCTGCACCAAGATACATGTTTGTAACCTGTCTGCACCAAGATACATGTTTGTAACCCGTCTGCACCAAGATACATGTTTGTAACCTGTCTGCATCAAGATACATGTTTGTAACCTGTCTGCACCAAGATACATGTTTGTAACCCGTCTGCACCAAGATACATGTTTGAAAAACTCTTGTGTTATACCCAACTGCTCTTCCTCTGTATTATGCACAAGTGTAATACCCAAGTGTTCTTCCTTTGTGTAATACCCAAGTGTTCTTCCTTTGTGTAATACCCAAGTGTTCTTATTTTGTGTAATACCCAAGTGTTCTTCCTTTGTGCAATACCCAAGTGTTCTACCTCTTTGTTATACACAAGTGTTCTTCCTCTGTGTTATAGCCAAGTGTTCTTCCTCTGTTATACCCAAATGTTCTTCCTTTGTGTTATACACAAGTGTTCTTCCTCTTTGTTATACACAAGTGTTCATCTGTGTTATACCCGTGTTCTCCCTCAGTGTTATTCACAATTTCTCTTTTATACTATACACATACCACTTGGGAAGATGGAAGGAATATTTTGAGGAATTGTTAAATGTTGATGAAGATAGGGAAGCTGTGATTTCGTGTATAGGGCAAGGAGGAATAACATCTTGTAGGAGTGAGGAAGAGTCAGTTGTGAGTGTGGGGGAAGTTCGTGAGGCAGTAGGTAAAATGAAAGGGGGTAAGGCAGCCGGGATTGATGGGATAAAGATAGAAATGTTAAAAGCAGGTGGGGATATAGTTTTGGAGTGGTTGGTGCAATTATTTAATAAATGTATGGAAGAGGGTAAGGTACCTAGGGATTGGCAGAGAGCATGCATAGTTCCTTTGTATAAAGGCAAAGGGGATAAAAGAGAGTGCAAAAATTATAGGGGGATAAGTCTGTTGAGTGTACCTGGTAAAGTGTATGGTAGAGTTATAATTGAAAGAATTAAGAGTAAGACGGAGAATAGGATAGCAGATGAACAAGGAGGCTTTAGGAAAGGTAGGGGGTGTGTGGACCAGGTGTTTACAGTGAAACATATAAGTGAACAGTATTTAGATAAGGCTAAAGAGGTCTTTGTGGCATTTATGGATTTGGAAAAGGCGTATGACAGGGTGGATAGGGGGGCAATGTGGCAGATGTTGCAAGTGTATGGTGTAGGAGGTAGGTTACTGAAAGCAGTGAAGAGTTTTTACGAGGATAGTGAGGCTCAAGTTAGAGTATGTAGGAAAGAGGGGAATTTTTTCCCAGTAAAAGTAGGCCTTAGACAAGGATGTGTGATGTCACCGTGGTTGTTTAATATATTTATAGATGGGGTTGTAAGAGAAGTAAATGCGAGGGTCTTGGCAAGAGGCGTGGAGTTAAAAGATAAAGAATCACACACAAAGTGGGAGTTGTCACAGCTGCTCTTTGCTGATGACACTGTGCTCTTGGGAGATTCTGAAGAGAAGTTGCAGAGATTGGTGGATGAATTTGGTAGGGTGTGCAAAAGAAGAAAATTAAAGGTGAATACAGGAAAGAGTAAGGTTATGAGGATAACAAAAAGATTAGGTGATGAAAGATTGAATATCAGATTGGAGGGAGAGAGTATGGAGGAGGTGAACGTATTCAGATATTTGGGAGTGGACGTGTCAGCGGATGGGTCTATGAAAGATGAGGTGAATCATAGAATTGATGAGGGAAAAAGAGTGAGTGGTGCACTTAGGAGTCTGTGGAGACAAAGAACTTTGTCCTTGGAGGCAAAGAGGGGAATGTATGAGAGTATAGTTTTACCAACGCTCTTATATGGGTGTGAAGCGTGGGTGATGAATGTTGCAGCGAGGAGAAGGCTGGAGGCAGTGGAGATGTCATGTCTGAGGGCAATGTGTGGTGTGAATATAATGCAGAGAATTCGTAGTTTGGAAGTTAGGAGGAGGTGCGGGATTACCAAAACTGTTGTCCAGAGGGCTGAGGAAGGGTTGTTGAGGTGGTTCGGACATGTAGAGAGAATGGAGCGAAACAGAATGACTTCAAGAGTGTATCAGTCTGTAGTGGAAGGAAGGCGGGGTAGGGTCGGCCTAGGAAGGGTTGGAGGGAGGGGGTAAAGGAGGTTTTGTGTGCGAGGGGCTTGGACTTCCAGCAGGCATGCGTGAGCGTGTTTGATAGGAGTGAATGGAGACAAATGGTTTTTAATACTTGACGTGCTGTTGGAGTGTGAGCAAAGTAACATTTATGAAGGGATTCAGGGAAACCGGCAGGCCGGACTTGAGTCCTGGAGATGGGAAGTACAGTGCCTGCACTCTGAAGGAGGGGTGTTAATGTTGCAGTTTAAAAACTGTAGTGTAAAGCACCCTTCTGGCAAGACAGTGATGGAGTGAATGATGGTGAAAGTTTTTCTTTTTCGGGCCACCCTGCCTTGGTGGGAATCGGCCGGTGTGATAATAAAAAAATAATAAAAAACATACCACTTATGTAGCTCCGGGACTAGTCTCGTTGCAAACCTTTGCACTTCCTCCAGTTTCTTGGCATGGTTGACCAGGTGTGGGTTGTGTACTTGTGCTGCATGATCCAACATGGTTGACTAGGTGTGGGTTGTGTACTGGTGCTGCATGATCCACCATGGTTGACCAGGTGTGGGTTGTGTACTTGTGCTGCATGATCCAACATGGTTGACCAGGTGTGGGTTGTGTACTGGTGCTGCATGATCCAACATGGTTGACTAGGTGTGGGTTGTGTACTTGTGCTGCATGATCCAACATGGTTGACTAGGTGTGGGTTGTGTGCTGCTGCTGCATGATCCAACATGGTTGACTAGGTGTGGGTTGTGTACTTGTGCTGCATGATCCAACATGGTTGACTAGGTGTGGGTTGTGTACTGGTGCTGTATGATCCAACTTGGTTGACCAGGTGTGGGTTGTGTACTGGTGCTGCATGATCCAACATGGTTGACTAGGTGTGGGTTGTGTACTTGTGCTGCATGATCCAACTTGGTTGACCAGGTGTGGGTTGTGTACTGGTGCTGCATGATCCAACATGGTTAACTAGGTGTGGGTTGTGTACTTGTGCTGCATGATCCAACTTGGTTGACCAGGTGTGGGTTGTGTACTGGTGCTGCATGATCCAACATGGTTGACTAGGTGTGGGTTGTGTACTGGTGCTGCATGATCCAACATGGTTGACTAGGTGTGGGTTGTGTACTGGTGCTGCATGATCCACCATGGTTGACCAAGTGTGGGATGTGTACTTGTGCGGCATGATCCAACATGGTTGGCCAGGTGTGGGTTGTGTACTGGTGCGGCATGATCCAATATGGTTGGCCAGGTGTGGGTTGTGTACTGGTGCTGCATGATCCAACATGGTTGACTAGGTGTGGGTTGTGTACTGGTGCTGCATGATCCAACATGGTTGACTAGGTGTGGGTTGTGTACTGGTGCTGCATGATCCAACATGGATGCCCAAGTGTGGGTTGTGTACTGGTGCGGCATGATCCAACATGGTTGGCCAGGTGTGGGTTGTGTACTGGTGCGGCATGATCCAATATGGTTGGCCAGGTGTGGGTTGTGTACTGGTGCTGCATGATCCAACATAGTTGACCAGGTGTGGGTTGTGTACTGGTGCGGCATGATCCAACATGGTTGGCCAGGTGTGGGTTGTGTACTGGTGCTGCATGATCCAACATAGTTGACCAGGTGTGGGTTGTGTAGTGGTGCTGCATGATCCAACATGGTTGACCAAGTGTGGGTTGTGTACTGGTGCTGTATGATCCAACATGGTTGACTAGGTGGGGTTGTGTACTTGTGCTGCATGATCCAACATGGTTGACTAGGTGTGGGTTGTGTGCTGGTGCTGCATTATACAACATGGTTGACCAAGTGTGGGTTGTGTACTGGTGCTGTATGATCCAACATGGTTGACTAGGTGTGAGTTGTGTACTGGTGCTGCATGATCCACCATGGTTAGCCAAGTGTGGGTTGTGTACTGGTGCTGCATGATCCACCATGATTGACCAGGTGTGGGTTGTGTACTGGTGCTGCATGATCCAACATGATTGACCAAGTGTGGGTTGTGTACTGGTGCTGCATGATCCACCATGGTTGACCAGGTGTGGGTTGTGTACTGGTGCTGCATGATCCACCATGGTTAGCCATGTGTGGGTTGTGTACTGGTGCTGCATGATCCACCATGATTGACCAAGTGTGGGTTGTGTACTGGTGCTGCATGATCCACCATGGTTGACCAGGTGTGGGTTGTGTACTGGTGCTGCATGATCCACCATGGTTGACCAGGTGTGGGTTGTGTACTGGTGCTGCATGATCCAACATGGTTGACCAAGTGTGGGTTGTGTACTGGTGCTGCATGATCCATCATGGTTGACCAGGTGTGGGTTGTGTACTGGTACTGCATGATCCACCATGGTTGACCAGGTGTGGGTTGTGTACTGGTGCTGCATGATCCACCATGGTTGACCAGGTGTGGGGTTGTGTACTGGTGCTGCATGATCCAGCATGGTTGACCAGGTGTGGGTTGTGTACTGGTGCTGCATGATCCACCATGGTTGACCAGGTGTGGGGTTGTGTACTGGTGCTGCATGATCCATCATGGTTGACCAGGTGTGGGTTGTGTACTGGTACTGCATGATCCACCATGGTTGACCAGGTGTGGGTTGTGTACTGGTGCTGCATGATCCACCATGGTTGACAAGGTGTGGGGTTGTGTACTGGTGCTGCATGATCCAGCATGGTTGACCAGGTGTGGGTTGTGTACTGGTGCTGCATGATCCAACATGGTTGACCAGGTGTGGGGTTGTGTACTGGTGCTGCATGATCCACCATAGTTGACCAGGTGTGGGGTTGTGTACTGGTGCTGCATGATCCACCATGGGTGACCAGGTGTGGGGTTGTGTACTGGTGCTGCATGATCCACCATGGTTGACCAGGTGTGGGTTGTGTACTGGTGCTGCATGATCCACCATGGTTGACCAGGTGTGGGGTTGTGTACTGGTGCTGCATGATCCAGCATGGTTGACCAGGTGTGGGGTTGTGTACTGGTGCTGCATGATCCACCATGGTTGACCAGGTGTGGGTTGTGTACTGGTGCTGCATGATCCACCATGGTTGACCAGGTGTGGGGTTGTGTACTGGTGCTGCATGATCCAGCATGGTTGACCAGGTGTGGGGTTGTGTACTGGTGCTGCATGATCCACCATGGTTGACCAGATGTGGGTTGTGTACTGGTACTGCATGATCCACCATGGTTGACCAGGTGTGGGGTTGTGTACTGGTGCTGCATGATCCAGCATGGTTGACCAGGTGTGGGGTTGTGTACTGGTGCTGCATGATCCACCATGGTTGACCAGGTGTGGGTTGTGTACTGGTGCTGCATGATCCACCATGGTTGACCAGGTGTGGGGTTGTGTACTGGTGATGCATGATCCATCATGGTTGACCAGGTGTGGGTTGTGTACTGGTACTGCATGATCCACCATGGTTGACCAGGTGTGGGGTTGTGTACTGGTGCTGCATGATCCAACATGGTTGACCAGGTGTGGGGTTGTGTACTGGTGCTGCATGATCCACCATGGTTGACCAGGTGTGGGTTCTGTACTGGTGCTGCATGATGCAACACATGTACGTAGCATAAACTGTTGTGCATGATGCCCTGCTTAGGTTTCTGAAAGCTGGTCTTAAATTTGCCAGACGTGCATTTGCAGCAGCAATGATTATTGGGTTGTAGTACCTCAGGCGACACGCTGGCTACAATACTCACCCCAAGGTGCTCCTAGAGTGAGGTTTGCAGTTGTTGCCTCAGGAGTCTCTGCTCCGTCTGTGGTTTTGTTTACCCTTTCCCTAACTTCATACCTTTTCAGTTGGTGAGGTTAAATTCCAGTCGTCAGGTCATTTGCCGGGCCAGACCTGCAACCTGTCTGCTATTGTATGTGTGTACTCAACTGTTTGTGGTTGTAGAGGATGAGTCGTAGCTCCTGGCCCCACCTCTTCGCTGGTCGCTACTAGGTCCACTCTCCCTGCTCCATGAGCTTTATTTTATCTCGTCTGTGTGTGTGTGTGTGTGTGTGTGTGTGTGTGTGTGTGTGTGTGTTTACCATTTTGTCCTAGGCACATGTCGATTAGACACTAGGCCTGTTGTATGGTGTGTGTGTGTGTGTGTGTGTGTGTGTGTGTGTGTGTGTGTGTGTGTGTGTGTGTGTGTGTGTGTGTGTTACCATTTTGTCCTAGGCACATGTCGATTAGACACTAGGCCTGTTGTATGTGTGTGTGTGTGTGTGTGTGTGTGTGTGTGTGTGTGTATGTGTGTGTGTGTGTGTGTGTGTGTGTATGTATGTGTATATGCGTGTGTGTATGTGGGGGGGGGTGCCATATGTGTAAAACTTGCGATTTTGGCTTAAATAATAACGCTCTTCTTGCCGAATAAGGCAAGTGAAAATTTGTGTATGCAATAATTTCGCAAAAATCATTCTGATCCTAACGAAAATATATATATTTCATTGTGTTTGATTATTATTAAATTATTGTAAACTTATCTAAAATATATTTAGTTGGATTAGGCTAATTTAAATTAGGCTTGTTATAATAAGGTTAGGTAAGCTTTCTAAGGTTCTTTTTGTACAAAATAATTAACTTTTACATTAACATAAATGAAAAAAATGTGTGTGTGTGTGTGTGTGTGTGTGTGTGTGTGTATGGTGCATTGTTACTGCAAAATAAAAGTGTTAAATGTTTTGCACTCTGGTGGGATTGCTATCTGTTCTTGTATTCCCATGAAGATGTTATACGACAAGTAAATTACATCAAGTTGTTGTTGCAGTCAGTGTGCACTTGACCTTCCTGTGTGTTTCCTAATAGTGCATAGCCTGTAATTGTTTGATGGAGGGCGTGGCCTGGCTGCCAAAGCTCTTGCTTCACACACGGAGGCCCGGGTTCGATTCCCGGCGAGGTAGAAACATTTCCTTACACCTGTTGCCCTGTTCACCTAGCAGCAAGTAGGTACCTGGGAGTTAGTCGACTAGTGTGGGTCGCATCCTGGGGGACAAGATTGAGGACCATAATGGAAATAAGAAGACAGTCCTTGATGACGCACTGACTTTGTTGGGTTATCCTGGGTGGTTAACCCTCCGGGGCTAAAAATCCGAATGAAATTTCTTAATTAAGAATGGAGAGACGAAGTAGGGAGGAGGGGAGGGTTGTATGGAGGGAGGGAGTGAGTCAGGTAGAAATGGAGAAGTGAGAGAGTGAAGCCAGACAATACAGGTCCAGGAGCCTGATATGGCTTCTGTCTCCTTGTGTTTCCCTCCTTCCCTCTCCACTAAGATTATCTATTACCTTCCCTTCCGTCTCCTATCTCTCTCCCGCGTTATATATATATATATATATATATATATATATATATATATATATATATATATATATATATATATATATATATATATATATATACATATGGAAAAATCACAATAAAATGTGTGATTGCAAATATGAAAATAATACCAGAATGGAAGTAGGAAATAAAACCTGAGGATTGTATGTACTTACACAAGTTCAGAGGAAGAACTTAAAGATCATGAAAGTGCTCTGGTTTTTATTTACTATTTTAAGTGTGGTATTTTTCATACATACACGTTCAAGAGTGGCAAGTAAGAGCACGTGAAGGAAGAGTTGAGAGCTCCAGTATTAACTCTATAAGTGTTTGTGATATGTGGAGGCTGGTGCGCACGTGCAGGAGGAAGACCATAACTACACTTTCTTATTAAAGATATATAGAGATCCTTAAGGTGGTAGATGCTTCTCAGACCCTGGCATTTAATGTTGCAGAAGTTGCTGATGTATATCACACTGGTGAATGTGACAGCATGACAACGAACGACATTTATAAAGAAACCATTGCCTTTTCAAGCAAATATTTTAGTGACCATGTTATTCGGTAGAGCGAGAAAAGAGACGTGGCTATTGTGTTCCTCGGTATAATTATGGTATATAATATCAACAAGTAGATAACTGTGAACTTAATATGGTTGTATCGCTACTAGGTGAGGTATCTAATCTGAAAAGCTTCGCTGGCACAGTACATTACTTCAGTCGAATACAGAAGTATGAATATGGAGAAAACAGCAGTGTAGAGGTAAAGATGATGTGATCAGTGCATTAACATTGATGTAGTAGTTAGAGGTGATCAGTCCCTCAGCCTGGTGAAGTATTCATCATGGTCTTCAACCATTGTTCTTATATTCGCTCTAGCACCAGTATTGATGAAGAAATATACCAGAATTATGAAGTGCCAGTACTTAGTGTTCAGTGAGTGGTTTATGTTTTTTACGACGTTTTATATGAAGTACGACCATAGTTGTCTCAGCAGACAGCCAGGTGTCAGGTGCTCCACACCAGGGGCAGTTAACACCAGTTTTTTGCATTATTCTGACAATATAACTGTGTAGCCTAAGAAAGTAGAATTTGCTCAGTTTGTACATTCATTATCTCTTTGTGTTATTTTATAAAATATAAGTTTGAACAAAATAAACTAAACTTTTTATTTTGCCATTTGAATAACTTAATATTTTTTGGGGGGTTTTAACTGACCCACTTAATAGTATGTAAATGGTCAGGAACTTGTATAGTTCCTCTTAAAAGGCACCTAAGTTCCCCGTCCTCTAATAATTAACATGCTCATTTTTCCACCATAAACTACAGTTGTGTTGAAGACGTGTGAGCGCAATTACCGTCAAAGATTTGTTAAGTTATACCATGAATTAAGGAAAGATCCTGGACTTCACCTTACAAAACAGACATAGCAAATGTGATAGTAATTTTGGACAAGGTAGATTATAGGGGAAAATGAGGCACTTACGTGCCTCTTAAAAGACAGTCAGGGTATGTTGGTAATGTTATGCACGAAGAGAGACTGTGGACGTCTTGCTCAGTTTTGTGTACATATGTTTTCTTTTGAGGTTTTATGCAGCATCTACTGAGCCTCGTGTTCTCGTAGGAAGTGATTCCGGTATACCAATCTCTCTGGTCCTAGTACATGTACTGATACTTGAGGAATCCCATTCGTTACACTTACCATTCACCCTCTGTCTTCGTTAGGTCTTCCTGCATCCAATGCCATACTTATTCTTGTATCCCTTCTTGTTCCAGTAATTCATAAATCAATCTTCATTCAAAGTGTTACATGATATTTTGTAGTTCAAAAATTTGCACTCTACCCATCCTTGTCTGTCTTACTTTATCTACGTTATTCTGCAATAGAATTCTAGTGTGTTATTGAGGCAGAACTTATCCTTCCTAAATTTATGCTGGGTTTCTGAAAGAGTTCCTTTTGTTTATGTACTCAACCGACCTTTTTCTCATTATCTTTCCCGGTACATAGAACAGTATACATGTCAGTGATACTAAACTGTCATTCACTGCTCCCTTACATTTTCTGCTTCCATATTGGGACTACATTTGCAGTTTTCTAGGTGTCAGCAAGTTTTCCCGCCCTTAGTCAGGTAGGCACCAACCAGCATGAAAATATTACTTTCCTTCCAAATGAATGAGAAATGGAAATCTCTTATATTTTTTTCACTCTGGCAGGATTGTTGATCTTTTCTGTCTCATGAACGAGTAAGACTACAGGTAAATCTTACGAACTTCTGTTTTCCTTCTTCATAGTTCCTAATCGTGTACTATTTCCATCTTAAGGTAAATGTGGTGGAAGATTATTCCCCAGAATCACTGACACGTGACACGTTCAGTGTCTAGTGTGTATCTTTGTATCTGAAGATCGAGACACTTGTGCACCAGTGGGTTTTCAAAACCATTTATCACAACTTTGTTATCTTTATATCTTTGATGAGCTTGCCTGGTCAGTCACGCTGTTGCTGCTGGCCCACATATCCATCACAGCCTGGTTGATTGGCACTTGGTGGAGGTAGTTGTCCAAATTCCTCTTGAAAACTTCTACATTTGTCGTAGCAGTGTTTCTGATGTCTGCTGGTAAGATGATGAGTCTTATTGTGTCCACGGCGCCTTTTCTTTTCATTGGGTTTATTTTGTACTTCTTCTCATATCTCTCACTCGAGTATGTTGTTATGGCAGTGTGCTATGCTGCCAGCCCCCATTATGGCTTTGATTTGTACTCACCGAGTTGTGTTTGCAGGGATTCAGCTCTTGGCCCCGCCTATACTGCTTTCATTGATAGGCATCACTTATGTCTTGCTCCTTACATCTTCTCATATCTGCTCTTGAAGCTGTGTATTGAGTTTGCCTCCACTACTGCCTCATCTAAGTCATTCCACTTTTCAACCATCCTGAGGCTAAAGAAATACTTCTTTACATCTTCAACTTCCACCTATATTTTCTTGATCCTGGTCCTCTTAATTCAAACACTGTCCCTATCTGCCCTATCAGTTCCTCTTAAGATTGTGTATGTTGTAATCATGTCTCCCCTTCTTCCTGCAAGTTCGTCAGTTTCAGTTTCTTCAGCCTCTCATAGTGCATTCTTTCAGTTCTGGTACTTGTTGGGTTGCAGACCTTAAGATCTCTTCCGTTTTTATACTTGCTTGTATGTGTGTGTGTATTTTTTTCTTATTTGTGGTTGCAGGAGTCGAGCGTCGGCTACTGGCTCTGTATCTTGACTGCTGGTTACCGGGTTCACTCCCTCCTAGTGTCGTGGGCTCAATCATACCTGTTCTTAATATAAGAACATAAGAATGGAGGAACACTGCAGAAGGCCTACTGGCCCATACAAGGCAGGTCCTTATCAAAAGAACCACTACCCAAAGCTACTCAAGAATTTACTCCCGTACTCACGACACCAATCAAACCCAGCACCTCCCACTCGTATATTTGTCCAGTCGCCTTTTAAAGCCACCCAGGATCCTAGCCTCTATCACCCTACTCAGAAGATTGTTCCACGCATCCACAACTCTGTTCGACAACCAGTACTTACATATGTCCTTTCTAAATCTAAATTTATCCAACTTAAATCTGTTATTTCTGGTTCTTACCTGGTTCGACACCCTCAGTACTTTATTAATATCACCTTTGTTTATGCCCGTCATCCACTTATACACTTCGATGATATATCTCATTGTACGTCTCTCCAGAGAGTGGACATTCAAGGTTCTAAGACTGTCTTCATACTAGAGATTCCTTATACAGTAAATCATTTTAGTCATTCTTTTCTGTATGTTCTCCAGTGAATCTATATCCATCCTGTAGTAAGGAGACCAAAACTGAGCGGCGTAATCGGTATTGTCGGTACTGTATACCATTCATGTACAACCTGTCAGACACTGCAACATCATGGAATCTTGGTTCAGAGGACATCTCTACAACCTTCTTCACTTCTACTAACCCGTCCCTTGGATATGACCTACTTCCACTGGGGAGTCCCGCCTACCAGTGACAATGCCTTCGTCTGCTACCTGCCCCATTTTCACCTGACGCCAGTATATAAGCGCCAGCCTTCTTGCCTGTGCTCCACATTCTTCACTACTACGGTGCTCTTCACACCAACTCCAAGGCTGAGGGACTGATTACCTCATCATTTGTATATAGTTCTACTGTCTTCAAATTATGTCCTAGAATTTGTATTGATAAAGCAACTGGATGGCGAAACGTCTACATTAAAGATACCCAAAAGTTGCATGTGTCTAATTCTCCCTCTGATTCATTTGTCTTATTAAACTGTGCCCTCATGTACTTATTTCCTGCCTGTGTATGTGTGTGTGTGTGTTTAATAACAATATTGTGCTCACATGTGTTAATTTTAATGCATGTTTGTACTGAGTATTAATATGTGTTTGTTTGTGTTGCAGGCAAGCAGGAAGGTGTCCAAGTGTGGCTACCTGTTCGTGGCCCCAGACTGGGACTTCTCCATCCCCCTCAACAGAACTAAGGTAGGTCACCCCACCTACACCTCTTGTGTATGAATGTGTTTGTCCTCAGGTTATGCTTCAACTTTATGCATCCTTAGTAAGGCATCATTTAGATTATGCTGCACAATTCTGGTCTCTGTATTATAGACTGGACATCAGTGCCCTGGAAAACATGCAGAGAAGAATGACGAAGCTGTTCCCGTGTATCAGCAATCATTCCTGTGAGGATAGACTGAGGGTACTGAATTTACACTCTCTGGAAAGGCGTAATAGAGAGGAATAGATAAAAAGGATATAAATAACGTACTAAAAATATCTAACCACGATGGCAATGGGTTCAAGTTGGAAAAAATTAAGTTCAGAAAGGATTTAGGAAAGTATTAGTTTGGTAATAAAGTTTTGAACATACGGAACAAACTCACGAGTGGCGTCATTGATGCCAGAACCTTGGGCAGCATTAATGTTAGATAAGTACATAAGTTAGAGTGAGTTGGACCTGCCTAACATGGGCCAGTTAACCTAGTATAGTGCCTCTCCTTTCTTATGGCGAAAAAAGTAGAGTGAGTTGAACCTGCCTAACATGGGCCAGTTAACCTAGTATAGTGCCTCTCCTTTCTTATGGCGAAAAAAGTTTGAAGATTCATCACATTCATCACAACTGTCAGACACTGCAGCATCATGGGATCTTGTTACAAAGAATTCTTCAACACTTGTCCAACCTTTGGACAAAGACCTACTTCGACTAGTGGATGGTACCACTATGACCCCGCCTCCGCCTGCTTCGCCTCACCTGACTACAGTATATAAGCCACGTCTACGGCCCTATGCTGTACATTCTACAAGATTGATGGACTGAACACATCGACTCCAGGCTGAGGGACTGATTACCTCAAACTCCTCCTCTCCTTACGCCTTTCTACTTTGTATTGGACTGATGAAGCCACTGTGTGGCGAAACGTTTCCTGAATAAAGATTCCCATATGTTAGGTAAGACACATATGCAACAGTTAGGTATGTTTATTTCGAAACTATGGAACAATACTCTTCTCCAGACTGAGGGACTGACCACCTCAGAACTTCAAGGGTGATGGACTGATTACATCGTCTTCAAGTATCTTCTGCTTCTATCAACTTTTCTGTACTCGACTGAAGAAGCCTACTGTGTAGGCGAAACGTTTCGAAATAAAGATACCTAACTGTTGCATATGTGTCTTACCTAACAACCTGTCGGTATTTTATACCATTTTAATGTTCATTCCCATATGTTGCATAAGTGTCTCAATCTTCAAGACAGTAGTGCCTAAGCGTGCGTAATATGGCAAATAGATTGCTGGGATTTATATCAAGAAGTGTAAGCAACGGAAGTCCAGCGGTTATACTGCAGCTTTATGTTCTTATGTCTTCAGGAGGGAACCTGGTCATGAGGCCAGCACCAACAGCCTGGAACCTGATCATGAGGCCAGCACCAACAGCCTGGAACCTGATTATGAGGCCAGCACCAACAGCCTGGAACCTGATCATGAGGCCAGCACCAACAGCCTGGAACCTGATTATGAGGCCAGCACCAACAGCCTGGAACCTGATCATGAGGCCAGCACCAACAGCCTGGAACCTGATCATGAGGCCAGCACCAACAGCCTGGAACCTGATCATGAGGCCAGCACCAACAGCCTGGAACCTGATCATGAGGCCAGCACCAACAGCCTGGAACCTGATCATGAGGACAGCACCAACAGCCTGGAACCTGATCATGAGGCCAGCACCACAGCCTGGAACCTGATCATGAGGCCAGCACCAACAGCCTGGAACCTGATCATGAGGCCAGCACCAACAGCCTGGAACCTGATCATGAGGCCAGCACCAACAGCCTGGAACCTGATCATGAGGCCAGCACCAACAGCCTGGAACCTGATCATGAGGCCAGCACCAACAGCCTGGAACCTGATCATGAGGCCAGCACCAACAGCCTGTATATAAGAGACTTATTGAGGCTACATTTCGTCCACCAGAGACTTCTTCAGTAAAGTTAGTGAGTTTCTTTTGTGAAGGACCTGCCCAGTATGGGCCAACAGGCCTGCTGCAGTGTTTCTCCCTTCTTATGTTCTTGTCCTTTGAACTGGACTGGGCGAAACGTGTCTTCAGTGGCTGTCTTGATAATCACAAGCGTGTTTTACAACTTGTCGGTGTTAATTAGTAAGATTGACAAACCAACAGCCTCATTGATCAAGTCATCCACCGGGAGGCCTGGACGGGGCCGCAGGGGACGTTGACTCTGGGAACACTCCAGGTATACTCCAGGTAAGTAGCTTTGCCTGATGAGCCAGGTGGGCCCGCTGGCCGCCAACAGCAACAGCCTGGTTGACCAGGCAAGCATCAGACGAACCTGGTCACAGGCTGGGATGTGGGAGTACTCTCTCGAAGCAGGTCACTGTGACGCCATTGACTCTGTGTTGATCAATATTACTCGTTATATTGTGTGTTGATCAGTATTCTTATATTCCATATGTTGATTATTATTATATTCTGTGTGTTGATAAACATTACTTCTCAGAGGGTCAGCGCTTCTTTTTGCTTATAATAATAATAATAGTAATAATAATAATAATAATGTGAGAGTACACGGCAGTACAATAACAAGGTGTAGGGTAGGTACCTCAGACTTGACATTGTGAAGCAGGTAAGGTGTGTCACAGGTGTCAGATGGTGCAGCAGAAGCCAGATCACACCGCAGGTGAAGGTGGGTGAGTCAGGGGTGGGTGAACTTCAGGTGGAGCACTCTCCAACACAGAACTTGTACCTGCCAGGTGAGGGGACCATTGAGAACTCTGAAGGCATTAATAATGAAAGTCAAGATAACAGCGGAGACAAGACAGGTAGGAGTGCAGGCAGAACCTACGATGTAAGGGACACCTGCGTTCTTCACCGAAATTCCACAGCCATTTAATCCACTTTAGAGACGCAAGACTCATAGTCAGGAAGACAGTACCGCAGGTTCTTGGAATTACCACTTATGTGTATATCTAACAGTTTCAACCAGAACAACAACTCTTACAACATATGTGAACACCTTGCCAGGAAACTTCATGCTTATCCTACATAACAACATACACACTCGCCCGTCTCCTGCACGTTGGTCTAAAATCCAACCTACCCAACATTCTCCACCTTATGTACTCAGTACTCTTTACCCAGGTAGATCTACTTGACTTGATAAAGCTCACTGTGTGGGCGAAACGTAGTCAATAAAGGAACCCATTATACCGTATATGTGTTAATTTTTCATTATGTGGGTATTTTATGCAATTTATCTCTTGGAGTGAAAGCAGAAGTGCAGTAATTCCACACGCGCACGCACGCACGCACGTTGCCTCGGCTCATTTAAAAACGAATAGGAACACTGCATCAGGCCTACTGGCCCATAATTAGCAGGTCTTTGTCAAACCCAAACCCCCTAACAAAAACATTCGTCCAACCCATTATCAGTGTTACCCAAAGAATAAGATTTGATAACTCCATTAACTCGTGCATTTATCTAACCTATAATTGAAGTTATCCAAGCCAAAACTCAGGTCTGGTTACTGAAGTGTGTTGTAAATGTACGAAGAAATGGACACCAAAGTTTAAATGATATTATTAAATAAGGGAAAAACCAGAGGCAGTATATGAGTGAGAAGCACCGCCTGAAGGTCACCTTAAGTTGATTTTGTGGCTCGACTCCAGACCAAGCCTCCTAGCTGATGACCTCGTCAACCATACTGTTGGTGATGGCTGCATACAGTCGAGTGTGGGTGCCACAGCTCTGCTGATCAGGAACTGACCTGATAGCTGAGTGTCTCTTGGTAATTTTTCTTATGCCCCGGGAGTAGAAATTATGGAAACCCCTCAAAGGTACAGCAGGTGTACATACAAGAAGTGTTGAAAAGTCTCTCTCTTTATATTTTTAATTTATCTTCTCGTATATTCGTTGCACCCGTGCTTTTCATTACGGGAATTTTATTCCATCTAGGAGTGATTTATGTGGAGAGTTGGAACCGATCCCTCCAGAGTGATCCACTTTCAGGGACATAAAGCTTAACCATTAATTTAGATGCTTGACTGGGCAGTGAAGATTCTCTGTACATTCTTCAGAAATGTAATTTCGCTTGCCTTAAAAGTGGCTGTTAGTCTACAACAGTATTAAGGTCTAGAAGGGAGCAAGTCACTAAATCGCATCTCTGGTCTGAAGGTTTTAATTATCCAGCCTGTCATTTTCCATGCAGTTATAGTAATGACACTTTTGCGCTCTTACAATGCGAGATTTTCTGACATTATCACTCCTAAATCTCTCACATTTATCTTCCGCTTTATGGAGTAGTTTGAGTTTGTTTTAAACTCCGTTTTCGATTTTTTTTCCTGAAATTTTCCGTTGGGAAGTAATTGAAATATAGCCTCACTCACCATCACATTGTGTTCTGTGGCCCACTTGCAGACTTAATTTATATCAGCTCTCCAGATTCCCAGTGTCCTCATTGGATACAGCCCGTACAAATTCTAGTATCGTCTACAAAGAATTTGTCTTGGCCTACGTCTGATATCAGAATGAAAGAGAGAATTGGGACGAGTATTTAGCCTTGAACAGAGCTTTCCATTGTGGCAGTCTCTGATTTGACTTAGTTCATTATTACTCTACTAGTGGAGATGCAGGCCAAGTTTGGAGCCATATAAACAAGATGAAGTTTGGGTGAAGGATCATGTAATCATCTTGAAGTACAGAAAACCTCTCAGTGACAAGAAGGAATGTCGGGAACTCAAGAAAAGATACCAGGTTTTTGTACCTGGTGAAGGACAAGTAACGGAGCTTGAAGAGGACGCACATCTTCCAGTAACACTCTACCGTATAATGATGCCACAACACCTGAACACGCAGTACAGCTCGGCGGAGTAAAATCAGTGGGTTAGGTACAAGGACACATGTGCAACTGATGTTAAATTTTATTGTGGCAACGTTTTGCTCTCCATGAGCTTTGTCAAGCCGTAGACAAAGCTCCTGGAGAGCCACAATAACATGTCGCATTAGTTACACGTATGTCCCTTTACCTAACATATTGTCGGTAATTCTGCCAACATTATTACAAAATCAGTGGGGCTGGGCCCATGTTTCATCCCGTAGTTCCAGGAACCACCGTCCCGTCTTCCTCGTTAATAACGTATGTCTTCTAATATGTCCAGGTTTCCGGTAGTTGTAGCATACACAGTTTCCCTTGGATCCCCTTCCACCACAGTGTCCCTTCGATCCCCTTCCACCACAGTGTCCCTTGGATCTCCTTCCACCACAGTGTCCCTTGGATCCCCTTACACCACACAGTGTGCACCTTGTATCCCCTTCTTGTGAAGAAGTAATTTCTAGTTTCCTGCCTGCATCAGTGTCGCTGCTGCTGTTATTATGGTAGAGATTAGATTTTCCTACCGAAGTGACCAATTTATTGTGCACCCCATATCCATCCTGTGGACGGCAGCTGTGCCTCCTGTGTCTTCTTTCTCTTTGTCTTCACCCCCAGCGTCGTAGGGCACTGCTTCTTCTCTTGCCTGTCTTCACGTGCACGTTTTACTTCTCTGATTCGTGAAGTTTTTTTCTTCCGTGGCACTGCTGTTGTCATGTACCTCAGCACTGCTGCTGTCATGTACCTCAGCACTGCTGCTGTCATGTACCTCAGCACTGCTGCTGTCATGTACCTCAGCACTGCTGCTGTCATGTACCTCAGCACTGCTGTTGTCATGTACCTCAGCACTGCTGCTGTCATGTACCTCAGCACTGCTGCTGTCATGTACCTCAGCACTGCTGCTGTCATGTACCTCAGCACTGCTGCTGTCATGTACCTCAGCACTGCTGCTGTCATGTACCTCAGCACTGCTGTTGTCATGTACCTCAGCACTGCTGTTGTCATGTACCTCAGCACTGTTGCTGTCATGTACCTCAGCACTGCTGCTGTCATGTACCTCAGCACTGCTGCTGTCATGTACCTCAGCACTGCTGCTGTCATGTACCTCAGCACTGCTGCTGTCATGTACCTCAGCACTGCTGCTGTCATGTACCTCAGCACTGCTGCTTTCATGTACCTCAGCACTGTTGCTGTCATGTACCTCAGCACTGCTGCTGTCATGTACCTCAGCACTGCTGTTGTCATGTACCTCAGCACTGCTGTTGTCATGTACCTCAGCACTGCTGTTGTCATGTACCTCAGCACTGCTGCTGTCATGTACCTCAGCACTGCTGCTGTCATGTACCTCAGCACTGCTGCTGTCATGTACCTCAGCACTGCTGCTGTCATGTACCTCAGCACTGTTGCTGTCATGTACCTCAGCACTGCTGCTGTCATGTACCTCAGCACTGCTGTTGTCATGTACCTCAGCACTGCTGCTGTCATGTACCTCAGCACTGCTGTTGTCATGTACCTCAGCACTGCTGCTGTCATGTACCTCAGCACTGCTGCTGTCATGCACCTCAGCACTGCTGCTGTCATGTACCTCAGCACTGCTGCTGTCATGCACCTCAGCACTGCTGCTGTCATGTACCTCAGCACTGCTGCTGTCATGTACCTCAGCACTGCTGTTGTCATGTACCTCAGCACTGCTGTTGTCATGTACCTCAGCACTGCTGCTGTCATGTACCTCAGCACTGCTGCTGTCATGTACCTCAGCACTGCTGCTGTCATGTACCTCAGCACTGCTGCTGTCATGTACCTCAGCACTGCTGTTGTCATGTACCTCAGCACTGCTGCTGTCATGTACCTCAGCACTGCTGCTGTCATGTACCTCAGCACTGCTGCTGTCATGTACCTCAGCACTGCTGCTGTCATGTACCTCAGCACTGCTGCTGTCATGTACCTCAGCACTGCTGTTGTCATGTACCTCAGCACTGCTGCTGTCATGTACCTCAGCACTGCTGCTGTCATGTACCTCAGCACTGCTGCTGTCATGTACCTCAGCACTGCTGCTGTCATGTACCTCAGCACTGCTGTCATGTACCTCAGCACTGCTGCTGTCATGTACCTCAGCACTGCTGCTGTCATGTACCTCAGCACTGCTGTTGTCATGTACCTCAGCACTGCTGCTGTCATGTACCTCAGCACTGCTGTTGTCATGTACCTCAGCACTGCTGTTGTCATGTACCTCAGCACTGCTGCTGTCATGTACCTCAGCACTGCTGTTGTCATGTACCTCAGCACTGCTGTTGTCATGTACCTCAGCACTGCTGTTGTCATGTACCTCAGCACTGCTGTTGTCATGTACCTCAGCACTGCTGCTGTCATGTACCTCAGCACTGCTGCTGTCCATGTACCTCAGCACTGCTGTTGTCATGTACCTCAGCACTGCTGCTGTCATGTACCTCAGCACTGCTGCTGTCATGTACCTCAGCACTGCTGCTGTCATGTACCTCAGCACTGCTGTTGTCATGTACCTCAGCACTGCTGTTGTCATGTACCTCAGCACTGCTGTTGTCATGTACCTCAGCACTGCTGTTGTCATGTACCTCAGCACTGCTGCTGTCATGTACCTCAGCACTGCTGCTGTCATGTACCTCAGCACTGCTGCTGTCATGTACCTCAGCACTGCTGCTGTCATGTACCTCAGCACTGCTGCTGTCATGTACCTCAGCACTGCTGCTGTCATGTACCTCAGCACTGCTGTTGTCATGTACCTCAGCACTGCTGCTGTCATGTACCTCAGCACTGCTGCTGTCATGTACCTCAGCACTGCTGCTGTCATGTACCTCAGCACTGCTGCTGTCATGTACCTCAGCACTGCTGCTGTCATGTACCTCAGCACTGCTGTTGTCATGTACCTCAGCACTGCTGCTGTCATGTACCTCAGCACTGCTGCTGTCATGTACCTCAGCACTGCTGCTGTCATGTACCTCAGCACTGCTGCTGTCATTACCTCAGCACTGCTGTTGTCATGTACCTCAGCACTGCTGCTGTCATGTACCTCAGCACTGCTGCTGTCATGTACCTCAGCACTGCTGCTGTCATGTACCTCAGCACTGCTGCTGTCATGTACCTCAGCACTGCTGCTGTCATGTACCTCAGCACTGCTGTTGTCATGTACCTCAGCATCTGCTGCTGTCATGTACCTCAGCACTGCTGCTGTCATGTACCTCAGCACTGCTGCTGTCATGTACCTCAGCACTGCTGTTGTCATGTACCTCAGCACTGCTGCAGTCATGTACCTCAGCACTGCTGTTGTCATGTACCTCAGCACTGCTGTTGTCATGTACCTCAGCACTGCTGCTGTCATGTACCTCAGCACTGCTGTTGTCATGTACCTCAGCACTGCTGTTGTCATGTACCTCAGCACTGCTGTTGTCATGTACCTCAGCAACTGCTGTTGTCATGTACCTCAGCACTGCTGCTGTCATGTACCTCAGCACTGCTGCTGTCATGTACCTCAGCACTGCTGTTGTCATGTACCTCAGCACTGCTGCTGTCATGTACCTCAGCACTGCTGCTGTCATGTACCTCAGCACTGCTGTTGTCATGTACCTCAGCACTGCTGCTGTCATGTACCTCAGCACTGCTGTTGTCATGTACCTCAGCACTGCTGTTGTCATGTACCTCAGCACTGCTGCTGTCATGTACCCAGCACTGCTGTTGTCATGTACCTCAGCACTGCTGCTGTCAGTACCTCAGCACTGCTGTTTTCATGTACCTCAGCACTGCTGTTGTCATGTACCTCAGCACTGCTGTGTCATGTACCTCAGCACTGCTGTGTCATGTACCTCAGCACTGCTGCTGTCATGTACCTCAGCACTGCTGCTGTCATGTACCTCAGCACTGCTGTTGTCATGTTACCTCAGCACTGCTGCTGTCATGTACCTCAGCACTGCTGTGTCATGTACCTCAGCACTGCGTTGTCATGTACCTCAGCACTGCTGCTGTCATGTACCTCAGCAACTGCTGTTGTCAAAGTACCTCAGCACTGCTGTTGTCATGTACCTCAGCACTGCTGCTGCATGTACCTCAGCACTGCTGTTGTCATGTACCTCAGCATGCTGCTGTCATGTACCTCAGCACTGCTGCTGTCAAGTACCTCAGCAAATGCTTTTTCATGTACCTCAGCACTGCTGTTGTCATGTACCTCAGCACTGCTGCTGTCATGTACCTCAGCACTGCTGCTGTTCCCTTTACCTCAGCACTGCTGCGTCATGTACCTCAGCACTGCTGCTGTCATGTACCTCAGCACTGCTCTGTCATGTACCTCAGCACTGCTGCTGTCATGTACCTCAGCACTGCTTGTCATGTACCTCAGCACTGCTGCTGTCATGACCTCAGCACTGCTGTTTGGGCATGTCTCAAGCCACTTCTTCTTTTTTAAGTCCACTGGGTGCTTCATTTTCCCAGCACTGCTGCATGTCCCGTAACCTCCTGCTGTTGTCCCTGTAACCCCCCTGCAGTTTTCGATGTAACCCCCCTGCGCTTTTCCCTGCCCCAACTCCCGCAGTTGTCGGGATGCTGACTCCTGCAGTTGTCGGCATGCTGACTGCTGCAGTTGTCAACATGGAAGTAAATAGTATAAAATACCAAGACGATGGAAAACTGAACACAAAAGCGGTATAATGTGAGTATTGACAATGTTTCACCCACACACTGGACTTTATTAAGTCACCCAGGTAGATCTGCTTGTGGTATAAACCTTGGTAATAAATACCGACAAGTTGGTTTAGAAAGACACGTAAGCAAACACTATGACATATTTATTAGAAAACGTTTCGGTCCTGGGACCTTGAGAAGTGATCAAGGTCCCAGGACCGAAACGTTTTCTAATAAATATGTTATAGTGTTTGCTTACGTGTCTTTCTAAACCAGATCTGCTTGTGACTTGGTAAGGTCCACTGTGTGGGCGAAACGTTGTCAATAAAATATCACAGTATACTGCTTTTGTTTATTTGTCCAGCTGTCAGCATGCTGACTCATGCAGCTGTCAGCATCACTTTCACGTCTTGTACTCACCTAATTGCGGTTGCAGGGGTCGAGACTCAGCTCCTGGCCCTGCCTCTTCACTGGTCGCTACTGGGTCCTCTCTCTCCCTCCTCCATGAGCTTTATCATACCTCGTCTTATAGCTGTGTATGGTTCCTGCCTCTACTACATCACTTGCCAGACTATTCCACTGCCTGACAAGTCTATGACTGAAGAAATTCTTCCTAACATCCCTTTAACCCATCTGAGTCTTCAACTTCCAATTGTGACCTCTTGTTTCTGTATCCCATCTCTGGAACATCCTGTCTTTGTCCACCTTATCTATTCCTCGAAGTATTTTGTATATCATTATCATGTTTCCCCTAACCCTCCTGTCCTCCAGTGTCCTCAGGACGATTTCCCTTAACCTTCCTTCGTAGGACATTCCCCTTAGCTCGGGAACTTGCCTTGTTGCAAACCCTTGCACTTTCTCTAATTTCTTGACGTGCTTGACTAGGTGTGGGTTCCAAACTGGTGCTGCATACTCCAGTATGGGCCTGACGTACACGATGTACAGTGTCTTGAACGATTCCTTACTAAGGTATGGGAACAGTATTGTCAGGTGTGCTGGGCGACCGTGTGCCACAGCCTCGGTGACATTCTAGGGGGAGTCTTGTTTTAAGTTGGACAATTTCACGTTACCAAGTGATGCGGGTTGTTTTGCTTTATGTGAAACTCCACAGATGACCACAACAGGAAAGTTTGGAGGATGTTTCGGTGCCTCCTTGACCATCATCGGTCACATACTGGACCGAAACGTCGTCTAGAGTTGAATCTTCAGAGAGTGAATTATTTGTGAATTGTTTCCATCGTGGTGATGTGACTGGTATTATTGTTAGTGTCGTAGTTTGTGTCGTTGTTTACACCACGACCTGGACACGTACCTAAAGTCAGTATCTGGTCAGCTGGGCTCTGGTTTGTACATTGGACTACGTCAGGCCAGCAGCAACAGCTTGGTTGATCAGGCCCTCATGCACCACGACGCCTGGTCGTGGACTGGGCCGCGGGGGCGGTGACCCCCGGAACACCCTCCAGGTAGTAATTTTTTATGTATTTGTGCTGTGTGTGTTAGTTACCATTTGGTTAGTTACTATTTGGTCCTAGGCACATGTCGATTAGACACTAGGCCTGTGTGTGTGTGTGTGTGTGTGTGTGTGTGTGTGTGTGTGTGTGTGTGTGTGTGTGTTGTGTGTGTGTGTGTGTGTGTTGTGTGTGTGTGTGTGTGTGTGTGTGTTTTGTGTGTGTGTGTGTGTGTGTGTGTACTCGCCTATTTGTACTCACCTATTTGTGGTTGCAGGGATCGAGTCATAGCTCCTGGCCCCGCCTCTTCGCTGATTGCTACTAGGTCCTCTCTCTCCCTGCCCCATGAGCTTTATCATACCTCGCCTTAAAACTATGTATGGTTCCTGCCTCCACTACGTCACTTTCAAGGCTGTTCCACGGCCTGACTACTCTATGACTGAAATACTTCCTAACATCCCTTTGATTCATCTGAGTCTTCAACTTCCAATTGTGACCTCTTGTGTCTGTGTCCCATCTCTGGAACATCCCGTCTTTGTCCACCTTGTCTATTCCGCGCAGTATTTTATATGTCGTTATCGTGTCTCCCCTGACCCTCCTGTCCTCCAGTGTCGTCAGGCCGATTTCCCTCAACCTTTCTTCATACGACAATTCCCGAAGCTCTGGGACTAGTCTTGTTGCAAACCTTTGCACTTTCTCTAATTTCTTGACGTGCTTGACTAGGTGTGGATTCCAAACTGGTGCAGCATACTCCAGTATGGGCCTGACGTAAATGGTATACAGAGTCTTGAACGAATCCTTACTGAGGTATCGGAACGCTATCCGTAGGTTTGCCAGGCGCCCGTATGCTGCAGCAGTTATCTGATTGATGTGCGCCTCAGGAGATATGCTAGGTGTTATACTCACCCCCAGATCTTTTTCCTTGAGTGAGGTTTGCAGTCTTTGGCCATCTAAACTATATTGTGTCTGCGGTCTTCTTTGTCCTTCCCCAGTCTTCATGACTTTGCATTTGGCAGGGTTAAACTCAAGGAGCCAGTTGCTGGACCAGGCTTGTAGCCTGTCCAGGTCTCTTTGTAGTCCTGCCTGATCCTCATCCGATTTGATTCTTCTCATTAACTTCACATCATCTGCAAACAAGGACACTTCTGAGTCTATCCCTTCCGTTATGTCGTTCACAATATACCAAGAACAGCACAGGTCCTAGGACTGACCCCTGTGGAACCCCGCTTGTCACAGGCGCCCACTCTGACACCTCGTCACGTACCATGACTCGTTGTTGCCTCCCTGTCAGGTATTCTCTGATCCATTGCAGTGCCTTTCCTGTTATGTGTGCCTGATCCTCTAGCTTTGCAGTAACCTTTTGTGAGGAACTGTGTCGAAGCCTTCTTGCAGTCCAAAAAAATGCAGTCGATCCACCCCTCTCTCTCTTGTCTTACTTCTGTCACCTTGTCATAAAACTCTAGTAGGTTTGTGACACAGGATTTTCCTTCCCTGAAATCGTGCTGGTTGTCAATTATACACTTGTTTCTTTCCAGGTGCCCCACCACTCTCCTCCCGATGATCTTCTCCATGACCTTGCATACTATACACGTTAGTGATACAGGTCTGTAGTTTAGTGCCTCATGTCTGTCTCCCTTTTTAAAAATTGGGACTACATTTGCCATCTTCCATACCTCGGGGAGTTGCCCAGTTTCGAATGATGTGTTGAAGATCTTTGTTAATGGCACACACAATATCTCTGCTCCCTCTTTAAGGACTCACGGAGAGAGGTTGTCTGGTCCCACCGCCTTTGAGGTGTCAAGTTCGCATAGCAGCTTCTTCACCTCCTCCTTGGTTATATGTACCTCATCCAACACTTGCTGGTGTACCCCCCTGTTCTGATTTCCTGGAGTCCTACTGGTTTCCACTGTAAATACTTCTTTAAATCTCGTGTTGAGCTCCTGACATACCTCTCGGTCGTTTCTTGTGAATTCCCCATCACTCTTCCTCAGTCTGATTACCTGGTCCTTGATTGTTGTTTTCCTCCTGATGTGGCTGTACAACAGCTTCGGGTCAGTCTTGACTTTCGATGCTATGTCATTTTCATATTGTCGCTGAGCCTCCCTTCTTATCTGTGCATATTCGTTTCTGGCTCTTCGGTTAATCTCTCTATTTTCCTGAGTTCTCTGTCTTCTGTACCTTTTCCATTCTCTAGTACACCTAGTTTTTTCCTCCCTACACCTTTGGGTGAACCAAGGACTCGTTCTGTTCTTCCCATTATTTCTGTTTCCCTTGGGAACAAACCTCTCCTCTGCCTCCTTGCATTTTGTTGCCACATAGTCCATCATTTCTTGTACTGGTTTTCCTGTCAGTTCCCTCTCTCACTGAATGTCTTGAAGGAAGTTCCTCATGCCTGAGTAGTTCCCCCTTTTGTAGTTTGGTTTTTCCCAGCCTATTCCTGCTACTCTCTCCACTTGGAGCTCAACTTTGTAGTGTGTGTGTGTGTGTGTGTGTGTGTGTGTGTGTGTGTGTGTGTGTGTGTGTGTGTGTGTGTGTGTGTGTGTGTGTGTGTGTACTTACCAGTTTCGTAGTCACTCATTCGTGTAGGTGGTGAAGGGGGGTCAAGTCCTGGTTCCTGATGTCATATCACAGTTGAGAAACACAGTCCTTCTTGCCCTCAGTATATGGAAGTAACGAGCTGAGGCAGTGAGCACATCATCTCACCTCACAACTCACAACTGTGATCACTCACACCTAACTTTCACCTCACCACGTAAGTAAAATTTAATCTTATTAAGAATGACAAATTAAAAATGAGAAGTGAATACTATATTTCACTGTTACTGTTTATTAATACCTGTACAGTAATATACCTGGTCAAAGAGAAAGGGATATGATACTAAGACTAACCAGGAAGATTATTGAGAGAGGAAATACAATATACCGAACCTAACTGGAATATTTACTTAAGAGTATAGAGTCCTTAGTTGATCACTGCTAGTAGACCAGCTAGAGTCCCAGCCACAGGTCCCAAGACCCGACACAAGAGACTCAGGTATCTCTGACAGTCTGCCCACCCAGTGCTCTCACACAGCCTCCAGCTCTACACCCGGCCAGAGCTCCCCATCGAGTTCTCTTAGCTTACCTGGAGGTTACCTGGAGGTTATTCCGGGGATCAACGCCCCCGCGGCCCGGTCCACGACCAGGCCTCCCGATGGATCAGGGCCTGATCAACTAGGCTGTTACTGCTGGCCGCACGCAGTCCGACGTACGAGCCACAGCCCGGCTGATCCGGCACCGACTTTAGGTATCTGTCCAGCTCTCTCTTGAAGGCAGCCAGGGGTTTATTGGCAATTCCCCTAATGCTTGATGGGAGGCTGTTGAACAGTTTTGGGCCCCTGACACTTATGGTGTTTTCTCTTAGTGTACCAATGGCGCCCCTACTTTTTATTGGCGGCATTTTGCATCGCCTGCCCAGTCTTTTACTTTCGTAGGGAGTGATTTCTGTGTGCAGATTTGGGACCATTCCTTCCAAGATTTTCCAAGTGTAGATTATGATATATCTCTCCCTCCTGCGTTCCAACGAGTACAAGTCAAGTGCTTCCAAGCGTTAGGTAAGGTTTGTCAGGAAACAGGACAAGTGTTTCCTGACACAGGGTCTTAGTCATGTGATGACCCGCAGCTGGAGATTTTGGTCATCTGACCGAGGCTTTCTGCTGGCTTACCCCTCCGACCCTTTAAAAAATATGGTTATAAAATCTATGTGGGTTCTCTTAGCTACTTTCCCTGAGCGTATAAAGGCCATCCCCTCCCCCCTCCTCCCATAACTTCTGCCTAGCGGTCAGCTCCCGTAGGAAGATGTGGTCTCCACAGAGCCTAGGGTTCCCTAACAGGGCGAGGGTGTGAAAATTAGCAGCCAACACTCTTATTTTTGCAAAACAGATCTCTCAAGGGAGGTTCCTTGACGCTGGTGAATGCCTTCCATATCCCCCCCCCCACAACGCTGTATAATCCTGCGGGTTTAACGCTTCCCCATGATTATGATAATTTGCGAAGCAGGAGACCAGGTGTCAAGGTGCCGCAGCAGTTCTCCCGTTTCTCACAAACAAGATATTGGCGAGACAGTCTCAAGGTATCACACTGACCCTCGCCTTTACAGCTTGATCGACCAACATTACTGGTGTCTGGCGTCTTGTATCCCACGATGCTTATACAAAACTGTGTTTGTACTTTGCTTCCACTACATCCACTTCCACTTCTTGACGTCTCTGTGACTTTTGTGGTTTTTTTTAGCTTCTATTTTGATTCTCTTGTTCACTTTACTGTACATATTTAAAATAGTTTACCTATGCACTCCTTATCATTTGCTGTCACTGTCTTTGTCTGCTACTCTCTTGTCCTGTAGTCGATTTGAATATTTATTTCCTCCATTTTTTCCATAAAAGAGTAACTGAAACTTGCCCGCATTGAAGATTATATTGTTGTCCGAGGCACACTGCCAGACTTAGTTTATATCCTGTTGAAGACTCACTGTGTCTATGTTGGATGTAAGACTGAGAAACAGAAGTGGAGCGAGTACTGTGTCTTCAGGAACAACTTTTCACTATGTCAGCCTCCGACTTCAGTCTGTTGACTACTATCTGAATTTTATTTGTTAATAACGAAGTATGAATTTAGTCAATTAACATTCTTTGCTGACGACACCAGAAGCTCTCAATATATGACGTCCGTCGAAGACGCAGTAATTCTTGAGACGAATATCTATAGTCTTGCAGTCAGCCTCAGACAACACTTTGATGTTCAGTGAGGACAAGATTCAGTTCCTCCATTATGGAAGAATGGAGGGAATAAAGACTGAAACGAAGCCCAGTACAAACTCAAATCATTCAATAGAGTGACAGTTGCATGTGTGAGACTAAGGAGTGACGATGTCCGATCTCACATTCAAAGATCACAACAATGTTGCCCTAAGGTAAACGATAGGCTGGATGATGCCCTAAGGTAAACGATAGGCTGGATGATGCCCTAAGGTAAACGATAGGCTGGATGATGCCCTAAGGTAAACGATAGGCTGGATGATGCCCTAAGGTAAACGATAGGCTGGATGATGCCCTAAGGTAAAACGATAGGCTGGATATGCCCTAAGGTAAACGATAGGCTGGATGATGCCCTAAGGTAAACGATAGGCTGGATGATGCCCTAAGGTAAACGATAGGCTGGATGATGCCCTAAGGTAAACGATAGGCTGGATAGCAAAAATTATTAAAGAAAGATCATATGATGATCCTCAGCTGGAGCTTTTGATCATCTGACCGAGATCTTCCGCTGCCTTACCTGTCCACCCTTTAAAAAAATTATGGTTATGAATATAACCAATTATTATGTCAAGACAAGAGATGCTGAGCCAGTGATGATACTCTTCAAGTTACTAATTCTCTCCAGGCTGCAATACTTATGTATATTGACGGTCTCCTACAAGATCCAGGTAGCAAACGTACAGTGAACTATCACTGCTCGTTTATATTCACTTAAACATCTAAACCACTGGGAACCCTCGAGTGCCTTGAAGTATATTACCTGGAACATAGGCGAGAAAGGTATATCATAATTTTCACCCGGAAAATCCTAGAGAGATTGGTTCCAAACCTACACATTGAAATCACTGTATGAAAGCAAGAGGCTTGGCAGACGGCACTGGCGCGATAAAACACTGAGAGAACTTGACAAGTGAATATGATAATGGTATACAATAACGACAAGTTGATAAGTAAGACACACAGCAAAGCTTTCTCCAAGCTGAGGGACTGACCACCTCAAAGCTGCGTCTTAAAGGGTGATAGACTGATTACATCGTCTTTACATCTCCGTTGCTTCTGCGGCCTCCTCTGTACTCGACTGAAGAAGCCTACTGTATAAGCGAAACGTTTCGGAATGAAGATACCTAACTAACTATGATACTCAGATAACATATACAGGGGAACAGCAACTATGCTGACAGTACACGTGTCTTATCAACTTGACAAGTGTCGGAGGTCCCCGATTTTTCAACGCCTTCCCTCCCTGCGTGAGGAAATCAACAGACCTTTGGTTGTTTTCAAAGGGGAACTGGACAAGTTTCTTAGATCAGTTCATAACCAGCTGCGCTGTGGTTCGTACGTTGGACTGCGTACGGCCAGCAGTAACAGCCTAGTTGATCAGGCTTTGATCCACCAGGAAGCCTGGTCTGGGACCGGGCAGCGGAGGCGTTGACCCTCGGAAATGTCCTTGAAGTAGGCTCACCTAGGAATCAGAGGGAGTGTGAGGCACCTACATCACCTAGGAAGGGAGGGTAGCTTACTAGCAAGGGGGTAGTGGTAGGGGTAGTGCCCAGTAGTCGCCCCTACGTTATGTCCGCACACCAAAATACTCTACCAGTACCCTGGCTCCCACCTCACCCCTGCTGCCACTGCCCTACTTTCCAATGATGCTGCTGTTAATGCTACTGCTACTGTTGTTACTGCTACTTATGCTGCTGCTACTGTTGATGCTACTGCTGTTACTGCTGCTTTTGCTGCTGCTATTGATGTTACTGCTGCTGTTGATGCTACTACTTCTACTGTTGTTGCTGTTGCTACTGCTGTTGATGCTACTACTACTGTTGTAAGCTGCTGCTACTGTTGTTTCTGATTATGCTGCTACCTCTACGTCTACTATAGCTGCTGTGCTTCTGTTACATTGACAGATGCTGTTACTGCTATTGCTGCAGCTGTTGCTATTGAAGTTGTTACTGTGCTAGTGCTACTTTTGTTTTTGTTAAGGTTGCTGCTTCCAAGTTTGATCTTGCTTCTTCTGTTACTGCTGTTGTTTGTGCTAGCAATGCTACTGCCATGTTGTCACTGCTGCTGCTGCTTCTGTTACTGCTGTTGTTTGTGCTAGCAATGCTACTGCCATGTTGTCACTGCTGCTGCTGCTTCTGTTACTGCTGTTGTTTGTGCTAGCAATGCTACTGCCATGTTGTCACTGCTGCTGCTGCTTCTGTTACTGCTGTTGTTTGTGCTAGCAATGCTACTGCCATGTTGTCACTGCTGCTGCTGCTTCTGTTACTGCTGTTGTTTGTGCTAGCAATGCTACTGCCATGTTGTCACTGCTGCTGCTGCTGCTGCTTCTGTTACTGCTGTTGTTTGTGCTAGCAATGCTACTGCCATGTTGTCGCTGCTGCTTCTGTTAGTACCATCCTTCTGTTGTGCAGCAGCAGAAGCAACAGCAGCAGCAGCAGCAGGGAAAGTGATGGCATAGTTGTCTGGGGGAAAGCTTGAGAGAAAGTTGCATAAAGAAGGTAATTCTGCTACTTTTGAGTGAATACTTTATACAAAACTTGTGTGTGTGTGTGTTTGAGGGTGTGTGTGTGTGAGTGTTAGTTACTATTTGGTCCTAGGCACATGTCGATTAGACACTAGGCCTGTTGTATGTGCATGCGTGTGTTTGTGTGTGTGTGTGTGTGTGTATGTGTGTCCGTCCGTCGTGTGTGTGTCTGTGTGTGTGTCTGTGTCTGTGTGTGTGTCTGTGTGTGTGTGTCTGTGTGTGTACTCACCTAGTTGAGGTTGCGGGGGTCGAGTCCGAGCTCCTGGCCCCGCCTCTTCACTGATCGCTACTACTGTGTGTGTGTCTGTGTGTGTGTGTTAGTTACCATTTGGTCCTAGGCACATGTCGATTAGACACTAGGCCTGTTGTATGTGCATGTGTGTGTGTATGTGTGTGTGTGTGTGTGTGTGTGTGTTTGTGTGTGTGTGTGCGCGTGTTGATGTGTGTGTGTGTGTGTGTGTGTGTGTGTGTGTGTGTGTGTGGCGTGTTGATGTGTGTGTGTGTGTGTGTGTGTGTGTGTGTGTGTGTGTGCGTGTTGATGTGTGTGTGTGTGTGTGTTAGCAGTAACGTGACTAGGTTAGATGTGTGCAGGATCTTGACTGTAACAGGAGAGGTGGTCAGTAACTAGCCCTGGTGTGTGATAATGTCGTCAAGTGTCAGCAACATCATCACTGCGCTCAGATAACACCAGGTGACACAACAAACTCCAAGTTATCAGCCACACGCACCTCACAATATTAGGTGATCCATGACACACTGTTCTTCACCACTGTTAAGAACGTAACAAAGAATGAGCACTGTAGCAGGACTACTGGCCCATGGTAGGCAGGTCCAAGTCACCTACTGGCCCAAGCTGCTGACCTAGGCTAGTCACTACAGAAGTCATATCCACTTAAAGGGCACGTCAATTCCCGTTTTCTAATAATATAATTATTTTTCACCTATAATCTACGCTGTCCATAATTACTATCGCATTTGCTTTGTCTGTTTTCATAAGGTGAAGTCTTGGATCTTTCCTTAATTAATGGTATGACTTAACAAATATTTGAGGACAATTGTATTGCTGAGGTCTGAGCTCTGCAAGGAGAGATTAAATATTTTCCCAATATTAAATATTTCTCAGTTGTGTCTTGTCACACTGGCAAGACGAGAACAATGACTCTCATATTATACTTCAAGGCATTTACGAGAGGAAACTCTTCGCCAAAAGTGACTTCTTCAGTCCTAAGAGAGAGCTAGGCAATAAATACAGCACCTGGGTATCATCAAGGTCCCAGGATCGCAAAGTTTTGTAATAAGTATGTCCTAGTGTTTGCTTAAGTGTTTTTATTAACCAACTTTTTGGTATCTCTTACCAAGGTCTCTACAACACCTGGGTATCTTTATTCTGACGACGTTTCACCAACCAATAACTTTTATCAGTTAAATAAAGAAGTTATTTGAAGGTGGTGAAACTGGAGACGGTATAAGAGGAGGTAATCAGTCCCTCAGCCAGAGTGAAGGTGCAGTAATGTTGGTAAAATTACCGGTAACATGTTAGGTAGAAGGACACATGTGAAACTGATGTGTCGTTTTATTTCTGGCAACGTTTCGCTATCCAGGAGCTTCGTCAAGCCAGCTTCGTCAGACAGACAGCCAACTAGCCAGGAAGAGCAGCCAGTCAAGCAGACAGCCAGACAGACAATGTAAGAGTGATGTACTAGGAGTCTCAGAGAGAGGACAGTGTAGTTCCTTCACCCTGTGTCCTTGTCTAAGTAATTATCATCTTCCCTCCTTCCTTTCTTCCTCCCATCTAGTCATCTCCTCCTCCCGTCCTTGACCTCTCACATGTGGGAGGGTGTGGTGTGTGTGTGTGTTTGTGTGATGTAGGAGTGTGTGGTGGTGTGTGTGTGTGTGTTGTGGAGGGGGTGGTGTGTTGTGTGTGTGATGTGGGAGGGTGTGGGTGTGTGTGTGTGTGATGTGGGAGGTGTGGTGTGTGTGTGTGTGATGTGGGAGGGTGTGGTGTGTGTGTGTGTGTGATGTGGGAGGGTGTGGTGTGTGTGTGTGTGATGTGGGAGGGTGTGGTGTGTGTGTGTGTGTGATGTGGGAGGGTGTGGTGTGTGTGTGTGTGATGTGGGAGGGTGTGGTGTGTGTGTGTGTGATGTGGGAGGGTGTGGTGTGTGTGTGGGGATGTGGGAGGGTGTGGTGTGTGTGTGTGTGTGTGGGAGGGTGTGTGGTGTGTGTGTGTGATGTGGGAGGGTGTGGTGTGTGTGTGTGTGGTGTGGGAGGGTGTGGTGTGGAGTGGGTTTGGTGTGTTGTGGTGTGGTGTGGGGGTGTGGTGTGGAGTGGTTGTGGTGTGTGTGTGTGTGTGGTGTGGGAGGGTGTGGTGTGGAGTGGTTGTGGTGTGAGGCAGGTGTACCAAGGTAACAAACACAGATATGGTCTTAGATCCACTGAAAGACCAACAGCATGTAGATGTAGTGTACACAAATTATGCAAAAGCCTTTGGCAGGTGCGGCCACGAGGCCTGGTCACTGCCTGGGACACCCTCCAGGTGCGGCCACGAGGCCTGGTCACTGAATGGGACACCCTCCAGGTGCGGCCACGAGGCCTGGTCACTGCCTGGGACAACCCTCCAGGTGCGGCCACGAGCCTGGTCACTGAATGGGACACCCTCCAGGTGCGGCCACGAGGCCTGGTCACTGAATGGGACACCCTCCAGGTGCGGCCACGAGGCCTGGTCACTGCCTGGGACACCCTCCAGGTGCGGCCACGAGGCCTGGTCACTGCCTGGGACACCCTCCAGGTGCGGCCACGAGGCCTGGTCACTGAATGGGACAACCCTCCAGGTGCGGCCACGAGGCCTGGTCACTGCCTGGGACAAACCCCCCAGGTGCGGCCACGAGGCCTGGTCACTGAATGGGACACCCTCCAGGTGCGGCCACGAGGCCTGGTCACTGCCTGGGACAAACCCTCCAGGTGCGGCCACGAGGCCTGGTCACTGAATGGGACACCCTCCAGGTGCGGCCACGAGGCCTGGTCACTGCCTGGGACACCCTCCAGGTGCGGCCACGAGGCCTGGTCACTGCCTGGGACACCCTCCAGGTGCGGCCACGAGGCCTGGTCACTGCCTGGGACACCCTCCAGGTGCGGCCACGAGGCCTGGTCACTGCCTGGGACACCCTCCAGGTGCGGCCACGAGGCCTGGTCACTGAATGGGACACCCTCCAGGTGCGGCCACGAGGGCCCGGTCACTGCCTGGGACACCCTCCAGGTGCGGCCACGAGGCCTGGTCACTGCCTGGGACACCCTCCAGGTGCGGCCACGAGGCCTGGTCACTGCCTGGGACACCCTCCAGGTGCGGCCACGAGGCCTGGTCACTGCCTGGGACACCCTCCAGGTGCGGCCACGAGGCCTGGTCACTGAATGGGACACCCTCCAGGTGCGGCCACGAGGCCTGGTCACTGCCTGGGACACCCTTCAGGTGCGGGCCACGAGGCCTGGTCACTGCCTGGGGCACCCTCCAGGTGCGGCCACGAGGCCTGGTCACTGCCTGGGACAAACCCTCCAGGTGCGGCCACGAGGCCTGGTCACTGCCTGGGACACCCTCCAGGTGCGGCCACGAGGCCTGGTCACTGCCTGGGACAAACCCTCCAGGTGCGGCCACGAGCCTGGTCACTGAATGGGACACCCCCCAGGTGCGGCCACGAGGGCCCGTCACTGCCTGGGGCACCCTCCAGGTGCGCCACGAGCTGGTCACTGAATGGACACCTCCAGGTGCGGCACGAGGCTGGTCACTGCCTGGGACAAACCCTCCAGGTGCGGCACGAGCCTGGTCCCCTGCCTGGACAAACCCTCCAGGTGCCGCCACGAGGCCCGGTCACTGATGGGACCCTCCCGGTGCGGCCACGAGGCCTTCACTGCCTGGGACAACCCTCCAGGGTGCGGCCACGAGGCCTGGTCACTGAAATGGGACACCCTCCAGGTGGGGGCACGAGGCCTGGTCACTGCCCTTGGAACCCATCAGGTCGGCCACGAGCCTGGTCCACTGACATGGGACACCTCCAGGGCGGCCAAAGAAGCCTGGTCACGCCTGGGGCACCTCCAGGTCGACCACGAGCCTGGTCTGCCTGGGACAAAAACCCCCAGGTGCCCACGAGTGCCTGTCACTGTGGACACCTCCAGGTAGTAGACCAGGTGGTGTGGAAAAGTCTCGAGGGGGTCACTGTTCTTGGTGTCAGAATCTGAAATCTACATTTAAAACCCATAATTAAACAAAGGTATGCGTGCAATATTTCGCAAATTAGTCGGATTTATAAGCACTGGTGGAACATACGGACAAGATCCCAATGTTGTCACTTAACTTATTAAACTTGTGGTATGTCCAAAAAAGCAGTGTAAATGTGTGGACAAATCCGGTCGGACCAAACGGCCGTAACTCCTCCCCCCATGCGGGATTGGTATTTCCAGCACATACCCTCGGTGTTATACAAATAACGGTTGTGGCTCATGTTTCCCTGGTAGCACCTTTGTCTACAGTGTTTGTAGTGTTAAGCAGCGGCTCACTCTTGATGACTAATGTACACACAGACGCCACCTTGTGCTCTGTTTACTCAAACGTACCTCGTAAAATGTGTACCCTGATATCCCTAGTTGTTAGTCTTTAATAAGAGCCTCTGTGTAGGCTCCACACAGTAGTATACTCTGTGTAGGCTCCACACAGTAGTATACTCTGTGTAGGCTCCACACAGTAGTATACTGTGTAGGCTCCACACAGTAGTATACTCTGTGTAGGCTCCACACAGTAGTATACTCTGTAATAAAGTTGGTAGAATTACCGACAATATGTAAAGTAAAAGGACACAAGTGCAACTAATGTGACATTTTATTGTGGCAACGTTTCGCTCTCCAGGAGCTTTATCAAGCCAATGGCTTGATTAAAGCTCCTGGAGAGCGAAACGTTGCCACAATAAAATGTCACATTAGTTGCACTTGTGTCCTTTTACTAGTATACTCTGTGTAGGCTCCACACAGTAGTACATTGTGTAGGCTACACACACACACACACACACACACACACAACACACCACACACACACACACACACACACACACACACACACACACACACACACACACACACACACACGAGACATGATAACGAAATACAAAATACTGCGTGGAATAGAAAAGGTGGACAGAGACAGGATGTTCCAGAGAGGGAACACAGAAACAAGGGGTCACACTTGGAAGTTGAAGACTCAGATGAGTCAGAGGGATGTTAGGAATTATTTCTTCAGTCATATAGTAGTCAGGAAGTGGAACAGTCTAGCAAGTGATGTAGTGGAGGCAGGAACCATATATAACTAACGACGAGGTATGATAAAGCTCATGGAGCAGGGAGAGAGAGGACCTAGTAGCGTTCAGTGAAGAGCCGGGGCCAGGAGCTGAGTCTCGACCCCTACAACCACAGTTAGGTGCGTACACACACACACACACACACACACACATACACTACATTCTGGCAGGATGACACTACCAGTGGTATTCTCCCATTCACTGTGTCGACAATACATAAAGATAACAATAACGTATGATACTGTATGCGATGTAAAATTTACAATACAGTTAACTACCATGTATACATTATATACAGTACATAAATAACTAAAATATAACAATAGAAGTAAATTATGTTAAAAAGAATGAAATAATGATTGTACATTACATTACAGCACTATGTAGGTAGTTTATATAGGAAAAGTTTGACATTATGCCCTACCCAATATGTCGGCAATTTTCAAAGGTTCGACTTACGTCCATTTTGTCTTACGACCAGTTGGTTGGAATCAAGCTTGGTCGTAAGTCGGATAGTAGGTGTGTGTGTGTATACACACACACACACACACACACACACACACACAACACCCCTGCAACCACAATTAGGTGAGTACACACACAAACACAAGTGATGTAGTGGAGGCAGGAGCCATACATAACTTTAAGACGAGGTATGATAAAGCTCATGGAGCAGGGAGAGGGAGGACCCAGTAACGGTCAGTGAAGAGGTGGGGCCAGGAGCTGAGTCTCGACCCCTGCGACCACAATTAGGTAAGTACAATTAGGTGAGTACACACTCACTATCGACAAGTTCATGAATTAGACGCATGATCAACCCTAAATTTTTCGCTGATCTGATGACACGGCGAACGAGGTCCAAGTGGGTTCGAAACGGCGTGGTAAGCTCCTCTTTCCTATGTGCGGGTTATTTGTGTGTTGTTCCAGTTACGGTATTGTGGCTTTTTGATTAAGATAGAGTTATAGACTTACGTCAGGGCAAGACTGGACGATGTTTCGCGCAAGTTGACCTTAGCTTCATCGAAGCATTGTGTGATCAAGTGTCGCTCTGTTTTAAGTGTCACTTTGTGTTGTGTACAACACGGCACCCTGGTGTTGCTGACATAGCTTGACCTGGTCCTTGACGTAGCTTGACCTGCTCCTTGACGTGGCTTGACCTGCTCCTTGACGTGGCTTGACCTGCTCCTTGACGTGGCTTGACCTGCTCATTGACGTGGCTTGACCTACTCCCTGATGTGGCTTGACTTGACTCTTGACGTGGCTGAACTACTGTGGCCTGCAACACAAATTACTGTTACAGTCCTTGGTCAGCCCCAGAGGGACTGACCACCTCAAATACTTTTTCCCCAAAGTTGATGGACTGATTACATCATCTTTATTTAATTACTACTACTTCTACTTATGCAGTTGACTGAAGAAGCCTACTGTATAGGCGAAACGTTTCATCAATAAAGATACCCAACTGTTGTACATTTGTCTTAATCTTTAACTTGTCGGTATTTTATACCATTTCTAACACGTGATGTCACTAAGTCATCCGTGACTATGTAACGACCTCGGTATCACCATCACTGTCTGTGTTGACTGAGTTAATACTTGTGTATGTTATGTATGCTAAACTCCGTATTGACCCAGCGTAAATATTGACCAAGAATGTATACGATTTTTTAATTGACCAGGCGGTTAATAGCCTCTTTAACTGCACTTGTAATCACCGGCCATGAAATTCTAAGACTTGATCGTGGCGGTAATGGGCCAGCAAGGACGGCGAAGAGTCGTCTGTACGGCCGTCTCCTCATTGTGGGTTAGTTGGGAATTGTTCCAGTCACGGTATTGTTGTGGGCTACTTGGGAATTGTTCCAGTTACGGTATTGTGGGTTTGTGAATTGTTGCAGCCATGGTGTTGTGGGTTTGTGAATTGTTGCAGCCATGGTGTTGTGGGTTGGGAATTGTTGCAGCTATGGTGTTGTGGGTTGTCTTGGTGAGCACAGCTCGACCTTGTTTGGGTTTCGTTTGCTAAAATGTTAAGTGTCCATCTGGTCACTTTCCTTGTACACACAGTGTCAAACATCACAACTGTCAGGAAAAGGTTCAGAGAACCAAGTTGATAAATTAAGATACATGTGCAGCATTTAGCTATCTTTATTGAGGAAACGTTTCGCCACACAGTGGCTTCATCAGTCCAATACAAAGAAGAATGGTGAAGATCAGAATGAGTTCGAGGTAATCAGTCCCTCACCTGTAGTCGATGTAATAGACTCCAGGTACCAGGACCGAGAGAGGGAAGGGGAGAGAGAGAGGGGGATAGTGAGGGGGTGAGAGAGGGGAAGGGAGAAAGAGAGGGGGCAGAGTAATCAGGTCGGTGTTTAGCCTCCCTCTCTGTTGTCTCTGATTATGATAATTATGCAAATTGGGATGCAAATTGAAGAGGACAAGGCTGCAGAGAGCGTGCCGAGGGAAGCACACCAATAACCTTCTTACCTGGGACGGTAATGAGTCCTAATGAACGCTAACAAAACTTACCAAGATATTAATTAATCCACTTTTGGCGGGAAGAAATACCTTAGAGCAGTTTTTGACGGGAAGAAGTACGTTAAACTATTTTTGGCGGGAACGTTGATTCTCTCCGTGTTTCTGGGTTTATAACCCTGTGTTTGTTTTATTACTCAGTATTTGTTTTATCCTATGTTTATTACCATTTGTTTTACTACCTTGTTTGTTTTATTACCCTGTGTTTTATTAGCTGTGTTTTATTACCCTGTGTTTTATTACCCTGTGTTTTATTAGCTGTATTTTATTACCCTGTGTGAATAAATGTTTTAGAAAACTGATAAATGAGACACTTGTGCAACATTTGGGTATATTTTGGAAACGTTTCTCCAGCCAGTGGCTTCTTCAGTCCAGTGCAGAGAAAGGTGGAGGATGAGGAAGAGTTTGAGGTAATCAGTCCCTTAGCCTGGAGTCGATATGTTCAGTCCATCAGGGTTTATAAAAGTGCAGCATATTGGAGGACAGATGAGGTGGAGCAGTGGTAGGCGGAGTCACCAGTGGATAAAACCACCAGTGGAAGTAGGTCGTGCCTCTGTGTTAGACAGGTTTTGTAGAAATCTCTGCATTAAGATTTCAAGATGTGCTTGTAATTTAAACAAACCATACCACGGACTGGGATAGAATCCGCGATCACAGAGTCTCAAAACTCCAGACCCTCGCGTTAGCCACTGGCTAACGCGACGGTCTGGAGTTTTATCGCGGGTTCTATCCCCGTCAGTGGTATGGTTTGTTTGCAATCGTGTTATTACGATTTCGTGAGTCGTGCTTGTAATTTGTTCTTGATCGTAACCATGTGTAGAGTGTAATGATTCATTACCTTTGTAATTTGGTCATGATTGTGACCATGATTGGTTGATCAGGCTCTGATCCACCAGGAGGCCTGGTCACAGACCGGGCCGCGGGGGCGTTGACCCCCGGAACTCTCTCCAGGTAAACTCCAGATCTACCTGGAGTTCATTACCTCTGTAACTAATTCAGCTATCAAAAATTTGGGGTCCAGTCCCTGGACCCGTTATGTACCTCTGTAATCTTTTGTAATCTTTTGACTATCGCCTACAGGATGGGTCTGGTGTGCATAATAAACATATTAAACTAACTGTCTGTGTCTGTGTCACTGGACTCTTCTGCAGGTATAACTTGGATGGCGAGTTTAACTTCGTTGAGTCTTTATGAAGACGTCATCCACATTAACGTAACCTTGTGACGTTTGTTAGTATGATGTTGGCGAAGCTAACGCCACATGGTTACGTTATGTGGACAGCGTTGGAGATAAAACGTATAAAATACCGACACGATGGAAAAATAAATACAAATGCAGTATAATGTGATCCTTTATTGACTACGCTTCGCCCACACAGTGGAGTTTATCATGTCACAAACAGATATACCTGGATAGAGAGTACATGAATATATTGTTAGTCAGGTGGAGAATGTTGGGTAGGTTGTGTGTGAGACGGACCTGTGAAACGTTGAATCACATTACACTGCATTTGTGTTTATTTTTCCATGTGGACGACGTCCTCATAACACCAAAATGTTTCATTGTAGAAGACTTATAGAGAAGACTCACTGTAGTTGAGCCGGTCATACAATTCACACTTGAGTCCAGCGGTAAGGTACCATTTCTCGACGTCCTTATTCATAAAGTAGATAACACCCTTTAATTCCAGGTTTACAGAAAGCTTACAAACACACACGCTCCCACACACTTCTACTCCAGTCAAGATCATCATCGTTTTTTTTTTTTCCTTAAGAGCACCGAATTTGCAGTCTGGTTTCTTGACGGGGAGTGTGCATACATACACCAAACCTTTACTGGGCTACAATCTTCTTCCTTTTTCACCAGGAACTGTAAGAAGAGAGCCCTCCAAATCATCAATTCACCACGCACTTACATCACTTGTTTAAACGAAGTCATAATCCTTCCCAGCAGCCACGTTGTCTTGAACGTCTCCATTGAACTTGGCACAAGCCAACACTAGTCGCCATCACAACCAGTACATCCATCAAAAATATAGAAGCAGTCAATGCATGTGTTTACACAGCCCCTTGCGGAGGCTGTGACAAGGTATACGTCGGTGAAACAGCATGTACCCTTCAAACACGTCTCATTGAACATATCAATGCATGTATAAGCGACAAGTTGAACAACGCATGTGTGCAGCACAGAAACTCCTCCAACCATCTTATGAGATTCAATGATGCAGCCTAGTGATCAAAGACGCAAACTTCCGCAGGCGTAAATACATTGAATCATCTTGAATCGCCATTTCAGACACCATTAAACAAAATGAAGATAGCTTCGTCATTTCGGCGGTATTAGCCAGAATTCTTCTCAAAACAATAAACCCGGCCATCACACAGTAACCCAGAGTTACCTATACTACTACTACTACTACTACCGCGTCGTCGCCGCCGCCACCACCACCACCACCACCACCACCACCACCATATCCCCCCCACTACTACTACTATTTCACCTCAGAGTTCACCTCCGTGGAGCTGAACACACTCCAGGGTGAGGGACTGACTGCCTCAAACACTATTTCACTTCTACACCTTCCTCTGTATTTGATTGAAGAAGCCCACTGTGTAGGCGAAACGTTTCATCAATAAAGATACCCAACTGTGGCACATATCTTAATGTTTAACATGGATCTGCCGTTGAAGGGCACAAGAACTCTCGAAGACGGTGACAGTTCCTTCAGGCAGTGCTTGATCAGCCAGGTTGTGACAGTGCGTGCAGCTAGTACCAAGTGCCTAGGTGCCGGTGAGGGGGTCTTGATCCAAGGACCTGGACCTGTCCTTCCCTTGAATTAGACACAGGTGCAACATCTGGGTATCTTTATTTGTAGCCGTTTCGTCAACCAGTGACTTTATCATTACAAGGGCAAAATGTGACTGTAGAACTATATAGAAAAGATGAAGTAATTGTTGTACATTCTTCACATTATGTCTGTGTTGATAAAGTCACTGGAAGGTGAAGCGTCTACAAGTAAGATAACCAGGTGGAAGGTGAAGCGTCTACAAGTAAGATAACCAGGTGGAAGGTGAAGCGTCTACAAGTAAGATAACCAGGTGGAAGGTGAAGCGTCTACAAGTAAGATAACCAGGTGGAAGGTGAAGCGTCTACAAGTAAGATAACCAGGTGGAAGGTGAAGCGTCTACAAGTAAGATAACCAGGTGGAAGGTGAAGCGTCTACAAGTAAGATAACCAGGTGGAAGGTGAAGCGTTACAAGTAAGATAACCAGGTGGAAGGTGAAGCGTCTACAAGTAAGATAACCAGGTGTTGCACATGTGACTAATTCTTCATCTTGTCGGTGTTATGTACCATTTATGTACTCTATCATTTCCTTGCATCAAACTTGACTTATTTTCCATTCCACAGGTGCTTTATGTCCCTTGCGAGTTTAGCGCTTCCCCATGATTATAATAATAATTGTACCTTAGATATCTCAGTTTTTCAGAGCATCGCTTCCGAGTCTGTGTATATTTATATGTGAACGTTATCATGCATTACACTCGTTCATATTTCCACCTTGGTGTTCCCTCTCTTGGTTATTCTCCTTATGTTTGGTGGGTGTTGGAGAGTCTTGGCCCCTTACCTATTGGTTTCTCTCTCTCTCTGTGGTGGTGCTCTGGTGTTCCTTGCGGGTAGTTTGCACCGTCCGTCGTGCTTGTTCCTCTGCCAGGGAGTGATTTCAGTGTGTGATCTCACTGGCGGTATCTACAGGATTCTCCTGCTGTCAGTTATGATGCGCCTGTCTCGCCTGGGACACCTATTATTATTTTATTATTATTGTATTATTTATTTATTATTATTATTATTATTGTTATCATTATTATTGTTGTTGTAAGGTAAAAGGACACAAGTGTAACTAGTGTGACATTTTATTGTGGTAACGTTTCGCTCTCCAGAGGTGGTAATTTACCAATTTTTTTTATTATTATTAATTATTATTTTTTATTATTAATACAAGGCTGTGTTTCGTAAATTTGTTTGTAATTTTTACGTTTATTTGACTTTTTTTCGATTAGAATGTATTGTAAGTTATTTTTTTTTCGGTTTCAGGTAATACAATATTGTGTGAGGCTGTGACCTGACCTTGCTGGGGGAGGTAAGTGACCTTGCTGGGGGAGGTAAGTGACCTTGCTGGGGAGGTAAGTGACCTTGCTGGGGGAGGTAGTGACCTTGCTGGGGGAGGTAAGTGACCTTGCTGGGGGAGGTAAGTGACCTTGCTGGGGGAGGTAAGTGACCTTGCTGGGGGAGGTAAGTGACCTTGCTGGGGGAGGTAAGTGACCTTGCTGGGGGAGGTAGTGACCTTGCTGGGGGAGGTAAGTGACCTTGCTGGGGAGGTAAGTGACCTTGCGGGGGAGGTAAGTGACCTTGCTGGGGAGGTAAGTGACCTTGCTGGGGGAGGTAAGTGACCTTGCGGGGAGGTAAGTGACCTTGCTGGGGAGGTAAGTGACCTTGCTGGGGGAGGTAAGTGACCTTGCTGGGGAGGTAAGTGACTTGCTGGGGGGTAATAAACCTTGCTGGGGGAGGTAAAGGTAGTGACCTTGCTGGGGGGAGGTAGTGACCTTGCTGGGGAGGTAAGTGACCTTGCTGGGGGAGGTAAGTGACTTGCTGGGGGAGGTAAGTGACCTTGCTGGGGGAGGTAAGTGACCTTGCTGGGGGAGGTAAGTGACCTTGCTGGGGGAGGTAAGTGACCTTGCTAGGGGAGGGTAAGTGACCTTGCTGGGGGAGGTAATGACCCTGCTGGGGGAGGTAGTGACCTTGCTGGGGGAGGTAAGTGACTTGCTGGGGGGGTAACTGACCTTGTGGGGGAGGTAAGTGACCTTGCTGGGGGAGGTAAGTGACCTTGCTGGGGGAGAGTAAGTGACCTTGCTGGGGGAGAGTGACCTTGCTGGGGGTAAGTGACCTTGCTGGGGGAGGTGGACTTGCTGGGGGAGGTAAGTGACCTTGCTGGGGGAGGTAAGTGACCTTGCTGGGGGAGTAAGTGCCCTTGTGGGGAGGTGTGACCTTGCTGGGGGTGGGGAGTGACTTTCTGGGGAGGTATGTGACCTACTGGGGGAGGTAAGTGACCTTGCTGGGGGAGGACGTGACCTTGCTGGGGAGGTAAGTGACCTCGCTGGGGGAGGTAAGTGACCTTGCTGGGGAGTAGACCTTGTTGGGGGGTAAGTGCCTTTCTGGGGGAGGTAGTGCCTTACTGGGGAGGTAATGACCTTGCTGGGGGAGGTAAGTGACCTGCTGGGGGGGTATGTGACCTTGGGGGAGGTAACCTGGGGGGTACACTTGCTGGGGGGGTAAGTGACCTTGCTGAGGGAGGTAAGTGACCTTGCTGGGGGAGGTACATGACCTTGCTGGGGGGTAAGTGCCCCTTGCTGGGAGGTATGTGACCTGCTGGGGGTAAGTGACCTTGCTGGGGAGGTAGGTGACCTTGTGGGGGAGGTAAGTGACCTTGCTGGGGGAGGTATGTGACCTTGCGGGGGGTAAGTGACCTTGCTGGGGAGGTATGTGACCTTGCTGGGGAGGTAAGTGACCTTGCTGGGGAGGTAGTGACCTTGCTGGGGGAGGTAAGTGACCTTGTTGGGGAGGTAAGTGCCTTGCTGGGGGAGTATGACCTTGCTGGGGGGTAGTAACCTTCTGGGGAGGTAAGTGACCTTGCTGGGGGAGGTAAGTGACCTTGCGGGGGAGGTATATGCCCTTGTTGGGGAGGTATGTGACCTTGCTGGGGGAGGTATCGACCTTGCTGGGGGGTAAGTGCCCCCCCCCCCTTGCTGAGGAGGAAATGACCTTGCTGGGGGTAAGGACCTTGCTGGGGAGGTATGTGACTTGCTGGGGGTAAGTGACGTTGCTGGGGAGTATGTGACCTTGCTGGGGGAGGTAAGTGACCTTGCTGGGGGAGGTAAGTGACCTTGCTGGGGGAGGTATGTGACCTTGTTGGGGAGGTATGTGACCTTGCTGGGGGTAAGTGACCTTGCTGGGGGAGGTAAGTGACCTTGCTGGGGGAGGTAAGTGACCTTGCTGGGGAGGTAAGTGACCTTGCTGGGGAGGTATGTGACCTTGTGGGGGGGGTATGTGACCTTGCTGGGAGGTAAGTGACCTTGCTGGGGAGGTATGTGACCTTGCTGGGGAGGTAAGCGACCTTGCTGGGGGAGGTATGTGACCTTGCTGGGGGGGTTTAAGTGACCTTGCTGGGGAGGTAAGTGACCTTGCTGGGGAGGTAAGTGACCTTGCTGGGGGAGGTAAGTGACCTTGCTTGGGGAGGTAAGTGACTTTGCTGGGGGAGTTAGTGACTTGCTGGGGGAGGTATGTGACCTTGCTGGGGGAGGTATTTGACCTTGCTGGGGAGGTAAGTGCCCTTGCTGGGGGAGGTAAGTGACCTTGCTGGGGGAGGTAATTGGCTTTGTGGGGAGTATGTGACCTTGCTGGGGGAGGTATGTGACCTTGCTTGGGTAGGTAAGTAAACCTTGCTGGGGGAGGTAAGTGACTTTGCTGGGGAGGTAAGTGACTTGCTGGGGAGGTATGTGACCTTGCTTGGGGAGGTAAGTGACCTTGCCGGGGAGGTATTTGACCTTGCTGGGGGAGGTATGTGACCTTGCTGGGGGAGGTAAGTGACCTTGCTGGGGAGGTAAGTGACCTTGCTGGGGGAGGTAAGTGACCTTGCTGGGAGGTAAGTGACCTTGCTGGGGAGGTATATGACCTTTCGGGGGGAGGTAAGTGACCTTGCTGGGGGGTATGTGATCTTTCTGGGAGAGGTAAGTGACCTTGCTGAGGGAGGTAAGTGACCTTGCGGGGGAGGTAAGTGGCCTTGCTGGGGAGGTATGTGACCTTGCTGGGGAGGTTATGTGACCTTGCTGGGGAGGTATGTGACCTTGCTGGGGAGGAAAGTGACCTTGCTGGGGGAGGTATGTGACCTTGCTGGGGGAGGTAGTGGCCTTGCTGGGGGAGGTATGTGACCTTGTCGGGGGAGGTAAGTGCCCTTGCTGGGGGGAAATGTGACCTTGCTGGGGGGTATGTGACCTTTCTGGGGGAGGTAAGTGACCTTGCTGGGGGTATGGGATCTTTCTGGGAGGTAAGTGACCTTGCTGGGGGAGGTACATGACCTTGCTGGAGGAGGTAGTGACCTTGTGGGGGGGGTACATGACCTTGCTGGAGGAGGTAAGTGACCTTGCTGGGGGAGGTAAGTGACCTTGCTGGGGAGGTAAGTGACCTTGCTGGGGGAGGTATGTGACCTTGCTGGGGGGGTAAGTGACCTTGCTGGGGGAGGTAAGTGACCTTGCTGGGGGAGGTAAGTGACCTTGCTGGGGGAGGTAAGTGACCTTGCTGGGGGAGGTATGTGACCTTGCTGGGGGAGGTATGTGACCTTGCTGGGAGGTAAGTGACCTTGCTGGGGAGGTATGTGACCTTGCTGGGGGAGGTAAGCGACCTTGCTGGGGGAGGTATGTGACCTTGTGGGGAGGTAAGTGACCTTGCTGGGGGAGGTAAGTGACCTTGCGGGGGGAGGTAAGTGACCTTGCTGGGGAGGTAAGTGCCCTTGCTTGGGGAGGTAAGTGACTTTGCTGGGGGAGGAAAGTGACCTTGCTGGGGGAGGTATGTGACCTTGCTGGGGGAGGTATTTGACCTTGCTGGGGAGGTAAGTGACCTTGCTGGGGGAGGTAAGTGACCTTGCTGGGGGAGGGTAATTGCTTTGCTGGGGAGTTATGTGACCTTGCTGGGGGGTATGTGACCTTGCTTGGGTAGGTAAGTGACCTTGCTGGGGGAGGTAGTGACTTGCTGGGGGAGGTAAGTGACCTTGCTGGGGGAGGTATGTGACCTTGTTTGGGGGAGGTAAGTGACCTTGCGGGGAGGTATGTGACCTTGCTGGGGGAGGTATGTGACCTTGCTGGGGGAGGTAAGTGACCTTGCTGGGGAGGTAAGTGACCTTGCTGGGGGAGGTAAGTGACCTTGCTGGGGAGGTAAGTGACCTTGCTGGGGGAGGTATATGACCTTTCTGGGGGAGGTAAGTGACCTTGCTGGGGGGTATGTGATCTTTCTGGGAGAGGTAAGTGACCTTGCTGAGGGAGGTAAGTGACCTTGCCGGGGGAGGTAAGTGACCTTGCTGGGGAGGTATGTGACCTTGCTGGGGAGGTATGTGACCTTGCTGGGGGAGGTATGTGACCTTGCTGGGGAGGTAAGTGACCTTGCTGGGGAGAGGTATGTGACCTTGCTGGGGGAGGTAGGTGGCCTTGCTGGGGGAGGTATGTGACCTTGCTCGGGGAGGTAAGTGACCTTGCTGGGGAGGTATGTGACCTTGCTGGGGGAGGTATGTGACCTTTCTGGGGGAGGTAAGTTGACCTTGCTGGGGGATGTGATCTTTCTGGAGGTAGTGACCTTGCTGGGGGAGGTACATGACCTTGCTGGAGGAGGTAAGTGACCTTGCTGGGGAGGTACATTGACCTTGCTGGAGGAGGTAAGTGACCTTGCTGGGGAGGTAAGTGACCTTGCGGGGGGAGGTAAGTGACCTTGCTGGGGGAGGTACATGACCTTGCTGGAGGAGGTAAGTGACCTTGCTGGGGGAGGTAAGTGACCTTGCTGGGGGAGGTAAGTGACCTTGCTGGGGGAGGTAAGTGACCTTGCTGGGGGAGGTATGTGACCTTGCTGGGGAGGTATGTGACCTTGCTGGGGGAGGTATTTTACCTTGCTGGAGAAGGTATGTGACCTTGCGGGGGGAGGTAAGTGACCTAGCTGGGGGAGGTACAGTGACCTTACTGGGGGAGGTATGTGACCTTGCTGGGGGAGGTATGTGACCTTGCTTGTGGAGGTAAGTGACCTTGCTGGGGAGGTATGTGACCTTGGAGGAGGTAGGTGACCTTGCTGGGGGAGGTATTTGACCTTGCTTGGGGAGGTAAGTGACTTTGCTGGGGGAGGTATGTGACCTTGCTGGAGGAGGTATGTAACCTTGCTAGGGGAGGTTTGTGACCTTGCTGGAGGAGGTATGTGACCTTGCTGGGGAGGTACATGACCTTGCTGGGGGAGGTACATGACCTTGCTCAGGGAGGTAAGTGACCTTGCTGGGGAGGTATGTGACCTTACTGGGGGAGGTATGTGACCTTGCTGGGGAGGTATGTGACCTTGGAGGAGGTAGGTGACCTTGCTGGGGGAGGTATTTGACCTTGCTGGGGGAGGTATGTGACCTTGCTGGGGGAGGTATGTGACCTTGCTGGGGGAGGTATGTGACCTTGCTGGAGGAGGTATGTAACCTTGCTAGGGGAGGTTTGTGACCTTGCTAGAGGAGGTATGTGACCTTGCTGGGGGAGGTACACGACCTTGCTGGGGGAGGTACATGACCTTGCTGGGGGAGGTATGTGACCTTGCTGGAGGAGGTATGTGACCTTGCTGGGGGAGGTATGTGTCCTTGCTGGGGGAGGTATGTGACCTTGCTGGGGGAGGTATGTGACCTTGCTGGGGGAGGTAGGTGACCTTGCTGGGGTAGGTGACCTTGCTGTATCGTAGGGGCTCTTAAATGCAGATATCGAGGGTTGAAGGTAGACACACTTGTTGGATGGTAACGATATATATTGTCAGTCTGTGATGATGGGTCGTAATGACACGATTGCAAACAAACCATACCCCTGGCCGGGATTGAACCCGCGGTCATAGAGTCTCAAAACTCCAGCCCGTCGCGTTAGCCACTAGACCAGCTAGCCACAATAAGATTCATCCAACTAGGTATATTTCTACACCATAGGAAGGTTAGCACAGGCACCACTGTGACCACAAATGCAAGTTTTTACAGGCGGTGCCTGTGCTAACCTTCCTATGGTGTAGAAATATACCTAGTTGGATGAATCTTATTGTGGCTAGCTGGTCTAGTGGCTAACGCGACGGGCTGGAGTTTTGACACTCTATGACCGCGGGTTCAATCCCGGCCGGGGGTATGGTTTGTGATGATGGGAAATGGAGCCCAGCCTCTGCCTGTCTTAGCCTGGATGTCTACGCCGACTGAGAGGGAGGCAGAGGTACGACCATACACATGCGCATCCCGTGACGTCACACAAAGTCACAGGCCTAGGGATCTCCTATCTAAAGCACATGGATGATACTAATATGCTATACAACACAGGGATCAGCAACTATGCTGACAGCTCGGTCATGTTACGTATGTCATCTTGACATACACTACTATCTATAGGCTGAACAGGCAAGCGGTTCTGGGCTGATTCTATACAATAACAAATTCATATATAACTTAGAATTAGTGGATGGTATCATAATGGATGTTAACAAAATGAGTTTTACGTAATGGATGTTAACGTAATCACTTTTAACATAATGAGTGTTAACGTAATGCATTACAAACTATAAGAACAAATCATTGTACAATATGGATGGAATTGATCGATCGATCTGTATTCATGCACTCTACGGATTCTGAGGAAGAATAAATATATATATACAAGGTGAAATTAACAGCAAAGGCATCTGGTGCACTCAGACTGTTACTGTCAATTCTCAGAATACAGAGGGAACGTGAATACGAAAAAAAAAAATCTATATATATATAATAAACAATTGACAATTTACTTCATCTCGGACATCTAGTTATACAGACTATGTACATTTAAACCCAATTCTGCGAGGGTGAGGTTTACATATGCAGAATGGTTATCTCCGGGAGGATCGAATTCCTCTGCAATGGCTAACACATGCCTTGACTGAGGGAGATCTAAACGAGTATCTACAAAAGATACTTGTGGGTTTCTCATTACTTGTCAAATACGCAAGGAGTAACGACATTCAGGTTGATTATCTAACTGAGTATCTGAGGTAGAGGGTACAGAGTCAGGAGGATTTTCAGCATTTGTCACATTAGTCTGGGTAGCAATATCATCAACATCGCATACTAATTTCATATGATCTAAATGCGATTCTTTGTACTTACCAGTACTAATTTCTCTAACCTATACTTATTACCCGAGGTATGTTCTACAACTCGTAAGGTCCGACAAACTTTTGATCGAGCTTAGCATTGCGGATGTTTTGTTGAAATTGTCAGCATTACTCTCGAACCTACTTTGACTTTTGATGGCTTAGCACGGCTATTAGTTACTCTAGTAAATTCTGCTGTTGATTTGTGAAGTGTTTCATGGATTCTTCTAAAAACACTTTGAGCCATGCTGGTACGAGTTGCTACGAAATCATCAGGGTTGTAATTAGGTTTCGGAGTGGAATGTAACAACTCATAGGGTAAACGCTTGTCTACACCATACAATGCATAATGTGGAGTATCACCTATGGAAGCATTGTAAGCAGAATTTATGGCACATTGGACATCTGGTATGACTTCATCCCAAGTTTCACTATTGGGGTTGATAGTGGCTCTCAGGACATCAAGTACTTTCTTATTGGTTCTTTCGGCTAACCCATTGCTGGCAGGATGATGAGGAACAATGGTGGATTTAGAGATCTTGTATAAAGTACACAAATTTTCAAGAATCTCATTACAGAATTCACCTCCATTATCTGTTACTAAGGACTTGGGGTGGTATGCCTGCAGATAATGTGTTCTTTAAACGCTTTAGCTACTGTCTCTGCAGTCTTATCTGCAATAGGAACTAACTCACACATATCTGGTGAAATGGTCTACCATAACACACAGATGTTTGTTGCCTTGGAGGGAAAATTTAAATTGGTTAACAAGTCAAGGGCAACTCTTTCCCATGGTTCGCTAGTGGTTGGGTACACTTGGATTGGATTAGGACCATTGACATTTCCTTTATGTTGCATACAAACACTACATTTCTTAACATACTCGGAAATGTCAGTTGCCATACGTGGCCAAAAGTATTTCATTCTGGCTTGTTTCACAGAACGATCCATACCAGGGTGTGCAACACCTGGTGCATCATGAACTAGCTGTAGAGCTACGTTTACTAGTGATTGTGGAATTACTAACTGGTAAACTCTTCTACTTGGAGTACCCAACTCAGCTGTTCGATACAGTAATTCTTGACTCATTACAAAGTCGCTAATGGGTGCTGGTGGCTTCACAGTCAGAATAAGATCTTCCTGGAGCAGGAATCAAATCACCAGAACACAAGGGATCGGTTCTTTCTTACTGGAGGAATGAACAAACTCGGTGGAGTGGATGACTCCCCCCCGGTTGAAAAAATTAATGCTATAACACGCAATATGAGCAAGGGAGAACGAATCTACTATCTCAAACTGCAAGCACAGGAGAAAATAAATGAACACGGTCAACAATGCTGATATTCAATCTGAGTCTCACACAGTGACACGAGGTATCAGCTATAAAAAACTTCACTTACAAACGTTAACAACACGTGAAAGTTACTCGAGAAATAACTTCTTACAATGCACTGATTACTGTCAACTAGGATGGGATCACAATCTGAAACACAAGGGACAACAACAACACTCAATTGAGCACACTAGCCACAGAAACGTCTTTCTGCAACGGCTTGTGGCATCAGCAAGAGATGGCATAACTCGTTGCAAGTTAAAGTTCTTCCTCAAAGCGTCCCTGGGAAGGAACGAGTACTTGAACAAGTCGCCATCGCAAAGGGTAGTAGTCTCAGCGCTATCCTGCGTGCATGATATTGTGGCTGGAGTCCAGACAGGAGTGACAGTATTACTAGTGCCTGATCGCTCGGCTACGTTAATAAGTAATTCACGGATCTATAGGAACTTAATCTGAACTTCACATTTTGCAGCACTTTAACAAATCTCAGATACAAGCTGTGAGAACAAACACATTGCTCAAGGGCTAGATATTGTCTTTCAGTCAGTAAGGAAATGTTGGTACTGTGGACTGATTCATATTGACTTTGACTTGCATGATACACTAAGTGAATGTTCAAAAGTGACTGGGACATCTTCTCAGTGAACTTACTGAAGGGCATAAGGCAAAAAAAAAGTAGAAAGAATGACACAGTAAGCTTAAACGGGAAGAAAATACTTAACGATTCTGCATAAGTAATTGAAAATTGACAGGTCACACAGTAAGCAAAGGAACTCACACAAGAAAAATACTCAACTTAACCAATAACACTTTGAAAATCAAGAGAACTTGTAATTTACTCAAATCTGATTTGCTCAACTTTTACTTTAAATTGAATAAATGGCACAGTGAGTTGTCTTTACTTTCAATGCAATAGGGAAACACACAATAAAATGATAAAATGGACTCAATGAAACTTGTGCAAAAATGAAACAAACTGGGACACAATTTGCTGAAATGAAATAAAATGGCACAGAAAGAATAAAATATTATGCACAGAACAGAGCATATGAACTGCACTGATATCAACTGTAGCAATATTTCAAATGGCAATTGCTAATTAAAAAGTATTGCACAACACTGCATAAAATCTCTGCAAGAAAAGCTTTAATTGCAACACAATCTTAGCACAAGAATTATTGCAAAATGAGTCAATGTGCAATAATAAAAAAAATTATTACACAAGAAAAGAAATATATCAAGGAATGAACACTTTGACTCTTAACTGCACTCAACAATTTACTCTAAAAGAAGAACTTAAAAATTGCACTAAGAGTGAATTTGTTCAATGAAACATGAAAAATAATAGGTGCTAAAACACAGAACAAAAAAGTTTGAACACTTACAGTGATGCAGAACACAACACTTACAGTGATGCAGAACACAACACTTACAGTGATACAGAACACAACACTTACAGTGATGCAGAACACAACACTTACAGTGATGCAGAACACAACACTTACAGTGATGCAGAACACAACACTTACAGTGATGCAGAACACAACACATCAACATAAACACAATACTAGAATTTTCTTGCAATGAAACTTGATGTGTGAAAAATTTTGTAAAAATGATTTCTTGCTTACACAAAATAATGGCACTATTGTCTGTGGAAATAAGACAAATTAGACACTGGCTAAATGAAAGAATATGAACACAAGAATGTTCAACACACAGGGAACAAAACAAGAATACACAAATGCTGGGAAGAAAAAAAAATATAACAAACAACACTGAGTTGTGATGCAGAATAAAGCTGATAAATTACTGAAATACTTCACTGGAATACTGAGAACACTAGGTGATTCTGAAGTGTAAACACAAGTTCTATACTGCTCATATGTTGCACACACAACAAAGGAAAACACAACACAACAGACATAAGATAATGAACGGAAATTAACACTGAATTAAGGAGATAAAAAGATTATTGCAAACAAACACTGAGTCTGATCGAGAGTCACTGAATGTCAGTAAGAAAATCACTGGAACACAAAAGAAATGTCTCAACACTCGCAAATGTCTCTATGAAAAAAATGTTATCACTGTAACGACTTGGTGTAGAATGAGGTAGATGGTAGTGGAGAGCAGAGGATTGTTTATGTCGTCTTGCTGCTGTCCTCTGCACATGTGATTGTAGAATTGCACTTACATCGACGACAGACACACACAGGAGGCTTTCAATGGTGGCGCAAAACACACACTAGCTCTTGACCCCCTATGTGGTCCTTAAAATATGCTGCTGGAACCCGGAGTTGTGTACCCAAAACACTGGTGGAGGTTGGGTGAGTACCAAAACAGAGAGAGTGGTTGGGTTTGTGGGCATAACAGGGCTAAGGCGTCTGAGACCGCGTGGTGAGGCACACGTGGTCGTGGGTGGTTGGGCCTATGGGTTGAATGGCGTAAACCTCACTGAGAACAGCCACACTGCCCCGAAGATATTCTAAGCTGACTAGCTTAAAATACACCCACGAAATACCACACCACCACAAGGATGAAAAAGAGCACTCAGGATGGCTTGGAGCTTGAATCACAAGCAATGAAGACTACTCACGTGGCTTGCTTGAGTACGGGGTAAGACCCTGGGTTAGTTGTAGCTGGCTTATCTTAACCCTTCACACAGAATAGCTTGATAACTTCACACGATGAGCACAGCAGGGGTGGAAGCTGGCTTGGCAGGCAAAGGAACTGGATGGAGTAAACTAGGCTCGACTGGACTCCCTCACCACAGACTGGAAGCTGGCTTATTTTGCAAATTCGGGTCAACCCCTCGGGAGTGATGCAAATAAGCAGATAAACACTAATACGAAGAGACTGACCAGTGAATGGTGTAGAAGCTGGTAGGAGATTGAGAGAGTAGCTGACTTGAGGTAGCTGGCTGGCATTAGCCTCGGTAGGCCTACTCACAAGATGGCAGGCTCGGTCGAAAGAAATCTCCGTACATCGGCGTAATTATCAATTTTACGCCCACACCGCTGTCACCATTTATCGTTGGGGGTTCTTAAATGGAGATATCGAGGGTTGAAGGTAGACACACTTGTTGGATGGTAACGATGTATATTGTAAGACTGTGATGATGGGAAATGGAGCCCAGCCTCTGCCTGTCTTAGCCTGGATGTCTACGCCCACTGAGAGGGAGGCAGAGGTACGACCGTACACATGCGCATCCCGTGACGTCATACAGTCACAGGCCTAGGGATCTCCTATCTAAAGCACATGGATGATACTAATATGCTATACAACACAGGGATCAGCAACTATGCTGACAGCTGGAGGAGGTATGTGACTTTGCTGGAGGAGGTATGTGACCTTGCTGGGGGACGTATGTGACCTTACTAGGGAGGTATGTGACCTTGCTGGGGAGGTATGTGACCTTGCTGGGGAGGTATGTGACCTTCCTGGGGAGGTATATGACCTTGCTGGGGGAGGTATGTGACCTTACTGGGAAGGTGAATATGTGACCTTCCTGGGGAGGTATATGACCTTGCTGCGGAAGTGAGTATGTGATCTTGATCGGGGATGAATGTGACTTCTAGGGAGGTATGTGACTTGATTGGGGAGGAATGTGACCTTGCTGGGGAGATATGTGACCTTGGTCGGGGAGGTATGTAACCTTGGTGGGGTCGGTATGTGACCTTGATCGGGGAGGAATGTGACCTTGCTGGGGAGGTATGTGATCTTGCTGGAGAGGTGAGTATGTGACCTTGATCGGAGAGGTATGTGACCTTGCTGGGGGAGGTATGTGACCTTGATTGGGGAGGAATGTGACTTTGCTGGGGAGGTGAGTATGTGACCTTGCTGGAGAGGTGAGTAGATGTGACTTAGGTGGTGGAGGTGTGAGGTACCTTGACGGTCGTAAATGTATAGGTTCCTGGATGGGGTGGTAGTGGCTCTACCCGGTCCTCGACCAGGCTCCCTGTGGATCAGGGAGGTCGATTATGTTGCACAGGTCTGACTTTGCTCAGACCTCTACAACACAAATATCCTCAAACATCTGTTAAAGTTATACTGTGAATTAAGGAAAGATCCTGGACTTCACCTTACGAAAACAGACAAAGCAAATGTGATAGTAATTATAGACAAGGTAGATTATAGTGGAAAAAAGTAATTATAGACAAGGTAGATTATAGTGGAAAAATAGAGAGGGGAACTGACGTGCCCTTTAATTCCTCTTGGAGAGCAAATACTAGGACTTTAACAAGAGTTTCTGGGATCTTGATCACTTCTGGTGTCATCAGCAAAGACTGTTACGTTGCTATGGTTTATGTCCTTGTCTGTGTTGGATGTAAGAATGAGAAACAGAGATGGGGCGAGTACTGTGCCTGAAGGAACACTAACTTTTCACTGGGGCTGCCTGCGACCTCGGTTCACTACTACTCTCTGGGTTCTATTTGTTAAAAAGTTGAATATCCATCTGCCCACTTTTCAAGTTATTCCCTTTGCACACCTTGGTCGCACTTGTTGAAGACTTGCAAAAAATCAGTGTACACTACGTCAGCATTTAGCTTGTCTTCCAGTGTGCATCCGAGATCATATCGTAATGATCTGACATTTGTGTAAGGCAGGAGCGACATGCTCTCAACCCATACTGCCCTGTATTGTGTAATTGTTGACAGTCTATGTGATTGGCAGTCTGGATTCTTAGGACCATTCAAAATTTTGGGTAATTGTAACTCGGCGCGTCTGTACTCTATTTCTCGTTTTTTGGTGATTGAAGCATTGCATTTTTTCAAGTGCTTGTTTTAAGATTTGTAAGTAGCTATTTCTTTTTGGATTTTAATTTCATTTGTATTGTGTTCATAATAATATATTGTATGTAGTAAGTAGGACGGGATACTGGTAAAAGTTGGTAAACTCTGTAATCTTGTCTGCACGCCACTCCCCCCCCAAACCAACCAGTGAAACACAAACCCTATTGCTCAGGAGGTACAACTAACATATTTTTGGGGGGAAATGCGGTGGGGGGGGGGCTGGGGTAGTGTGTGGGGTATTTTGGGGTAGCAGGGGGGGGGCGGTGGGGGGTAGGGTAGTAGGGTACGCAGTGGAGGGGTGGCTGTTGTGGTATGGTAGTGGGGTACCATTTTTATTATTAAATAAAGGGGGAAGCGCTAAACCCGAGGTTATACACGCCGGGGAGGGAAGGGGAAGGCATTCGGGCTTTTTTCGGGGAACTGGAGACAGATCCAATTCCCTAAATCAAAAGCCCCTCACCAACTCAAGGAACCTTCCCTTGGGGGAATAGTGGGGGTACCAGTGGAGGGTGCTTTTGTGGTGGGTGTAGGGGGGGTTGCGTGGGGGGCGGCAGTGTGGGGCATCGTTGGGGGGGCGGCGTGGCGGTGGGGTTATGCAGGGGGGAGGGGCTTGGTGAGGGGGGGGGTAAATTTCATCTCTGACACTTGTAACTTTCAAGAAAAAATTGCATTTACCTCTGTGGGGGGTGGGGGGGGAGGGAAAAAGTTTAGCCCGCGGTGGGTGTTTGGGGAGGGCGCGAGCCTGTCAAGACCGGGGCCCCTGGGCCTTATCCCCCATACCCTCTCCAGGGATCTCCCGGGCTTTTGTGGGTGTTTGTGTTGTGGGGGTTGGGGATGTGGGTTTTTTTTGGGGGTTGGGTGGTTTTGTGTTGTGGGGTTTTTTTTGGGGGTTTTTTGTGGGGTTTTGGGTGGGGGTGTTTGTGTTGTGGTGTTTTTTTGTTTTTTTTGTTTTGGGGGTTTTTGGGGGTTTGTGTTTTTGTTTGTGTTGTGGGGTTTTTTTTGGTGTTTTGTGGGTGTTTGTGTTTGGGGTTTTTGTTTGGGTTTGTGGTTTTTTGGGGTTTTTTGTGTTTGGGGGTTTTGTTTGTTTTGTGTTGTGGGTGGGTTGTTTTGGTTTTGTGTTTGGTGTGGGGGTGGGGGGTTTTGTTGTGGTGTTTTTTTTGGGTTTTTTGTGGGGGGGTTTTGGGGGTTTGTGTGTGGGTTGTGTTGTGGTTGTGTTGGTGGTGGGTGGGGGGTGGGGGTGTTTTTGTTGTGGGGGGTTTGGGGGGGGGGGTTGTGTGTGGGTGTTGGTGTGGTGTTGGGGGGGGTGGGTGGTGGGGGTGGGGGTGTGTGGTGGGGGGGGTGGTGTTGTGTTGTGGGTGTTGGTTTTGGTGGTGTTTGGGGGTTTTTGGTTTTGGTGTTGGTTGTGGGTGTTTGTGTGTGGGTGTTGGTTTTTGTTGTTTGTGTTGTGGTTGGTTTGGGGGGTGGTGTTGGGGTGTTTGTTTTGGTGGGGTTTTTGTTGTGGGTGTTGTGTTGTGGGGGTTTGTGTGTGGTTGTGGGTTTTGGGTGTTTTGTGTGTGTTGGTTGTGGTGTTTGTGTTGTGGGTTTGTTTTTGTTTTGGGGGTTTGTTTGGGTTTTTGTGTTGTGGTGTTTTTGTTTTTGGTGTTTGTGTTGTGGGTGGTGTTGTGGTTTGGTGGGGGTTTGTGTTGTGGGTGTTGGTGTTGTGGTTGTTTGGTGTGGGTGTGTTGTGTTGTGGTGTTGTGTTGTGGGGGGTTGGTGTTGTGGTGGTTGGTGTTGTGGGTGTTGGTTGTGGGTGTTTGTGTTGTGGGTGTTGTGTTGTGGGTGTTGTGTGTTGGTGTGTGGGTTTGTGTTGTGGGTGTTGTGTTGTGGGTGTTGTGTTGGGTGGTTGTTTGGGTGTTGTGGGTTGTTTGTGTTTGGGGGTGTTTGTGTTGTGGGTGTTTGTGTTGTGGGTGTTTGTGTTGTGGGTGTGGTGTTGTGGGTGTTGGTGTGTGGGGGGTTTGGTGTTGTGGGTTTTTGTGTTGTGGGTGTTTTGTTGTGGGTGTTGGTGTTGTGGGTGTGTTGGGTGTTGTGGTGTTGGTGTTGTGGGTGTTGGTGTTGTAATAGCCACACCAGTATTACGGGACACTCTCACTATCTACTGATCCTAACGTTGTTCTGGCTAAGATAATGAAGGAAAGATAGTGAAGAAAAGAATGAAGACAAGATAGTGAAGACAAAAGAGTGAGGGGAAGGCTTATTAAAAACAAGATAGTTAAGACACAAGTTACAGAACAACATTATTTCAGGTCTGTGTTTGGCTCAGCAATGTATAAAGATAAATACAACAGAACTCCACCAACCAGCTCCTGTACACAGCTCCTCAACTCTAGTAAGTTAAGATTTTGTTGGGATTTTAAACCCGGGGGAGGGTTAGCCACCCGGGATAACCCTGGGAGGTTAGCCACCCGGGATAACGTGGGGAGGGTTAGCCACCCAGAATAATCATTACAGTCAGTTCGTCATCGAGGACTGTGTTATTTCCTCTGGATCCTATGATCTTATTCCCCAGGATGCGACTCACACCAGTCGATTAACACCCAGGGATTTACTTACTGCTAGGTGAACAGGGACAGCAGGTGCTTTAAAACATTCCGGTTGTTTCCACCCGTGCAGGGAATCGAATCATGGACACTCAGTATGTGAAGCGAGTGCGCTATCAACTGAGCCATGGGTTACAGACCCCAGATTAGCCTTATCATAGGTCTTGAGCCTAAGTTAAACTCTTAAGTTAGTCTAGCGATCTAGCTGAGTGGCTTACATACTGCGTACTTTGATCCAGAGTGTGCAGGTTCGAATCCTGCTGCGGACTGAGAGATAAATCTTGTAAATAATTTCGCGAGGAGGAGGACGAGGACGAGGGACGACGACGACGACGACGACGACGACGACGACGACGACGACGACGACGACGACGAGGAGGAGGACGATGATGATGATGATGTGCAGCAGTTGGGCATCTTTATTGACGTAACGTTTCGCCTACACAGTAGGCTTCTTCAGTCAAATACAAAGGGAGCAGTAGTAGTGAAATAAAGATGATGTAATCAGTCCATCAGCTTTGGAGAGGGGGTATTTGAGGTGGTCAGTCCCTCAGTATTTAAGACTCCGTTGTTATGCTTCAGCTTCTTATCGTTCCAGACCATGAAGCTGAACTCTTCTCCAGGCTGAGGGACTGACCACCTTGTTCCAGACCATGAAGGTGAACTCTTCTCCAGGCTGAGGGACTGACCACCTTGTTCCAGACCATGAAGCTGAACTCTTCTCCAGGCTGAGGGACTGACCACCTTGTTCCAGACCATGAAGCTGAACTCTTCTCCAGGCTGAGGGACTGACCACCTTGTTCCAGACCATGAAGCTGAACTCTTCTCCAGGCTGAGGGACTGACCACCTTGTTCCAGACCATGAAGCTGAACTCTTCTCCAGGCTGAGGGACTGACCACCTTGTTCCAGACCATGAAGCTGAACTCTTCTCCAGGCTGAGGGACTGACCACCTTGTTCCAGACCATGAAGGTGAACTCTTCTCCAGGCTGAGGGACTGACCACCTTGTTCCAGACCATGAAGCTGAACTCTTCTCCAGGCTGAGGGACTGACCACCTTGTTCCAGACCATGAAGCTGAACTCTTCTCCAGGCTGAGGGACTGACCACCTTGTTCCAGACCATGAAGCTGAACTCTTCTCCAGGCTGAGGGACTGACCACCTTGTTCCAGACCATGAAGCTGAACTCTTCTCCAGGCTGAGGGACTGACCACCTTGTTCCAGATCATGAAGCTGAACTCTTCTCCAGGCTGAGGGACTGACCACCTTGTTCCAGACCATGAAGCTGAACTCTTCTCCAGGCTGAGGGACTGACCACCTTGTTCCAGACCATGAAGCTGAACTCTTCTCCAGGCTGAGGGACTGACCACCTTGTTCCAGACCATGAAGCTGAACTCTTCTCCAGGCTGAGGGATTGACCACCTCAAATACTTTTTCTCCAAGGTTGATGGACTGATTACATCATTTTTATCTCATTACTACTGCTCCTTTTGTATCTGAAGAAGCCTACTGTGTAGGCGAAACGTTTCGTGGATAAAGATACCCAACTGTTGCACATGTGTCTTAATCTTCAACTTGTCGGTATTTTATGCCATTTTCAACAACACTAACAGGATGTGTTGATGACGGATAAATACAAAGACAGAAAGAGAGAGGTGAGAGGTCAAGGACGGGAGGAGGACATGACTAGATGGGAGGAAGAAAGGAAGGAGGGAAGATGATAATTACTTAGACAAGGACACAGGGTGAAGGAACTACACTGTCCTCTCTCTGAGACTCCTACTACATCACTCTTACATTGTCTGTCTGGCTGTCTGCTTGACTGGCTGCTCTTCCTGGCTAGTTGGCTGTCTGTCTGACGAAGCTGGCTTGACGAAGCTCCTGGATAGCGAAACGTTGCCAGAAATAAAACGACACATCAGTTTCACATGTGTCCTTCTACCTAAAATGTTACCGGTAATTTTACCAACATTACTGCACCTTCACTCTGGCTGAGGGACTGATTACCTCCTCTTATACCGTCTCCAGTTTCACCACCTTCAAATAACTTCTTTATTTAACTGATAAAAGTTATTGGTTGGTGAAACGTCGTCAGAATAAAGATACCCAGGTGTTGTAGAGACCTTGGTAAGAGATACCAAAAAGTTGGTTAATAAAAACACTTAAGCAAACACTAGGACATACTTATTACAAAACTTTGCGATCCTGGGACCTTGATGATACCCAGGTGCTGTATTTATTGCCTAGCTCTCTCTTAGGACTGAAGAAGTCACTTTTGGCGAAGAGTTTCCTCTCGTAAATGTCTTGAAGTATAATATGAGAGTCATTGTTCTCGTCTTGCCAGTGTGACAAGACACAACTGAGAAATATTTAATATTTGGAAAATATTTAATCTCTCCTTGCAGAGCTCAGACCTCAGCAATACAATTGTCCTCAAATATTTGTTAAGTCATACCATTAATTAAGGAAAGATCCAAGACTTCACCTTATGAAAACAGACAAAGCAAATGCGATAGTAATTATGGACAGCGTAGATTATAGGTGAAAAATAATTATATTATTAGAAAACGGGAATTGACTTGTGTAGTGACTAGCCTAGGTCAGCAGCTTGGGCCAGTATGTGACTTGGACCTGCCTACCATGGGCCAGTAGTCCTGCTACAGTGCTCATTCTTTGTAAACCATACCCCCGGCCGGGATTGAACCCGCGGTCATAGAGTCTCAAAACTCCAGCCCGTCGCGTTAGCCACTAGACCAGCTAGCCACAATAAGATTCATCCAACTAGGTATATTTCTACACCATAGGAAAGTTAGCACAGGCACCTCTGTGACCACAAATGCAAGTTTTTACAGACGAATCTCCAGCTAGCGTGGCCGTGACGAACTCATTCTTTGTTAGGTTCTTAACAGTGGTGAAGAACAGTGTGTCATGGATCACCTAATATTGTGAGGGGCGTGTGGCTGATAACTTGGAGTTTGTTGTGTCACCTGGTGTTATCTGAGCGCAGTGATGATGTTGCTGACACTTGACGACATTATCACACACCAGGGCTAGTTACTGACCACCTCTCCTGTTACAGTCAAGATCCTGCACACATCTAACCTAGTCACGTTACTGCTAACACTACACACACACACACACACACACACACACACACACACACACACACACACACACACACACACACACACACACACACACACACACACACAACACGCACACACACACACACACACACACACACACACACACACACACACACACACACACACACACACACACACACACAACACGCACACACACACACACACACACACACACACACACACACACACACACACACACACACACACACACACACACACACACACACACACACAACAGGCCTAGTGTCTAATCGACATGTGCCTAGGACAAAATGGTAACTAACACACACACACTAGAACCCAGGTTCGAACACGATTTGAAAACAGGTTCATTGGTTCAAGGTTAAGGGCGGAGGGTGTGGCGAATGGAGGTGAGGGTGATGGGTGAGGGGTGATGAAGGAGGGTGAGGGGGATAGGGAGGAGGAGGGGGAGGGAGAGAGGGAGGGGTCAAAGTATTCTCCAGGTTTGTAAGTCAGCATTACCTTGTAGGAAGGTGCCTTGATGCTGCTGATTAGCTCTTGATCCAAGAAGTTGGATCTACACTCCACTTCCTCGGAAGAAACTTATTATCCCCCTCTCCTCAGACGTTGAATGATTCCCGTTAATTATTATTATTATTATTAATTATTATTATTATAAATTGTCTGTTAGGTTTATTGTAACTTAAAACTAACAGACCTGTCACAGCTGTGTTACTGCTGTGTTACTGCTGTGTTACTGCTGTGTTACAGCTGTGTTACTGCTGTGTCACAGCTGTGTTACTGTTGTCACAGCTGTGTTACTGCTGTGTCACAGCTGTGTTACTGTTGTCACAGCTGTGTTACTGCTGTGTCACAGCTGTTACTGCTGTGTCACAGCTGTTACTGCTGTGTCACAGCTGTGTTACTGTTGTCACAGCTGTGTTACTGCTGTGTCACAGCTGTTACTGCTGTGTCACAGCTGTGTGTTACTGCTGTGTCACAGCGTTCAGTGATCACAGCATTGATGAT
>NC_069414.1:31029957-31039957 GCF_026875155.1 Cherax quadricarinatus
CATCAGTAGTGTTACCCAGAGCTGGGAGACTTCAGTAGTGTCAGCCCGAGCTGGGAGACATCAGTAGTGTCAGCCCGAGCTGGGAGACATCAGCAGTGTTAGCCCGAGCTGGGAGACATCAGTAGTGTCAGCCCGAGCTGGGAGACATCAGTAGTGTCAGCCCGAGCTGGGAGACATCAGTAGTGTCAGCCCGAGCTGGGAGACATCAGTAGTGTTACCCAGAGCTGGGAGACATCAGTAGTGTTACCCAGAGCTGGGAGACTTCAGTAGTGTCAGCCCGAGCTGGGAGACATCAGTAGTGTCAGCCCGAGCTGGGAGACATCAGCAGTGTTAGCCCGAGCTGGGAGACATCAGCAGTGTTACCCCGAGCTGGGAGACATCAGTAGTGTTACCCAGAGCTGGGAGACATCAGTAGTGTTACCCAGAGCTGGGAGACTTCAGTAGTGTCAGCCCGAGCTGGGAGACATCAGCAGTGTTAGCCCGAGCTGGGAGACATCAGCAGTGTTAGCCGAGCGGGAGACATCAGTAGTGTTACCCAGAGCTGGGAGACTTCAGTAGTGTCAGCCCGAGCTGGGAGACATCAGCAGTGTTAGCCCGAGCTGGGAGACATCAGCAGTGTTAGCCCGAGCTGGGAGACATCAGCAGTGTTACCCAGAGCTGGGAGACATCAGCAGTGTTAGCCCGAGCTGGGAGACATCAGCAGTGTTACCCCGAGCTGGGAGACATCAGCAGTGTTACCCCGAGCTGGGAGACATCAGCAGTGTTACCCAGAGCTGGGAGACATCAGCAGTGTTACCCAGAGCTGGGAGACATCAGCAGTGTTAGCCCGAGCTGGGAGACATCAGCAGTGTTACCCCGAGCTGGGAGACATCAGCAGTGTTACCCCGAGCTGGGAGACATCAGCAGTGTTACCCAGAGCTGGGAGACATCAGCATGTTACCCAGAGCTGGGAGACATCGCAGTGTTAGCCCGAGCTGGGAGACATCAGCAGTGTTTACCCAGAGCTGGGAGACATCAGCAGTGTTATACCCGAGCTGGGAGACATCAGCAGTGTTACCCAGAGCTGGGAGACATCAGCAGTGTTTACCCAGAGCTGGGAGACATCAGCAGTGTTACCCAGAGCTGGGAGACATCAGCAGTGTTAGCCCGAGCTGGGAGACATCAGCAGTGTTACCCAGAGCTGGGAGACATCAGCAGTGTTACCCAGAGCTGGGAGACATCAGCAGTGTTAGCCCGAGCTGGGAGACATCAGCAGTGTTACCCAGAGCTGGGAGACATCAGCAGTGTTACCCAGAGCTGGGAGACATCAGCAGTGTTAGCCCGAGCTGGGAGACATCAGCAGTGTTACCAGAGCTGGGAGACATCAGCAGTGTTTACCCAGAGCTGGGAGACATCAGCAGTGTTAGCCGAGCTGGGAGACATCAGCAGTGTTACCCAGAGCTGGGAGACATCAGCAGTGTTACCCAGAGCTGGGAGACATCAGCAGTGTTAGCCCGAGCTGGGAGACATCAGCAGTGTTACCCAGAGCTGGGAGACATCAGCAGTGTTACCCCGAGCTGGGAGACATCAGCAGTGTTACCCAGAGCTGGGAGACATCAGCAGTGTTACCCCGAGCTGGGAGACATCAGCAGTGTTAGCCCGAGCTGGGAGACATCAGCAGTGTTACCCCGAGCTGGGAGACATCAGCAGTGTTTACCCCGAGCTGGGAGACATCACAGTGTTACCCCGAGCTGGGAGACATCAGCAGTGTTACCCAGAGCTGGGAGACATCAGCAGTGTTACCCCGAGCTGGGAGACATCAGCAGTGTTACCCCGAGCTGGGAGACATCAGTAGTGTTAGTCAAGTGTTCCAGCTACGGCAACTTCAGTGGTTTCCTTCGAGCTGTGATGGAGTTACTGTCACAAGGGAATTACCATCTCTCACATACACTGCATCAACAAAATTTGTATGAAGAAATCTCCATCATTCCAGAGCTGGAGGTTAGGTAAAGTTCGTCAGGACAAGTGTTTCCTGACGGGGGTCTTAGATGACCCGCTGTTGGAGCTGTTGGTCATCTGACCGAGTCCTTCCACTGGCTTACCGGTCCACCCCTTTTATAAATAGAGTTATAAGTTCTCCAAGAGCTGGAGTGAGAGAAATTGTACACAAGAAACACGTAAAAGAGAGAGGCGAGGATATGTTTATATACATGTCAAGAGATATCTAACTACATGTATATATCTATAGATAACCCAGTCATTGTATCCCTAAGAATCAAACATTATCTCTCAATCCACCTGCAACATTCGAACCTGCAAACTGATGCCGAGTTTGCAGGTTCAAATTTTGCTGTGGATTGAGAAATAATGCATGTAAATAATTTTGCCTGATGCGAATTGTTAACTGTCCCTAAGAATACACATACATACACACACACACACACACACACACACACACACACACACACACTCAGGCAGGAACCATACATAGTTTTAAGGCGAGGTATGATAGAGCTCATGGGGCAGGGAGAGAGAGGACCTAGTAGCAATCAGCGAAGAGGCGGGGCCAGGAGCTGTGACTCGACCCCTGCAACCACAAATAGGTGAGTACAAATAGGTGAGTACACACCTACATATGCGGCATGTATTTACATACAAGTGAGGCATCGCTAGGCTGCTAATGAATGCTGGGTAAATTTTAGGTGAACAGTGAGGCTATATATATCCTCATTCCACCAGGCCTAAAGTCACTGACTTAACCTTTATTTGGTCAGAGGAGGTGGGGACTGGAATGACCTTGCTGTGTTGGAGGTGTTAATGTGGAGGTGGGAGGGGGTTAACCTTGCTTTGGTAGGGGTTACTGGTGTGGAGGCAGGAGGGGGTTAACCTTGCTTGGGTAGAGGGGGGGTGGAGGTTGGGGTGTGACAACTGATGGAGTGTAGCCTCAGCAATGGACAGGCACTACTATTACCTCTGTGTTGTACTTTGTACATACACATGGTTCCTGGGTTAATCATGAGCTATGAGGAGAGGCTAATGGAATTGAATCTTACGACACTGGAGGACAGAAGAACCAGAGATGTGATAACACCATACAGAATACTCCGGGGGAATTATTTGATAGACAAGGACAGGCTGTTTGAGAATCAAGAAACTGGAACTCGGGAACATAGCGGGAAGCCAAAGACGCACACGAATCACAGGGATGTCAGGAAGTATTTCTTCAGTCTGAGTGGTCGGAAAGTAGAATGATGTGGGTAAAGAAGTGGTGGAGGTACGATAAGAACCGCGAGACGAGAAAGGAGTGAATCTGGCCAACTGAAAGTTGAGAGACTGGGTCATCTTTGAAGGATCGACCTCTGCAGCTACATGTAGGTGAGTACAACCCCCCCCCCACACACACACATACCAAAAAAAAAAACCTTCCCTTCCCAATCGAAGTACATTAAAAAAAATATTTAGGGTTGGGTGTTGAGACTTGTACAAGATGTGGCAGTAGAGAAAGTGTAGACTAAACCCAGTGAAGAGAAGGGACGTCATGGACACAGTGAGAGAAACAGCGTTGCAACATGTCTGCTACAACACTCTTCACAAATGTTTCCGGAATAAATGCGTGTACAAAATTTCAGAAGAAAATTGGAATAATCATCAGATGGTGATGACTGCCTTTCAGCTGGCCGTTAGTAGCAACAGCCTGGTTGACCAGACTTACTAGTGCTACATTATTCAGCTCATTAAACGAAAAAAAGTATAACAGTCTCCTGGTATGATATCTTCCCTCGTAATATTTTGTATACTTTATTTTTTTTTTGGCACATCGGCCGTTTCCCACAGAGGCAGCGTGACCTGAAAAGGAAATGGTGGACTAATACCATATTAAGCACTAATATGCTTAATATGGACATAAATTGTTGAGAGTGTAAAGCTTGAGAGCATCACCCTGGGCGTGGCTGACACTGTTTCTCAACCTTCCTCTGGATGATGCAAAGTGGCCAGCCAGGGTGGCAAGCCAGGGTGGCCAGCCAGGGTGGCCAGCCAGGGTGAAGCCTCACTCCAGTCTGCACCAACAATGTACAAGCAGCAGAAATTCTGAAGTGGTAATAAGTGGGAAGGTTATACCACTTGATAAAGTGGCCAGTTGAAGAATGTTATCAGGAGGTAGTAATGACACAACTCACAGGTTATATTAACTCTTATCTTACCACTTAACAAAAAAAAACATGCTAAGTGATAAATAAATTAAACCAACGTGGAAAAAATGGTTTTATTAAAAGAAAACCATGACCACTTACGAATAAACGTTTTTCTACTACCCAGGAATATCCTGTATATAAAGATTCTACGGGAACTCAAAAAGAACAGTACTCACAGGTTTATCTGAGTATCTGAGTTTATAGACTAAAGAGGGACGCCTGTATGCCAGCTTACCTGTATACGAATGTTGAATCCTAATATATATATATATATATATATATATATATATATATATATATATATAATATATATATATATATATATATATATATGCAATAAGATCACAGTAAACAGGTGATTTCAAAATATGCAAAACAACCACTCTGAAAGAATAGAGAAATTCCAAGAGCTTTCGTGACTACTCACATTATCAAGGAACTATGAAAGTGAAGCATCCAAGGAAGCTATATAAGGGGTCTGGCCAGCACCTCACTATCAGATCCCACAACGGTTAAACACGTGACGCGCGGCGACCCAACTTGGATAGGTCCTTTGCAAAACTCACCCCCAAGCTATTTATTTGTCCAGTGTATTAATTAAATATATTAAATATATATATATATATATATATATATATATATATATATAATATATATATATATATATATATATATATATATATATATATATATATATATATATATATATATATATATATATATATATATTATATGATGTCGTGCTGAATAGGTAAAACGCCAGTTAGCAAGATCTCGTTTAAAATTAAGTCCCTTTTTTTTTATTTTTTACATATTTAAAGATATTTTTTTTCATTTATGTTATTGTAAAATTAATAATTTTGTTCCAAAAGAACCTTAGAAAACTTACCTAACCTTATTATAATAAGCTCAATTTAATTTAGCATAATCCACCTAAATGTATTTTATTTTTAAGTTTGCAGTACACAGCACACTCTCGCAAATTATTTACGTTGATGGTTCTGTTCACCAGTCCAGTGGTGCAGCTGGTAGTGCTGTTGTTATACACTGGTGCAGCTGGTAGTGCTGCTGTTATACACTGGTGCAGCTGGTAGTGCTGCTGCTGTCATACACTGGTGCAGCTGGTAGTGCTGTTGTTGTCATACACTGGTGCAGCTGGTAGTGCTGCTGCTGTTATACACTGGTGCAGCTGGTAGTGCTGCTGTTGTCATACACTGGTGCAGCTGGTAGTGCTGCTGTTGTCATACACTGGTGCAGCTGGTAGTGCTGCTGTTGTCATACACTGGTGCAGCTGGTAGTGCTGCTGTTGTCATACACTGGTGCAGCTGGTAGTGCTGCTGTTGTCATACACTGGTGCAGCTGGTAGTGCTGCTGTCATACACTGGTGCAGCTGGTAGTGCTGCTGTCATACACTGGTGCAGCTGGTAGTGCTGCTGTCATACACTGGTGCAGCTGGTAGTGCTGCTGTTGTCATACACTGGTGCAGCTGGTAGTGCTGCTGTTGTCATACACTGGTGCAGCTGGTAGTGCTGCTGTTGTCATACACTGGTGCAGCTGGTAGTGCTGCTGTTGTCATACACTGGTGCAGCTGGTAGTGCTGCTGTTGTCATACACTGGTGCAGCTGGTAGTGCTGCTGTCATACACTGGTGCAGCTGGTAGTGCTGCTGTCATACACTGGTGCAGCTGGTAGTGCTGCTGTCATACACTGGTGCAGCTGGTAGTGCTGCTGTCATACACTGGTGCAGCTGGTAGTGCAGCTGTCATACACTGGTGCAGCTGGTAGTGCTGCTGTCATACACTGGTGCAGCTGGTAGTGCTGCTGTCATACACTGGTGCAGCTGGTAGTGCTGCTGTCATACACTGGTGCAGCTGGTAGTGCTGCTGTCATACACTGGTGCAGCTGGTAGTGCTGTTGTCATACACTGGTGCAGCTGGTAGTGCTGCTGTCATACACTGGTGCAGCTGGTAGTGCTGCTGTCATACACTGGTGCAGCTGGTAGTGCTGCTGTCATACACTGGTGCAGCTGGTAGTGCTGTTGTCATACACTGGTGCAGCTGGTAGTGCTGCTGTCATACACTGGTGCAGCTGGTAGTGCTGCTGTTGTCATACACTGGTGCAGCTGGTAGTGCTGCTGTCATACACTGGTGCAGCTGGTAGTGCTGCTGTCATACACTGGTGCAGCTGGTAGTGCTGCTGTCATACACTGGTGCAGCTGGTAGTGCTGCTGTCATACACTGGTGCAGCTGGTAGTGCTGTTGTCATACACTGGTGCAGCTGGTAGTGCTGTTGTCATACACTGGTGCAGCTAGTAGTGCTGCTGGTGTCATACACTGGTGCAGCTGGTAGTGCTGCTGTCATACACTGGTGCAGCTAGTAGTGCTGCTGTTGTCATACACTGGTGCAGCTGGTAGTGCTGCTGTCATACACTGGTGCAGCTGGTAGTGCTGCTGTCATACACTGGTGCACCTGGTAGTGCTGCTGTCATACACTGGTGCAGCTGGTAGTGCTGTTGTCATACACTGGTGCAGCTGGTAGTGCTGTTGTCATACACTGGTGCAGCTGGTAGTGCTGTTGTCATACACTGGTGCAGCTAGTAGTGCTGCTGTTGTCATACACTGGTGCAGCTGGTAGTGCTGCTGTTGTCATACACTGGTGCAGCTGGTAGTGCTGCTGTTGTCATACACTGGTGCAGCTAGTAGTGCTGCTGTTGTCATACACTGGTGCAGCTGGTAGTGCTGCTGTCATACACTGGTGCAGCTGGTAGTGCTGCTGCTGTCATACACTGGTGCAGCTGGTAGTGCTGCTGTTGTCATACACTGGTGCAGCTGGTAGAGCTGCTGTTGTCATACACTGGTGCAGCTGGTAGTGCTGCTGTTGTCATACACTGTTGCAGCTGGTAGTGCTGCTGTTGTCATACACTGGTGCAGCTGGTAGTGCTGCTGTTGTCATACACTGGTGCAGCTGGTAGTGCTGCTGTTGTCACACTGGTGCAGATGGTAGTGCTGCTGTTGTCATACACTGGTGCAGCTGGTAGTGCTGTTGTCATACACTGGTGCAGCTGGTAGTGCTGCTGTTGTCATACACTGGTGCAGCTGGTAGTGCTGCTGTTGTCATACACTGGTGCAGCTGGTAGTGCTGCTGTTGTCATACAGTGGTGCAGCTGGTAGTGCTGCTGTTGTCATACAGTGGTGCAGCTGGTAGTGCTGCTGTTGTCATACAGTGGTGCAGCTGGTAGTGCTGCTGTTGTCATACACTGGTGCAGCTGGTAGTGCTGCTGTTGTCATACACTGGTGCAGCTGGTAGTGCTGCTGTTGTCATACACTGGTGCAGCTGGTAGTGCTGCTGTTGTCATACACTGGTGCAGCTGGTAGTGCTGCTGTTGTCATACACTGGTGCAGCTGGTAGTGCTGCTGTTGTCATACACTGGTGCAGCTGGTAGTGCTGCTGTTGTCATACACTGGTGCAGCTGGTAGTGCTGCTGTTGTCATACACTGGTGCAGCTGGTAGTGCTGCTGTTGTCATACACTGGTGCAGCTGGTAGTGCTGCTGTTGTCATACACTGGTGCAGCTGGTAGTGCTGCTGTTGTCATACACTGGTGGAGCTGGTAGTGCTGCTGTTGTCATACACTGGTGCAGCTGGTAGTGCTGCTGTTGTCATACACTGGTGCAGCTGGTAGTGCTGCTGTTGTCATACACTGGTGCAGCTGGTAGTGCTGCTGTTGTCATACACTGGTGCAGCTGGTAGTGCTGCTGTTGTCATACACTGGTGCAGCTGGTAGTGCTGCTGTTGTCATACACTGGTGCAGCTGGTAGTACTGCTGTTGTCATACACTGGTGCAGCTGGTAGTGCTGCTGTTGTCATACACTGGTGCAGCTGGTAGTGCTGCTGTTGTCATACACTGGTGCAGCTGGTAGTGCTGCTGTTGTCATACACTGGTGCAGCTGGTAGTGCTGCTGTTGTCATACACTGGTGCAGCTGGTAGTGCTGCTGTTGTCATACACTGGTGCAGCTGGTAGTGCTGCTGTTGTCATACACTGGTGCAGCTGGTAGTGCTGCTGTCATACACTGGTGCAGCTGGTAGTGCTGCTGTTGTCATACACTGGTGCAGCTGGTAGTGCTGCTGTTGTCATACACTGGTGCAGCTGGTAGTGCTGCTGTTGTCACACACTGGTGCAGCTGGTAGTGCTGCTGTTGTCACACACTGGTGGAGCTGGTAGTGCTGCTGTTGTCATACACTGGTGCAGCTGGTAGTGCTGCTGTTGTCATACACTGGTGCAGCTGGTAGTGCTGCTGTTGTCATACACTGGTGCAGCTGGTAGTGCTGCTGTTGTCATACACTGGTGCAGCTGGTAGTGCTGCTGTTGTCATACACTGGTGCAGCTGGTAGTGCTGCTGTTGTCATACACTGGTGGAGCTGGTAGTGCTGCTGTTGTCATACACTGGTGGAGCTGGTAGTGCTGCTGTTGTCATACACTGGTGCAGCTGGTAGTGCTGCTGTTGTCATACACTGGTGCAGCTGGTAGTGCTGCTGTTGTCATACACTGTTGCAGCTGGTAGTGCTGCTGTTGTCATACAGTGGTGCAGCTGGTAGTGCTGCTGTTGTCATACAGTGGTGCAGCTGGTAGTGCTGCTGTTGTCATACACTGGTGCAGCTGGTAGTGCTGCTGTCATACACTGGTGCAGCTGGTAGTGCTGCTGTTGTCATACACTGTTGCAGCTGGTAGTGCTGCTGTCATACACTGGTGCAGCTGGTAGTGCTGCTGTTGTCATACACTGGTGCACGAGTGCGCTGTGTTAGTGCGCTGCTGTTGTTCATACACTGGTGCAGCTGGTAGTGCTGCTGTTGTCATACACTGGTGCAGCTGGTAGTGCTGCTGTTGTCATACACTGGTGCAGCTGGTAGTGCTGCTGTTGTCATACACTGGTGGAGCTGGTAGTGCTGCTGTTGTCATACACTGGTGGAGCTGGTAGTGCTGCTGTTGTCATACACTGGTGCAGCTGGTAGTGCTGCTGTTGTCATACACTGGTGCAGCTGGTAGTGCTGCTGTTGTCATACACTGGTGCAGCTGGTAGTGCTGCTGTTGTCATACACTGGTGCAGCTGGTAGTGCTGCTGTTGTCATACACTGGTGCAGCTGGTAGTGCTGCTGTTGTCATACACTGGTGCAGCTGGTAGTACTGCTGTTGTCATACACTGGTGCAGCTGGTAGTGCTGCTGTTGTCATACACTGGTGCAGCTGGTAGTGCTGCTGTTGTCATACACTGGTGCAGCTGGTAGTGCTGCTGTTGTCATACACTGGTGCAGCTGGTAGTGCTGCTGTTGTCATACACTGGTGCAGCTGGTAGTGCTGCTGTTGTCATACACTGGTGCAGCTGGTAGTGCTGCTGTCATACACTGGTGCAGCTGGTAGTGCTGCTGTTGTCATACACTGGTGCAGCTGGTAGTGCTGCTGTTGTCATACACTGGTGCAGCTGGTAGTGCTGCTGTTGTCACACACTGGTGCAGCTGGTAGTGCTGCTGTTGTCACACACTGGTGGAGCTGGTAGTGCTGCTGTTGTCATACACTGGTGCAGCTGGTAGTGCTGCTGTTGTCATACACTGGTGCAGCTGGTAGTGCTGCTGTTGTCATACACTGGTGCAGCTGGTAGTGCTGCTGTTGTCATACACTGGTGCAGCTGGTAGTGCTGCTGTTGTCATACACTGGTGCAGCTGGTAGTGCTGCTGTTGTCATACACTGGTGCAGCTGGTAGTGCTGCTGTTGTCATACACTGGTGGAGCTGGTAGTGCTGCTGTTGTCATACACTGGTGCAGCTGGTAGTGCTGCT
>NC_069414.1:31042457-31077457 GCF_026875155.1 Cherax quadricarinatus
GTTCATTACCTTTGTAACTAGTTCAGCTATCATAACTTTGCGGTCCAGTCCCTGGACCCATTATGTACCTCTGTAATCTGTTCACTACCACCCACAGGGTGGGTCTGGGGTGCATAATAAACATATTAAACTAAAAAACTACAGTAATTTAATACATTTTTTTACTAGGTTCAGAATGGTTTTTGCGAAATTATTACATACACAGATTTCCACTTGCCTTATTCGGCAAGAAGAGCGTTGCTATTTAAGCCAAAATAGCAAATTTTACCTATTCGACACAACACACACACACACACACATACACACACACACACACACACACACACACACACACACACACACACACACGCACACATATATATATATTATATATCACAATAAACAGTTGATTTGTTAGTAATCACGAAAGCGCTTGAAATTTCTCTATTCTTTCACAGTGGTTGTTTTTTGGTTGTTTTGTGTATCTTTATACGTATATACTTCTAAACTGTTGTGTTCTGAGCACCTCTGCAAAAGCAGTGATTATGTGTGAGTGAGGTGAAAGTGTTGAATGATGAAAGTATTTTTTTTTTTGGTGATTTTTCTTTTTTGGGTCACCCTGCCTGGGTGGGAGACTGCCGACTGTGAAGGAAGCATCAGTTTAGTGACAAACAGAACACAAGAGTACCTAGAGGTTACCTGGAGGTTACCTGGAGGTTATTCCGGGGATCAACGCCCCCGCGGCCCGGTCCATGACCATGCCTCCGATGGATCAGTGGCCTGATCAAACAGGCTTTACAGCTGGCCGCACGCAGTCCGACGTACGAGCCACAGCCCGGACTATCCGGTCACAAAAACACAAAACAACAAAACAAACAACAAAAAAAAAAAAAAAAAAAAAAAAAAAAAAAAAATATTTAACAAAACAAAACAAAAAAAAAAAAAAAAATCCAACAAAAAAAACAAAACAAAACAAAAACACTGACTGTAGGTATATGTCCCCAGCTCTCTCTTGAAGGCAAGCCGGGGCTTATTGGCGCAATTCCCTATTGCTTGATGGGAGGCTGTTGAACATTTGGCCCTCGGACAACTTATGGAGTTTTCTCTTAGTCGAACCAATGCGCCCCTACTTTTTATTGGCGGCTTTTCATCGCCTCCCAGTCTTTACCTTCGTAGGGAGTGATATTCTGTGTGCGAATTTGAGGAGCCATTCTCCTTCCAAGAAATTCCAAGCGTAGATTATGAAATAATCTTCTCCCTCCGCGTTCCAGCGCAGTACAACAAAGTCAAGTGCCTCCAAACGTTTCCCAGTAGTTAAGGGCTTTGACACAGAACTTATACGTGCAGGTAAAGTATCTCTGTACGACTCTTAGATCTGCGAGATTTCACCGCTTGTAGGTATGGAGATGTTAATTGACAGACAGTATTCCCGCCTAGAGAGCAACAAGTGATTTGAAAAGGATCATCATGGGCTTGGCATCTTTCGTTTGAAAATTTCTCATTATCATCCTATCATTTTCTTTGCACGTTGCGAACGTGGCACAGTTTGTGATATCCTTGAAAGTTGAATCCTCAGACATCAACTACTCCAGGTCCCTTCTACACTATTTCCGCTCTAATGGTATGGCCGGAGTCATTAGTATATCTGTTCTAGTTATTATCTCCCTCCCAGTTTTCCATAAACGGAGTAGTTGGAAATTTGTCACTCATTAAACATCATATTGTTTACCGTTGCCCACTGGAAAAACTTTGATTTATATCTTCTTGAGGTTAACCGCGTCCTCAGCAGATGACGCACTTATGCAGATCCTAGTATCATCCGCAAGGATGATACGGTGCTGTGATTGTATATCCTGTTTATGTCTGATATGAGGATAAGGAATAAGATGGGGGCGAGTACTGTGCCTTGTGGAACAGAGCTCTTCACTATGGCAGCCTCCGATTTAACTCGTGAATGAACCACTACTCTTTGTGTTCGATTTGGTTAAGGAAGTTGAAGACCATCTCCCTCACTTTCCCATTATACCTTTACACTTATTTAATGGGCTATTACGCCATGATCGCATTTGTCAAATGCTTAGTAGAAGTCAACAATCTTATGCAACATTTATTAACAAAGTAAAAATTGTAGTACCCCAAGGCAGAGCTGTTGGCGCCGCTGCTGCTGCTTAGGCCTCAAAATGCAGATAAAAGAAATCTCGATACATAGAGTTTTCGATTTAATGCATATAATTCTAAAGAATAAACATGAAAATCATCTCTGTGAGGATACTAAAATTTGCAAGAACAGCATAGAAACAAATTATTGAAAGTGGGCATGGCGAACTCAGTAAAACTTTAAAAATACATTGGAAAACACCTCAGCCTTAAATATGTGCCTTCACACTGTAGACGAGGTAGAGAGAAGCGAGAGAAGAGAGAGAGAAGGAGAAGAAGAGAGAGAGAAGAGAGAGAGAGAGAGAGAGACAGGAGATACAATACATTACAATAACGAAAAAGGCGCGTGAAGGGCCTGGAATCAAATCTGCACACTGTCACAACAACATTCTGGAGTCGAGAGATATGACAAGAAAGTGTAAAATGAACAGAGTGAAAAATAGGGGCGCTATGGACACAGCGGGAGAACATAATATCAACATCTGTGGTCCTAGACCTGTTTAGCACTACCACAAGATATCAGAGAAACTGCTGGAGTAAGTAGTTTCCCAGGAGAAACAACACAGAGACAAATATCTCCAAGTGCCAGATGCGCCAGGCTGTCATTGATTAGCGGCCTCCGCAGCAAACAGCCTGGTATATCAGGCAAGCACCAGACGAGCCTGGTCCAGGGCCGGGCAGTGAAATGAGTAAAACTCTCGAAAGTCCCTACAAAGGGTATATCAAGGCCCTACCAGCCTGATTCTACCTGGAGGTGTACTCCTGGACAGGTTCACACGTCCCCGTTGCCGGTCTGAGATCGGGCCGCGGGGTGCAGTGACCCCCCCGATTCCGTCTTCAGGTAACCTTCAGGAGGAGGGTAGCGGAATGGGGAAGGGTTGGGAGGGGGAGGAAAGGCAACAGGTGTCAGCAAATACCACACAAGTGAGAAAAGAAAGCTCTGGGCACCCAACCTGATGGTTTGGGCAACTGGAGGGTGATAGGGGGGGAAGGGTGACGATGGAGAGGGGAGCATCACCCAGGACAATCACCCACAAGCTCCTATCTTAAGAAAATATGGATGACATGATCAGTGAGGCTGCTACACCTGTGTGATGATAACAGAACGTGGGAGATTTGCACCAGTTGGTGCAGTGTGTGTGGTACAGTGTGTGTGGTACCCTAATGTGAGGTACAGAGTGATAACAAACGGCGTGAGGTACACTGTGTGATGGTAACAATGGCGAGGTTAACACTGTGTTTAGACACAAAGGGTGAGGTAACACAGTAAGATATAGTGTGAATCATCAGTAGTCTGAGTAAACATGCCCCTAAAACTGGCATACCCTGAAAATAAATAGTCCTCTGTGGCGGAAAGATTAAAAAAAAAAAAACTCTTAAACTAGAAGTACAACTTTTCTCACTGACTGAAATAAGACTAAAATGGTTAAATATATTAATGAATTTTATGGTGTGTTGAAGTGGTGACTAAAATAGTATAATCCCTACGCAACAGAGCAGCAGCAGCAGCAGCAGCAGCATCAGACATCAGCAGTCAGCAGCAGCAGACAGCAGCAGCAGCGCAGCAGCAGGAGCAGCAGCAGACAACAGCCACAACAGCAGCAGAGCAACAGCATCAACATCAGCAGCAGGCAGCATCAGCAGCAGCAGCAGCAGCAGCAGCAGCAGCAGCAGCAGCCAGCAGCAGCAAGCATACAGCAGCAGCAGCAGCAGCAGCAGCAGCACAGCAGCAAGCAGGAAGGCATCACAAGGAGCAACAGCAGCAACAGCAGCAGGAGCAACAGCAGCAACCAGCAGCACAGCAGCCAAACAGCAGCAGCAGCAGCATGCACAGCAGCAGCAGCATCAGCAAGCAGCAGCACAGGAAGCAACAGTCATCAACAGCAGCAGAGGCAACATCATCAACAGCAGCAGCAGCACACAATCAGCAGCAGCAGCAGCAGCAGCAACAGCAGTCAGCAGAGCATCAGCAGCAGCAGCAGCAGCAGCAGCAGCGCGCAGCGCCCGCAGCAGCAGCAGCAGCAGCAAGCAAGCAGCATCAGCAGAGCAGAGTCAACATCAGGCAACACAGCAGGAGCAACAGCCGCAGCCACAGCAGCATCAGCATCAGACAGACAGCAGCAGGAAAGGCAGCAACAGCAGCAGCGAGCAGCATCAGACAGGCAGCAGCAGCAGCAGCAGCAGCAGCAGCAGCAAGCAGTAGCAGCAGCAGCAGCAGCAGTGTAGTAGTAGTATTAGTATCAGCAGCAGCAGCAGCAGACAGCATCAGCAGCACAGCAGCAGTCGCAGCAGCAGCAGCAGCATAGTAGTAGTAGTAGTAGTAGCAGCAAGCAGCAGCGCAGCAGCAGCAGCAGCACATTAGTAGTAGTAGTAGTTAGAAGTAAGTAGTAGTAGTAAGTAGTAGTATTAGGTAGTCCGTCAGTGATCTTTACACTTTTGCAATTTACTGATAGTCAAATTATAATTTTTTTTTATTCACTGATACAAAACTAACTTAGTAGTGAACATTTGTGGCTTAATGACCACAGTTATAATCATGAAATTGTAATAAATCGGAATGAAAAAATTGATCATTGTGGCACTTGCACACGCAAAGTCCCCTAGAGGGACTGGTCCCCTAAATTTGCACACGAAAAATCACTCGCTCGAAAGCAAACACTGGCAGATGAAGATGCAACCACCTCCCCCGCAGTGAAGAGCAGGTACTCCACAAGGTACACTAAGAGACAAACCCCCCAAAAAACAGTATCAGGGGCCACACAAGACTGTATCCCACATACATAAGGCGGGATTACCAATAAAAACCATCTGGCTGTCCTTCAAGGCGACTGGACAGGCACCAAAAGTCAGTACCTGTTTCAGCCATGCTTGTATTTGATACGTCGGTCGCCTGCGACACACCATCAAACAGCCTGGCTGATCAGACCCTGATACATCAGGAGGGACAGGTCACATACGGAGCCGCGGAGGCGTTGATTCCCCGATAAAACCCTCTCCAGTTATACATAGTGTGAGGTTTACCGTGTGAGGTAACAAACTGTGGAACACACAGTTTCAGTACAAGAATTTTGAGGTCCACAGTGATGGTACAGTGCGAGGTACACAGTATGTTAGGTACAGAGCGAGGCTACACAGTAGTGAGGTACACAGTGTGATGTACAGACTGGTGACAGGAGTTCCGACAACAATGGATGGTACATATTTGTGGTACAAGTGGTGCTGAGTTCCACACTCACAATGGGTGGAACTACAGTGTGTGGTTCATGGTTGCTGCGGTGTTCCGACACTCACAATGGATGGTACACAGTGTGTGGTACAGTGGTGCTGGTGTTCCGACACTCACAATGGATGGTACATAGTGTGTGGTGCTGGTGTTCCGACACTCACAATGGGTGGTACACAGTGTGTGGTACAGTGGTGCTTGGTGCGTCCGACACCACACTGGATGGTACACAGTGTTTGGTACAGTGGTCAGGGTATGTTTTACCGACACTCCCACTGGATGGTACACAGTTTGTGTGGCGTACATGTGGAGACTGGTGTTGACCGACACTCAGCAATGGGTGGTACACAGTGTGTGGTACAGTGGTGCTGGTGTTCCGACACTCACAATGGGTGGTACACAGTGTGTGGTACAGTGGTGCTGGTGTTCCGACACTCACAATGGGTGGTACACAGTGTGTGGTACAGTGGTGCTGGTGTTCCCACACTCACAATAGGATAGGTACACGTGATGTGGTACAGTGGTGCTGTGTCGACACTCCACAATTGTGTGTACACAGTGTGTGGTACAGTGGTGCTGGTGTTCCGACACTCACAATGGGTGGTACACGTGTGTGGTACAGTGGTGCTGGTGTTCCGACACTCACAATGGGTGGTACAGTGTGTGGTACAGTGGTGCTGGTGGTCCGTACCACTCACAAAAATGGTGGTACATAGAGTGATGACTGTACAAGTGTGCTGGTGTTCCGAACACTCACAAAAGGATGGAACACAGTGTGTGGTACAGTGGTGCTGGTGTTCCGACACTCACAATGGATGGTACACAGTGTGTGGTACAGTGGTGCTGGTGTTCCGACACTCACAATGGATGGTACACAGTGTGTGGTACAGTGGTCTGGTGTATCAGCCGACAACTCACAATGGATGGTACACAGTGTGTGGTACAGTGGTGCTGGTGTTCCGACACTCACAATGGATGGTACACAGTGTGTGGTACAGTGGTGCTGGTGTTCCGACACTCACTATGGGTGGTCGTAGATTATCAACAAGATAACAAGTGACAGCTATTGTTGTCATCTCTTGTTTGTGTCTTTGTTAGACTTTTTCAGTTAACATTGTTTGTGGTCCAATTGTTAGTATTGTTTGTGGCCCAGTTAGTATTGTTTGTGGCCCAGTTAGTATTGTTTGTGGCCCAGTTAGTATTGTTTGTGGCCCAGTTAGTATTGTTTGTGGCCCAGTATAGTATTTGTTTGTGGCCCAGTTAACGTATTGATTGGCCCAGTTAGTATGTTTAATGTCCAGTATGGTTTTTGCAGCTTGTTGTTTGTTCTGTTGTTGGGTTGTTAAGATTTGTTGTTCAGTGGTTGTTAGATTGTTTGATGCAATGGTTGTTAGATTTTTTGTTGTCCAGTTGGTTGTTTAGATTTGTTGGCCCCTCACTAGCGACGCTCCAGTTCGCTGGATCATGAATCCTTTCTTTGGAGTGCTCGAGTTGGAGGTTGAGGGGAGGAAAACACAGAGGTGTGTGGGGAGTGAAGGGGGGATGTTAGATGAGGCAACATGTTGCTGACACAGGGTTAACGGATCAAGCTGTGGGTGCACCATACCTCTATGATTCTCACGAACACACAGCAGACTATTAGTACACACATCACCGACACACATATATACTTATATATATAAATATCTATATATATTATATATATATATATATAATATAAGGAGGGACCCTCAATATCTAATAAATATAGTAAATATAATATAATATATCTATATATTAATATATATTATATATATATATATATATATATATATATCTAATCAAGCAAACAGGGACGGAACGGCCTATTCGTGCACACAGTGAGTGTTGCTGGGATCGCAATACGCCCCAGCAGAGAGTAAACCAAACAGTCTCCCCAGGCAGATAATTCCAATGGTACCCCCTCAGTTACCATAGCAGTACATCTTCGGCAAGGAAATTCACAGACCCTTCTTAAACAAGTGAACACACACACACACAACTTAGAAGCCCGAGGCAACATTCTAAGGCCTGGCGTCAACCTACTCATGTTCGGCAGTGCCTATCTTGCAGTTCCTGAAAGACGAGGCTAAACTGCTAACCACATCAGTCAACAAGGCAGAGCGCACTACCAAGAACAGATAGAATGTTCTCGCCCCATCCATCGCAAGGAATCACAGAGGTAGACCCAAGAAAATAGAAAGAGATAAAGAATCCACAGAAAACTAGGAAAATTTTTTTGACAACAGGTTAGCAAAAAATCAATGAGGGGATGAAGGTAACCCAGAGGGAGCAATCGGAATAATTGCAAGTGACACACCATTGCTCCCAAAGATGAGACCACAACCCAAGCACTAAGAGACAAGCACCCAACTGTGGACACCATAGTCGTTCAACAACAACCCTGAGGAAGACCTTATACCACTGAACAAACTAAATTGCCAGAATCAGAAGTCTATAAGGCGATAGTGTTATTACCAGCAGGATCTGCAGAGTTACACTGAATTGACCACAACACCTCAAAGAGATGGGTAAAATCCAGTACTCGGCACCATCTACATCACTTCTCTCTGAGTTAAAATCTCGTTAACAACTGCCTGTCAGGGGAATTCTAGATGAACATATGAACCTTTCATTTTTGGAGCCTCCTATGTGCTTTGTAAAAGAAGGAGGATGGCAGGGAATCAGACCCATTGCTGTTGGTAACACTCTTCACCGTCTTGTTGCCAAAGCAGCAGTAAGAAGCATTCATCTGGAAGATGTCAGTCTACTCCAGACACACCCAACTTGGGCTAATGGGGTCCACAAGGCAGTGAGCGCAGTTCATGCGGCAAGGGACCTAGCATCAGAGACTTACCAGAAGACAAACTTGAATTGCGAAATGCCATTATAATAAGGTGACAAAAGAGATGTGGCTACTTGCATCACAATTCTTTAACGGTCCGCCAGTCTTTTTTCCTTCATTTCAGCTGCTACAGCAAAACCCTCATTTCTTTTGTTTGGCGAAGATGAAAATCCCTCATCGAGGTGGTACTCAGCAGGGTTAGAACTAACTTGCACACTTCTCATTCTTTGGCAGCGAGCTCAACATCTGGTACACTGGATATAAACTCTGGCAGGTACTGAAGAGTCCCTGCCAAGAGGACGCTACAGGGCAGAAACTTGGACACATCCTCAACCCTTCCTGTGTGAAATTCACAACAAACCAGGAATAACAAATACTGCGTGTGAATCAATCCTCCTGAAGATCTACTACCACTCCAGCCGATGAGCACCCTCTTGGGAGCACCACTGGGATACCCTGCGATTGCACATACAGTCCTCAAGAATAAACTGAATGACCTGAACAGAAAGGAGGAGAGAATAAGAGATGTCATGGCCCATGATGCATTTGTATCTCTTCACACAGGTGTCGCTTACTCTGTCAAAGACACGCTCCCTGAGGTGCGCACCCCTCTTTTGACACCCAACACACGAATGAAAAAGACTCGACTCCTGAGATCAGTCTTTAAGAAGGTACAGGAATCACCGTCACAGGAAGATCAGCAATTTGAAATCAATCAACCCTTTACCAGTGCGACTGGGAGGCGTATACGGTGCGCAAAGCAACGCAGAACTTTAGCTTCTGTCAAAGAATGGTATATAAACCACTACTGTGCTCTTCGCACCTACTCCAAGGTTGAGGGACAGATTAACTCATCTTCCTGTACAAAGATCAACTGTCTCAAGTTATGTCCCTAGAATTTGTATTGATAAAGCCACTGTATGGCGAAAAACGTCTACAATAAAATACCCAGATGTTTTGCACATGTGTCTATAAATATCATCTGTCATAATATATACCATTCTTGCACAACACTTGTCAGACACTGCAACACCAGGAATCATGATTCTGAGGACATGTACATAACCTTCACGACTATGACAAACAACTACTGCAACTAACCCAATCTCTTGGGAAGGACCTACTTCCACTGGGATCCCGCCTACCAGTGACTATTCCTTCGTCTGCTACACACAGACGCAACTATATAGAGCGCCAGGCCTCCTTGACCTCCGACTTCAGAATCTCCACCGACTACTGTGCTCTTCACACCTACCAATGTTGACAGGGAACTGATTACCATCATCTTCTGTACATAGTCTTACTGTCCTTCAAGCATAATGTCCATAGAAATTATGTACTTGAAAACCACTGTGATGGCGAAACGTCTACAATAAAGGATACCCAGAAGATTTGCGCATGTTCCTTAATTTCAAGGCTATACCTGCATTTCTGTACTTCGTCTATGGCTTCCAGTGGATTTATTCAAGGATGATGTCCCCGGAACGGCTTTGAGAGGACCAACACCTTTCAGAAACAGCGCAAACAGTCCACTAGGGACAAAACTGAATCATGGAAAAAAATTGCCAACACAGTGCTCACCAACGCTTCATAGAAAAGACTAAAGAACTCGTACTCCTAGCGAGTGAAGGCACAGTATTTCGGGAGAATTCTTCTAGTATGTTCCATCCTCTCCGGGCATCTCAACTCGACCGCGGCCATTCGATGCGTTTTGCTCTTCAGCCTTAGCCGCCGCCCATACTCACCGAACAAAGGTGTTATTTGTGGCAGGGCGACAGACTGATCAATTCGCACTATATGGGTCTCGTGTGATCACACAGAAGGAACGTATGCTAGACAAGTCTGGCTTACGACAAGAGGTACAGCGACATCAAAAAGAGAAGCCTCAGCCGACCAAGCCCGTTGCCCATTTCTCAATGGTGAACCCCACACTACAGACAGATCTGACGGAATACACACAAGGTCCTGGATGGAGCTACTATGCTAACCCTGGAAGGATGGTAAAGCACATTGCCTTGGACAACACCATTTGCCGCCACGTTGGACAGACACCTACTTGCCAGAACTCCATAGATGAAGAAGCGTGGAGCTACCAGCCACAGGGAGAACCAGAAAGACCCGCAAATATGAAGGCCTTTCCCCCTGCTGTAACTTCATCCCAATAGGTACGGAACACCCTTGGAGAATGGGGTCAAGTTGTTCTGAATTTCCACAAAGAGCCGATGTAAAAAAAAACAACCCAATCAAAGAATACCAAGAATCACAGGTGGCCCCACCTTACTCTACTTCAGAGACTCGTTGTTGCGATCCAGAGGAGGTAAATGCATGCAAGCATTTCTGGCACGCGGTCCCACCTCCGGGACGAGAGTAATCGAGATGTTATCTGGTTATGTTCTACTCCTATTATATTTTTGCCATGTATTTTGTCAGTGAATTTCTTGCGCCCTTAAATAAAGCGTCACATAGAAATCTTGAATACAAAGGGGGTGGTAGGAAAAACGGTATTCAGACAGCTTCGGAGAGCAAGTACATACTTTACTCTGAGGATGAGGGTACCCAGCACAGTTTCAGAGGTGGTACCCCCTATCTCACTATATATATATATATATAATATATATAATATATACTAATATATATATATATATCTATATCTATATATATATATATTACATATATATAATATATATATATATAAAAAATAAAAAATAAATTATATAATATAAATATATATATAAATATATATATATATAAAAAATATAATATATATATATAACAATATATAATATATAAATATATATATATAATAATATAAATATAATAATATATATATATATAATAAATATATAAATATATATATATATATATATATATATATAGTATATATATATATATAAATACATATAAATATTAATATATAAATATTATATGATATAATAAAATATATAAATATATATATATATATATATATATATAATATATAATATAGAATATATATATATATAATAAATAAATATAAATAATAATATATATATATATATATATATATATAAATATAAAATAATATATATATAATATATATATATAAATATAAATAACTAAAAATAATCTATATATATATATAAATAATAAATATATATAATAATATAATATAATATATAATATAAATAAATATATAAATATATATATATATATATATAAATAAAATATATATATAATATATAAATAACATATAGATATATATATATATAACAAAATATATATAAAACTATATATATATTATAAATATATATATAATAAATATATAAATAAATATATAAAATATATAATATATAAAGCATATATATATATAAATATAATATAATATATAAATATAAATAATAAATAAATAAAAAATATAAAAATATATATATAAAAAATATATCGATCAATAATATATATAAATATATATATATAAATGAAATACAATAAAAATATATATAAATAAATAATAAAATATAAAATAAAAAATAAATATAAGATCTAGATATAATAAAAAATAATATATAAATATATATATATATATAAATATATATATAAACTATATATATATATAACTATAAAAAATTATAAATCATATATATAATACATATAAAAATAATAATATATATATAAATATATAAATATAAAAATATATAAAATAATATATATATAAATAATATATAACTATAAATATAAAAAAAAAAATATACATATAATATATCATAAATATATACTATAAATGATATATAATATATAATATATATATAATATAAAATATAAAAATATATATATATAAATAAATATATATATAAAATAAATAAATAAATATAAAAATATATAAAACTATATAAAACTATATATAGTATATATAAATATATAACTATATATAAATATATATATAAATATATATATTAAAAAAATATAAAATCTATATAAATATACAAAAAATAATATAATATATATATATATATATAAAAGTTTAAATATAAAATAATCTAAATAAAAATAAAAAAAAAATAAATATAAATATATATATAAATATATATAATCTAATAAGATCAAATAAATCAAATGATATCTACATATAAATCTGATATATATAAAATATATAAATACTATATAAATAAATATACAAACTCATAAACTAAAAAAAATATAAAAATAATATCAAATCAAAATAAACATAACTACACACACCACACACAACAACACAACACCACACATCACCAACACACACCAGCACACGACACCCTAAACACACACACACAACACACACACCACACCGCCACCATACACAAACACAACACACTCACCCACCACAACACACACACACCCACGACACAACCTCACACCCACACACACAACCAAACACACACCCCACCAAACCAACACACACCGACACAACACACCACACACAATACGACACACACACACAACTACACACATCCACAACACACACGACTACACACCACACACACACACAATCACACACCGACACACAATACACACACACACCCACCACCACCACACACAATACACACACACACTAGCACACACACCACACACAACTCACCCACTCACAACACCACTCCACCACACCACCAAACATCCACACCACAACACACACACCACATCACAACCACACACACACCACACACACACTCACACCACAAGTACACACACACAACACACACGACCACCACACACTACACACTCACCTCTACACACACACCCACGACACAATACACACCACAGCACAACACACACACCACACACAATCTACCACCTACACACAAACACACACACCACTCACAACTACCACTCTCCCACACACACCACACACACACACACACACACCACACACACACAGACACCACACACCACACAACAACACACACATACACACACACACCCAACCACACACAAACACGAACACACACCACACACAACACACACACGCACACACACCACACACACACACCACCACAAACCCACTAACACACGACCACCCTACACACAGACACACACACACACGACACCCAAAACACGACACAACACACACACACCACGACACGAACACACACACCCACCCACACACGAAACACAACAATCAACACACCACCACACACACCACACATCACCACACTACACACACACAACCACACACACACTACACCCACACACACCACCTCACACACACACCACACAAACACACAACACACACACACACAACAGCCACGACACACGACACACACACATCACACACACAACACCACACACACCACACACCCGCACCACCACAACACCACACCACATACCACACCCACACAACACAACACACACAACACACACACAAACAGCACTCACACACACACACACACACACACAAACCACAACACAACCCACCCCCCTCACAACCCACTCAAAAACACACGACACACACACGGACACACCACACACACCACCACACACACACAACCCACTCACACACACACGACACACACACAACACACACAACACACAAACACACACACACATACACACACACAACACACACACCAAACACAACACACACCACACACAAGCACACAACACACGTCACTCACACAACACACACCATCAACACACACACACACACACACACACACACCACAATACCACAAACACAACCACACACACACATCCACCCACACCACAACCAACACACACACCACACACACACACAACACACACACGGACACCACACACACAACACACAGACCACCACACACACACACACCCAACACACACACCCACCCCCACAGCACACACACCACACACCACACACACAACACACACACCAACCACCACACACACACACACACCTACAACACACAACCACACACATACATACAACACACACCACTACACAACACACACACAACACCCCACACACACACACAACACACACAGCACAAGCACACACAAACACACGACACCAACACCACGCACACCACACACATCACAACACAACACACACCACAACACTCACACAACACACACCACCCCCACAACACACACACACACAACACTCACCACACACAAACAACACCACCACACACACACAACACACACCACTACACAAACACAACACACACACCAACACACAACACTACACACACACACCACAAATCACAAGCACCACTACTAACCCACAACACACCACTCACCACACACACACCACCAACACACCCCAGCCACACACACAACACCCACACCACCACACGACACACCAACCAACACGCACACCACACCCACCACGAGGCAACACACACCACACACACACAACACACACCACAAACACCACCACACACACAAAACAAAAAAAAAAAAAAAAAAAAAAAACAACACCGCCCCCTTCCGTCCCGAACACCCCCCCCGATCCGTGCACGTCCCTCCCCTCGCCCCCCCAACCCCCCACCCACCCTCCCCTCCCAGATCATGCCCGACGGTCTGCCAAACCACACCCGAAATAAAACCCTGCCACCAACACACCCCTCCAACCTCTAGCCGCCCCTGTAACTTCCCATCTCCAGGACACAAGTCCGACTGCCCGGTATTCCCTGAATGGCCTACCAACATGAAACAGTTGCTCACACAACCACAAGCACGTCAAGTATTAAAAACCCTATGACTCATTCACACCTATCAAACACTAGCTACAATCCTGCTGTGGAAGTCCAAGCCCCTCGCACACCAACCTCCTTTAACCCCCTCCCACCAACCCAATCCTAAAGGCCGCCCCCGTACCCGCCTTCCTTCCACTACAGACAGATACACTCTTGAAGTCATTCTCTGTTTTGCTCCATACACTCTACATGTCCGAACCACCACAACACCCCTTCCATCAGCCCTCAGAGACAACAGTTTATGGTAATCCGCACCTCTCCTAACTTCCAAACAACAATTCTCTGCATTATAACATTCACAACCACACATTGCCCACAGACAGAACATCCTCCACAGCCTCCAGCCTTCTCCTCGCTGCAACATTCATCACCCACGCTTCACACACCATAAAGAGCGTTGTAAAACTAATACTCTCAACCATTCGCCCTCTTTGCCTCCAAGGACAAATTTCTTTGTGTCATCCACAGACACATAAGTGCACCACCACACTACTTTTTCCCTCATCAAATCTATGATTCACCTCATCTTTACATGACCCATGCCGCTCACACTTCCACTCCCAAACATATCCTTAATACGTTCACCTCCTCCATACACTCTCCCTCCAATCTGATTCTCAAGTCTTTTAATCACCAATCTTTTTGTTATCCTCATACCTTACTCTTTCCTGTATTCACCTTTAATTTTCTCTTTTGCCCACAACCACCTACCAAAATTTCAATCCATCCAAAATCTCCTGAGCCACTTCCTCAGATCTCCCAAGAGCACAGGTCATCAGCAAAGAGCAGGCTGTGACAAACTCCCACTTTGTGTGTTGTTCTTTATCTTTAACTCCACGCCTCGTGCCAAGACCCTCGCATTTACTTCCCTCTTACAACCCCATCTATAAAATATTAAACAACCCACGGTGACATCACCATCCTGTCTAAGTTCCCACCTTAACCGGGAAAAAAATCTTCCCGATCTTCCTACATATCTCTAACTTGAGCCTCACTCTCCTACTGTAAAAAACTCCTTCACTGCTTTCAGTAACCTACCCTCTACACCATAAACACTTGCCAACATCTGCCACATTGTCCCCCCTATCCCAACCTGTCATACCCTTCTCCAAATCAAAATGCCACAAAGACTCTTATTAGCCTTATCTAAATACTGTTCACTTACTATGTTTCACTGTACACAACCTGGTTCCACCACACCGCCCTACCTATCCTAAAGCCTCCCTTGTTTCACATCTAATCTTCTAATCCTGATTCTCCGCATCTTACCTTAATTCATTCAATATATAACTCTAGCCATACACTTTACCAAGGTACACTCACAGACATTATCCCCCTATAATTTTAGCCCACCTACTTTTATCCCCCCTTATGCCTTTAATAACAAACAGAAACTATACGATTACCTTTGTAAACTTCTGAGTTCATTATACCTTGTACTAGTTCAGCTATCATAACTTTGCGGTCCAGATCCTGGAACCCATTATGACCTCTGTAATCTTTCACTACCACCCACAGGGGGAGTCGGGTGCATAATAAACTATTAAACTAAAATAACTACAGAGTAATTTAATACATTTTTTTACTAGTATACAGAATGGTTTTATGCGAAATGATTACATACACAGATTTACCAATCCTATACGCTAAGAAGAGCGTTGCTATATAAGCCACAATAGCAAAATTTTTACTAATTCGACAACAACACACACACACACACACAACAAGAACACACCACACACACACACACACACACACACACAAACAAACACAAGCACACATATATATATCTTATATATCACAATAAACAGTTGATTTGTTAGTAATCACGAAAGTCGCTTGAAATTTCTACTATTCCTTTCACAGTGGTTCTGTTTTTGGTTGTTTTTGTGTATCTTTTATACGTATAAGGTACTTTCTGAAACTGTTGTGTACTGAGCACCTCTGCAAAAGCAGTGATTATGTGAGTGAGGTGAAAGTGGTTGATGATGAAAGTACTTTTATTTTTTTTGGTGATTTTTCTATTTTTGGGCACTCCTGCCAGGGAGGTAGACTGCCGACTGATGAAGGAAGCATAAGTTTAGTGACAAACAAACACAAGAGTACCTAGAGGTTACCTGGAGTTACCTGGAGGTTATTCAGGGGATTCAACGCCCCCCGACGGCCCGGACCATGACCATGCCTCCGATGGATCAGTGGCCTGATCAAACAGGCTTTACAGCTGGCCGCACGCAGTCCGACGTACGAGCCACAGCCCGGACTATCCGGTCACAAAAACACAAAACAACAAAACAAACAACAAAAAAAAAAAAAAAAAAAAAAAAAAAAAAAAAATATTTAACAAAACAAAACAAAAAAAAAAAAAAAAATCCAACAAAAAAAACAAAACAAAACAAAAACACTGACTGTAGGTATATGTCCCCAGCTCTCTCTTGAAGGCAAGCCGGGGCTTATTGGCGCAATTCCCTATTGCTTGATGGGAGGCTGTTGAACATTTGGCCCTCGGACAACTTATGGAGTTTTCTCTTAGTCGAACCAATGCGCCCCTACTTTTTATTGGCGGCTTTTCATCGCCTCCCAGTCTTTACCTTCGTAGGGAGTGATATTCTGTGTGCGAATTTGAGGAGCCATTCTCCTTCCAAGAAATTCCAAGCGTAGATTATGAAATAATCTTCTCCCTCCGCGTTCCAGCGCAGTACAACAAAGTCAAGTGCCTCCAAACGTTTCCCAGTAGTTAAGGGCTTTGACACAGAACTTATACGTGCAGGTAAAGTATCTCTGTACGACTCTTAGATCTGCGAGATTTCACCGCTTGTAGGTATGGAGATGTTAATTGACAGACAGTATTCCCGCCTAGAGAGCAACAAGTGATTTGAAAAGGATCATCATGGGCTTGGCATCTTTCGTTTGAAAATTTCTCATTATCATCCTATCATTTTCTTTGCACGTTGCGAACGTGGCACAGTTTGTGATATCCTTGAAAGTTGAATCCTCAGACATCAACTACTCCAGGTCCCTTCTACACTATTTCCGCTCTAATGGTATGGCCGGAGTCATTAGTATATCTGTTCTAGTTATTATCTCCCTCCCAGTTTTCCATAAACGGAGTAGTTGGAAATTTGTCACTCATTAAACATCATATTGTTTACCGTTGCCCACTGGAAAAACTTTGATTTATATCTTCTTGAGGTTAACCGCGTCCTCAGCAGATGACGCACTTATGCAGATCCTAGTATCATCCGCAAGGATGATACGGTGCTGTGATTGTATATCCTGTTTATTCTGATATAGAGGATAAGGAATAAGATGGGGGCGAGTACTGTGCCTTGTGGAACAGAGCTCTTCCTATGGCAGCCTCCGATTTAACTCGTGAATGAACCACTACTCTTTGTGTTCGATTTGGTTAAGGAAGTTGAAGACCATCTCCCTCACTTTCCCATTATACCTTTACACTTATTTAATGGGCTATTACGCCATGATCGCAATTTGTCAAATGCATAGCGTAGAAGTCAACAATCTTATGCAACATTTATTAACAAAGTAAAAAAAGAAAATGTAGTACCCCAAGGCAGAGCTGTTGGCGCCGCTGCTGCTGCTTAGGCCTCAAAATGCAGATAAAAGAAATCTCGATACATAGAGTTTTCGATTTAATGCATATAATTCTAAAGAATAAACATGAAAATCATCTCTGTGAGGATACTAAAATTTGCAAGAACAGCATAGAAACAAATTATTGAAAGTGGGCATGGCGAACTCAGTAAAACTTTAAAAATACATTGGAAAACACCTCAGCCTTAAATATGTGCCTTCACACTGTAGACGAGGTAGAGAGAAGCGAGAGAAGAGAGAGAGAAGGAGAAGAAGAGAGAGAGAAGAGAGAGAGAGAGAGAGAGACAGGAGATACAATACATTACAATAACGAAAAAGGCGCGTGAAGGGCCTGGAATCAAATCTGCACACTGTCACAACAACATTCTGGAGTCGAGAGATATGACAAGAAAGTGTTAAAATGAACAGAAGTGAAAAATAGGGGCGCTATGGAACACAGCGGGAAGAACATAATATCAACATCTGTGGTCCTAGACCTGTTTAGCACTACCACAAGATATCAGAGAAACTGCTGGAGTAAGTAGTTTCCCAGGAGAAACAACACAGAGACAAATATCTCCAAGTGCCAGATGCGCCAGGCTGTCCATTGATTAGCGGCCTCCGCAGCAAACAGCCTGGTATATCAGGCAAGCACCAGACGAGCCTGGTCCAGGGCCGGGCAGTGAAATGAGTAAAACTCTCGAAAGTCCCTACAAAGGGTATATCAAGGCCCTACCAGCCTGATTCTACCTGGAGGTGTACTCCTGGACAGGTTCACACGTCCCCGTTGCCGGTCTGAGATCGGGCCGCGGGGTGCAGTGACCCCCCCGATTCCGTCTTCAGGTAACCTTCAGGAGGAGGGTAGCGGAATGGGGAAGGGTTGGGAGGGGGAGGAAAGGCAACAGGTGTCAGCAAATACCACACAAGTGAGAAAAGAAAGCTCTGGGCACCCAACCTGATGGTTTGGGCAACTGGAGGGTGATAGGGGGGGAAGGGTGACGATGGAGAGGGGAGCATCACCCAGGACAATCACCCACAAGCTCCTATCTTAAGAAAATATGGATGACATGATCAGTGAGGCTGCTACACCTGTGTGATGATAACAGAACGTGGGAGATTTGCACCAGTTGGTGCAGTGTGTGTGGTACAGTGTGTGTGGTACCCTAATGTGAGGTACAGAGTGATAACAAACGGCGTGAGGTACACTGTGTGATGGTAACAATGGCGAGGTTAACACTGTGTTTAGACACAAAGGGTGAGGTAACACAGTAAGATATAGTGTGAATCATCAGTAGTCTGAGTAAACATGCCCCTAAAACTGGCATACCCTGAAAATAAATAGTCCTCTGTGGCGGAAAGATTAAAAAAAAAAAAACTCTTAAACTAGAAGTACAACTTTTCTCACTGACTGAAATAAGACTAAAATGGTTAAATATATTAATGAATTTTATGGTGTGTTGAAGTGGTGACTAAAATAGTATAATCCCTACGCAACAGAGCAGCAGCAGCAGCAGCAGCAGCATCAGACATCAGCAGTCAGCAGCAGCAGACAGCAGCAGCAGCGCAGCAGCAGGAGCAGCAGCAGACAACAGCCACAACAGCAGCAGAGCAACAGCATCAACATCAGCAGCAGGCAGCATCAGCAGCAGCAGCAGCAGCAGCAGCAGCAGCAGCAGCAGCCAGCAGCAGCAAGCATACAGCAGCAGCAGCAGCAGCAGCAGCAGCACAGCAGCAAGCAGGAAGGCATCACAAGGAGCAACAGCAGCAACAGCAGCAGGAGCAACAGCAGCAACCAGCAGCACAGCAGCCAAACAGCAGCAGCAGCAGCATGCACAGCAGCAGCAGCATCAGCAAGCAGCAGCACAGGAAGCAACAGTCATCAACAGCAGCAGAGGCAACATCATCAACAGCAGCAGCAGCACACAATCAGCAGCAGCAGCAGCAGCAGCAACAGCAGTCAGCAGAGCATCAGCAGCAGCAGCAGCAGCAGCAGCAGCGCGCAGCGCCCGCAGCAGCAGCAGCAGCAGCAAGCAAGCAGCATCAGCAGAGCAGAGTCAACATCAGGCAACACAGCAGGAGCAACAGCCGCAGCCACAGCAGCATCAGCATCAGACAGACAGCAGCAGGAAAGGCAGCAACAGCAGCAGCGAGCAGCATCAGACAGGCAGCAGCAGCAGCAGCAGCAGCAGCAGCAGCAAGCAGTAGCAGCAGCAGCAGCAGCAGTGTAGTAGTAGTATTAGTATCAGCAGCAGCAGCAGCAGACAGCATCAGCAGCACAGCAGCAGTCGCAGCAGCAGCAGCAGCATAGTAGTAGTAGTAGTAGTAGCAGCAAGCAGCAGCGCAGCAGCAGCAGCAGCACATTAGTAGTAGTAGTAGTTAGAAGTAAGTAGTAGTAGTAAGTAGTAGTATTAGGTAGTCCGTCAGTGATCTTTACACTTTTGCAATTTACTGATAGTCAAATTATAATTTTTTTTTATTCACTGATACAAAACTAACTTAGTAGTGAACATTTGTGGCTTAATGACCACAGTTATAATCATGAAATTGTAATAAATCGGAATGAAAAAATTGATCATTGTGGCACTTGCACACGCAAAGTCCCCTAGAGGGACTGGTCCCCTAAATTTGCACACGAAAAATCACTCGCTCGAAAGCAAACACTGGCAGATGAAGATTATCCCCGGTTGTGTCAGTCAAGCTATCACAGACAGAGGAGTGACCTGCACCACACAGTTCACTGGAGGTTCTGACAGGCTGTGCTAACATGCAGTAGTTTGGTTTAGAAAGACACGTGAGCAAACACTACCACATGTTAGAAAATGTTGATCATTGAAATATACAGAAGTTACAAAGAATTGATCAAGGTCCCAGGACCGAAACGTTTTCTAATATGTCAGTGTTTGCTACCTACCTGGAGGGTATTCTGGGGGTCACCGCCCCCACGGCTCGGTCCATGACCAGGTCTCTCGGTAGATCAGAGCCTGATCAAACAGACTGTTACTGTTGGTCTCACGTAGTCCAACGTACGAACCACACCCCGGCTGATCCGGCGCCGACTTTAAGTAGCTGTCCAGCTCCCTCTTGAAGACAACCAGGAGTCTATTGGTAATGCCCCTTATGGCTGGTGGGAGGCTGTTGAACAGTGTTGGGCCCCGGACACTTGTAGTATTTTATCTTGGTGTACCAGTGACGCCCCTACTTTTCACTGGGGGTATGTTGCATCGCCTGCCAAGTCTTTTGCTTTCGTAGGAAGTGACTTCTGTGTGCAGATTAGGAACCAGTCCCTCCAGAATCTTCCAGGTGTAGATTATATCTCTCGCCTGCGCTCCAGTGAGTACAAATCAAGCGCTTCCAAGTGTTCCCAGTAGTTAAGGTGTTTGATGGAACTTTTACGTGCAGTAAAGGTTCTCTGCACATTCTCTAGATCTGCAGTTTCACCTGCCTTGAATGGAGATGTTAATGTACATCAGTATTCCAGCCTAGAGAGAACAAGTGATTTAAAAATGATCATCATTGGCTTGGCATCTCTTGTGAATGTTCTCATTATCCATCCTGACATTGTCCTAGCAGATGTGATAGTGGTATCGTTGTCTTACGTGTCTTTCTAAACCAATTTGTCGATATCTAACACCAAGGTTTATACCATGCAGTAGTTTATAACCAGGAGGGAGGGAGGTATGGCACGCCTCAGAGGTATCCCTGTCTAGGAGATATTCACCAGATATTCCTCTTAGTTTGATCAAACATTGAACAAGGAAGTGTGACCTCAGGCCGGAGCGGCGAGGTTAGAAGACCCCTAAAACCGATCCCAGGTAAGTAACAGGTAGACACACACAGGTGTGATCAACAGGACCTGCCTGGAGAACAGTTTACCTGAATTTTCACACCTGGTCCTTACCTAGGCGGGCTGTTGGACATACAGTTGTTAGATCGTTACTTTAGAGGAGAAGGGAGGGTAGATTAAGGTGGTGGAGGAAGTGGTGAGGGAGAGGTGAGAGGATGTCAGTAACGTGAGGTGAGGAGGTGAGGGAGGGCGAAAGTTGTTAGGATTGTGTGGTGAGGGAGGGAGGGAGCAGAAAGTGATTGGAAGGAAGTTGACAGCCTTTAACTCTGGAGTGAGTGAAGGATAGGTATACGTAACTGTGATAGTGAGCTAAGGATAGGTGTAATAACGGCAAGGAGAGGAGGAGTTTGAGGTAATCAGTCCCTCAACCTCAAACCTCAAACTTCTCCTCTCTTTACCCATTTCTACTTTGTATTGGACTGATGAAGCCACTGTGTGGCGAAACGTTTCTTCAGTAAAGATTCCCAGTTGTTGCATAAGTGTCTTAATTCTTCAACTTGTCGGTTTTCAAAACTATTCATCACAGGTGTAATAACCCCTGGGATCACCGTCCTTGCTTCCCTGTGTCATAGCAGGTGTGGCAGGTTGATCAGGTTAGTGCCTGCAACACACACACCATGGTAGCCATAACAGCCTAGCTGATCACTGTGTTGCACTCTCGGCTCTCGTACTGAAAACTGTTAGCAGTCTGTTGTTAACTTCTTTATAAACGATTAGTTACGTCTACGTTTATATCTCACTTTTTGTTTGCACCGTCTATCATGCCTCCACTCACCTCCGTTATCTTGTTTGCACCGTCTATCATGCCTCCACTCACCTCCGTTATCTTGTTTGCACCGTATATCATGCCTTCATTCACCTGCAGTGTTATCTTGTTTGCACCGTCTATCATGCCTACACTCTCCTGCTGCAGTGTTATCTTGTTTGCATCGTCTATCATGCCTCCACTCCTACAGTGTTATCTTATTTGCACCGTTTATCATGCCTCCACTCTCCTGCAGTGTTATCTTGTTTGCACCGTCTATCATGCCTACACTCTCCTGCTGCAGTGTTATCTTGTTTGCACCGTTTATCATGCCTCCACTCTCCTGCAGTGTTATCTTGTTTGCACCGTCTATCATGCCTACACTCTCCTGCTGCAGTGTTATCTTGTTTGCATCGTCTATCATGCCTCCACTCCTACAGTGTTATCTTATTTGCACCGTCTATCATGCTTCCACTCTCCTGCTGCAGTGTTATCTTGTTTGCATCGTCTATCATACCTCCACTCTCCTGCAGTGTTATTTTGTTTGCACCGTCTATCATGCCTCCACTCTCCTGCAATGTTATCTTGTTTGCACCGTCTATCATACCTCCACTCTCCTGCAGTGTTATCTTGTTTGCACCGTCTATCATGCCTCCACTCTCATGCAGTGCTATCTTGTTTGCACCGTCTATCATGCCTCCACTCTCCTGCAGTGTTATCTTGTTTGCACCGTCTGTCATGCCTCCACTCTGCTGCAGTGTTATCTTGTTTGCACCGTCTATCATGCCTCCACTCTCCTGCAGTGTTATCTTGTTTGCACCGTATATCATACCTCCACTCTCCTGCAGTGTTATCTTGTTTGCACCGTCTATCATGCCTCCACTCTCTTGCGGTGTTATCTTGTTTGCACCGTCTATCATGCCTCCACTCTCTTGCAGTGTTATCTTGTTTGCACCGTCTATCATACCTCCACTCTCCTGCAGTGTTATCTTGTTTGCACCGTCTATCATGCCTCCACTCTCCTGCAGTGTTATCTTGTTTGCACCGTCTGTCATGCCTCCACTCTCTTGCAGTGTTATCTTGTTTGCACCGTCTATCATGCCTCCACTCTCCTGCAGTGTTATCTTGTTTGCACCGTCTGTCATGCCTCCACTCTCTTGCAGTGTTATCTTGTTTGCACCGTCTGTCATGCCTCCACTCTCTTGCAGTGTTATCTTGTTTGCACCGTCTATCATGCCTCCACTCTCCTGCAGTGTTATCTTGTTTGCACCGTCTATCATGCCTCCACTCTCCTGCAGTGTTATCTTGTTTGCACCGTCTATCATGCCTCCACTCTCCTGCAGTGTTATCTTGTTTGCACCGTCTATCATGCCTCCACTCTCCTGCAGTGTTATCTTGTTTGCACCGTCTATCATGCCTCCACTCTCCTGCAGTGTTATCTTGTTTGCACCGTCTATCATGCCTCCACTCTCCTGCAGTGTTATCTTGTTTGCACCGTCTATCCTGCCTCCACTCTCCTGCAGTGTTATCTTGTTTGCACCGTCTATCATGCCTCCACTCTCCTGCAGTTATCTTGTTTGCACCGTCTATCATGCCTCCACTCTCCTGCAGTGTTATCTTGTTTGCACCCTCTATCATGCCTCCACTCTCCTGCAGTTATCTTGTTTGCACCGTCTATCATGCCTCCACTCTGCTGCGGTGTTTTGTGTACATTTGGAGCCTGTCCTCCCACTATAATATTTCCACAGAGTAATTTATACGATACATCTTCATATCGTTCTTTGATGATCGCAAAGCAACGATGAAAGTTGCCGCAGCAGAAGACACGATCCTCGACAAACATCAGAGTCTTCCAGTCTTACGTGGGTAGTAAATTCCAACTGTTTAAGTATGGAAAGACTACAAGTCGCAAAACGAACACAGGATGCAAAATGCAGGCAGACCATCTCGTGGAACGATAAGGATTGTGCAAAAGATCCAGGAATAATAATAATAATTATCATAAATTTTATTATTATTATTGTTGGATGACCTGTCGTTTAGAGAAAACAATAAGGTGAATGCAGCCGGGCCTAGGAAAATGAGAGGGTTGATAGTGGGGGTCTTCTGAAGCGGAGAAATCCAGACAATGACAGCAGCAGTTATCATTTGTACTCTCACGTCTCCAGTATTGTTCTGTGCTCACAGTTTTTTTTTTTCGAGACAGGAGAGAGATCACGGCTGGAAATTGTACAGAGATCGTTCGTGGCTTGCCTAGTCAGTAAAACACTGGAACTCTTGAGAACGCCTCGGGACGTTTAAAATATGTAATGTTTAATTGAGGGGAGAGAGAGAGAGAGAGATCTGGTAGTATATGCATGGAAAATAGTGGGCTAGGTCTTGAAGGTGTAAAATACCATAATTTAGGGTAGAGAGATGCTGGAGTAAAGATTTAACCAACTCTGTATCAACATCCGTGGGTCAGGACTTCTGCTACCAGCAGATATAAACAAAGACATTAATGATAATGGTAGCAAAGGATATTTTTAATGCAATGTTTCCCTAATGTCGGGCTTTATTTAGTACACAGGAATGAGTAAATGTACCGCCATGAGGTCAGGCTCGGAGAAAGACATGTCACACATGAGGTCATTGAGAACAGGTCACACATGAGGCCATTAAGTTGTGAGGTCACACATGAGGAAATTAAGTTGGTCACACATGAGGTCAGGTAATGGTGGTAGCAGAAGGGGGGTTAAGGTGACAAGTTTATTGTATGTATTATATGGATCATAGACATTGTGAGCAACAGCTGCGGTCAACACGTAGTAATAATGACTCAAGAAATCGTAATGACACGATTGCAAACAAATCATACCCCCGGCCGGGATTGAACCCGCGGTCATAGAGTCTCAAAACTCCAGCCCGTCGCGTTAGCCACTAGACCAGCTAGCTGGTCTAGTGGCTAACGCGACGGGCTGGAGTTTTGAGACTCTATGACCGCGGGTTCAATCCCGGCCGGGGGTATGATACGTAGTAATAATGTTGGTAGAATTACTTGGAGAGCGAAACGTTGCCACAATAAAATGTCACATTAGTCTCACTTGTATTCTTTTACATAACACAGTGAACATGTACTTTCCACTGTTTTGCTCAGTGATTTTGCTGAGGCGGATCATCACTGCTGCTGCTGCCGAAATTCTGCATCTTGCCTTGTCATTCTGGTGGTGCAGCATGTGACTGAAGAAGTCACTGACTGGCGAAACGTTTCCTCAGTAAAGATCCCCAGATGTTGCACAAATCTCATTCTTCACAGCTGTGGTTTTCCCCAGTCCGTGACGCCAGAATAAACGTTGCGATGGACTAGGCTTGTGTTGGGCGGAACGTTCGTTGTATTAAAGATTCTCTTCATCTGCCATTTTCTTTATCCCCACTTGTCGGCTTCTGCCATGGTCTGCTAGAGACTAAGAATATTTCCATAACAAAGGTAGAGAGAGGTTTTTAATGGGAAACTGGTTCACTACCTTTGTGGAGAGTGTCGGGTCAACCAGGCTGTGACGAAGGTAAAACGTATAAAATATCGACACCATTGAAAAAAAAATCCACAAATATAGTATAATGCGATCCTTTATTGAATACGTTTCGCCCACACAGTGGAATTTATTAGTTCACAAACAGATCTACCTGGGTAAAGAGTAATATGATTATATATAGTGTGGAGAGTCAGGTGGAGAATGTTGGTAGGTCCTGCAGGTCCGTCACAAACCTACCCAACACTCCACCTGACTCCACAATATAGGGAAAATGATGGAGAATAAATGGGGGGGGGGGCTTGATAAAGGGGCACTGGAGGAACTGGTATAAAGAGTGAGGCACAACAATGCACGGATACTGTATGTCATCAATTATTGTCTGACATCTCCTGCGTCACGGCCATTATTGTTAATGGTGGTAGTTGTAGTGCTTCTGGTGATGCTGGTACAACGCTGTGTTGTTGTTGTTGCTGGTGGTACATCGCTGTGTTGTTGTTGCTCGTGGTACAACGCTGTGTTGTTGTTGTTGCTGGTGGTACAACGCTGTGTTGTTGTTGCTGGTGGTACATCGCTGTGTTGTTGTTGCTGGTGGTACAACGCTGTTGTTGTTGTTGTTGCTGGTGGTACAACGCTGTGTTGTTGTTGCTGGTGGTACATCGCTGTGTTGTTGCTGGTGGTACAACGCTGTGTTGTTGTTGCTGGTGGTACATCGCTGTGTTGTTGTTGCTGGTGGTACAACGCTGTGTTGTTGTTGTTGCTGGTGGTACAACGCTGTGTTGTTGTTGCTGGTGGTACATCGCTGTGTTGTTGCTGGTGGTACAACGCTGTGTTGTTGTTGCTGGTGGTACATCGCTGTGTTGTTGTTGTTGCTGGTGGCACATTGCTGTGTTGTTGTTGTTGCTGGTGGTACAACGCTGTGTTGTTGCTGGTGGTACAATGATGTGTTGTTGCTTCTGGTGCAACGCTGTGTTGTTGTTGCTGGTGGTACAACGCTGTGTTGTTGCTGCTGGTGGTACAACGCTGTGTTGTTGTTCCTGGTGGTACATCGCTATGTTGTTGCTGTTGCTGGTGGTACATCGCTGTGTTGCAGATGGTACAACGCTGTGTTGTTACTGGTGGTACATCGCTGTGTTGCAGGTGGTACAACGCTGTGTTGTTGTTGCTGGTGGTACAACGCTGTGTTGTTCTTGTTGCTTCTGGTACAACGCTGTGTTGTCGTTGCTGTTGCTTCTGGTACAACACTGTGTTGTCGTTGCTGGGGGTACAACGCTGTGTTGTTGAGGTTGCTGGTGGTACAACGCTGTGTTGTTGTTGCTGGTGGTACGTCGCTGTGTTGTTGCAGGTGGTACAGTGTTGTGTTGTTGCTGGTGGTACAACGCTGTGTTGTTGTTGCTTCTGGTACAACGCTGTGTTGTTGCTTCTGGTACAACGCTGTGTTGTTGCTTCTGGTACAACGCTGTATTGTTGTTGCTGGTGGTACAACGCTGTGTTGTTGTTGCTGGTGGTACAACGCTGTGTTGTTGCTGCTGGTGGTACAACGCTGTGTTGTTGTTCCTGGTGGTACATCGCTATGTTGTTGCTGTTGCTGGTGGTACATCGCTGTGTTGCAGATGGTACAACGCTGTGTTGTTACTGGTGGTACATCGCTGTGTTGCAGGTGGTACAACGCTGTGTTGTTGTTGCTGGTGGTACAACGCTGTGTTGTTCTTGTTGCTTCTGGTACAACGCTGTGTTGTCGTTGCTGTTGCTTCTGGTACAACACTGTGTTGTCGTTGCTGGGGGTACAACGCTGTGTTGTTGAGGTTGCTGGTGGTACAACGCTGTGTTGTTGTTGCTGGTGGTACGTCGCTGTGTTGTTGCAGGTGGTACAGTGTTGTGTTGTTGCTGGTGGTACAACGCTGTGTTGTTGTTGCTTCTGGTACAACGCTGTGTTGTTGCTTCTGGTACAACGCTGTGTTGTTGCTTCTGGTACAACGCTGTGTTGTTGTTGCTGGTGGTACAACGCTGTGTTGTTGTTGCTGGTGGTACAACGCTGTGTTGTTGCTTCTGGTACAACGGTGTGCTGCTGTTGTTGCTGTGAACAATACATTAACCAGTATGATTAGTAGACATCCCTGAAGGGATACCTTATAGTCATCCCTGAAGGGGTACTTTATGGTAGATATCCCTGAAGGTATACATTAGTCATCCTTGAAGGGATACCTTATAGTAGTCATCCCTGAAGGGATACCTTATAGTAGTTATCCCTGAAGGGATTCCTTATAGTGGTCATCCCTGAAGGGATACCCTATAGTAGTCATACCTGAAGGGATAACTTATAGTAGTCATCCCTGAAGGGATTCCTTATAGTGGTCATTCCTGAAGGGATACCTTATAGTAGACATCCCTTAATGTATGCCTTATAGTAGTCATTTTTGAAGGGATACCTTATATTAGTCATCCTTGAAGGGATACCTTATAGTCATCCTTAAAGGGATACCATATAGAGGTCATCCCTGAAGGGATACCATATAGAGGTCATCCCTGAAGGGATACCATATAGTAGTCATCCCTGAAGGTATATCTTATAGCAGTCATCCCTGAAGGTATACCTTATAGTAGTCATCCCTGATGGTATACCTTATAGTAGTCATCCCTGAAGGGATACCATATAGTAGTCATCCCTGAAGGTATATCTTATAGTAGTCATCCCTGAAGGTATACCTTATAGTAGTCATCCCTGAAGGGATACCATTTAGTAGTCATCCCTGAAGGTATATCTTATAGTAGTCATCCCTGAAGGTATACCTTATAGTAGTCATCCCTGATGGTATACCTTATAGTAGTCATCCCTGAAGGGATACCATATAGTAGTCATCCCTGAAGGTATATCTTATAGTAGTCATCCCTGAAGGGATACCTTATAGTAGTCATCCCTGAAGGGATACCTTATAGTAGTCATCCCTGAAGGGATACCATGTAGTAGTCATCCCTGAAGGGATACCATATAGTAGTCATCCCTGAAGGGATACCATATAGTAGTCATCCCTGAAGGGATACCATATAGTAGTCATCCCTGAAGGGATACCATATAGTAGTCATCCCTGAAGGGATATCATATAGTAGTCATCCCTGAAGGGATACCATATAGAGGTCATCCCTGAAGGGATACCATATAGTAGTCATCCCTGAAGGGATATCTTATAGTAGTCATCCCTGAAGGTATATCTTATAGAAGTCATCCCTGAAGGGATACCTTATAGTCATCCCTGAAGAGATACCTTATAGTAGTCATCCCTGAAGGGATACCTTATAGTAGTCATCCCTGAAGGGATACCTTATAGTAGTCATCCCTGAAGGGATACCTTATAGTAGTCATCCCTGAAGGGATACCTTATAGTAGTCATCCCTGAAGGGATACCTTATAGTAGTCATCCCTGAAGGGATACCTTATAGTAGTCATCCCTGAAGGGATACCATATAGTCATCCCTGAAGGGATACCTATATAGTCATCCCTGAAGGGATACCATATATTAGTCATCCCTGAAGGGATACCTTATAGTAGTCATCCCTGAAGGGATACCTTATAGTCATCCCTGAAGGGATACCTTATAGTAGTCATCCCTGAAGGGATACCTTATAGTAGTCATCCCTGAAGGGATACCATATAGTCAAAGGGATACCTTATAGTAGTCATTCCTGAAGGGATACCATATAGTAGTCATCCCTGAAGGGATACCTATAGTAGTCATCCCTGAAGGGATACCTTATAGTAGTCATCCCTGAAGGGATACCTATATAGTAGTCATCCTGAAGGGATACCTATAGTAGTCATTCCTGAAGGGATACCATATAGTAGTTATCCCTGAAGGGATACCTATAGTAGTCATCCCTGAAGGGATACCTTATAGTAGTCATCCCTGAAGGGATACCTATAGTAGTCATCCCTGAAGGGATACCTTATAGTAGTCATCCCTGAAGGGATACCATATAGTAGTCATCCCTGAAGGGATACCTTATAGTAGTCATCCCTGAAGGGATACCATATAGTAGTCATCCCTGAAGGGATACCTTATAGTAGTCATCCCTGAAGGGATACCATATAGTAGTCATCCCTGAAGGGATACCATATAGTAGTTATCCCTGAAGGGATATCATATAGTAGTCATCCCTGAAGGGATACCTTATAGTGTATCCCTAGATTTATAGTATCTCCTAAGTACCAGTTTTCCTTAGGATTCAAAAGTCTACCCGTTCTGACAGGGAACCTTTATGCATCCCTGACCAGTTCAAGGTTTTGCCTCTAGACAGGAAGTCTTACCCGTTCTGACCAGGGAAGTTGTTGCACTCTGACCAGGGAAGGTTGTTGCACTCTGACCAGGGAAGTTGTTGCACTCTGACCAGGGAAGGTTGTTGCACTCTGACCAGGGAAGCTTGTTGCACTCTGACCAGGGAAGCTTGTTGCACTCTGACCAGGGAAGTTGTTGCACTCTGACCAGGGAAGTTGTTGCACTCTGACCAGGGAAGTTGTTGCAACTAGTACCATGTAACTCGTTTATCGACCAGTGTGTGGAGTTTACGTTGATCTGACAGGGAAGTTGTTTTTGCAGCTAGTAACATTGTTAGTGTAGACAGTTTATTTGTAAGACCAGTGGTGGTGGTAGTTTACATGTTGTTATTGTGCAGGTGACAGTTGTTATTGTGCAGGTGACAGTTGTTAGTGTGTAGGTGACAGTTGTTATTGTGTAGGTGACAGTTGTTAGTGTGTAGGTGACAGTTGTTATTGTGTAGGTGACAGTTGTTAGTGTGTAGGTGACAGTTGTTATTGTGCAGGTGACAGTTGTTAGTGTGTAGGTGACAGTTGTTATTGTGTAGGTGACAGTTGTTAGTGTGTAGGTGACAGTTGTTATTGTGTAGGTGACAGTTGTTAGTGTGTAGGTGACAGTTGTTAGTGTGTAGGTGACAGTTGTTAGTGTGTAGGTGACAGTTGTTAGTGTGTATTTGACAGTTGTTATTGTGTAGGTGACAGTTGTTAGTGTGTAGGTGACAGTTGTTAGTGTGTAGGTGACAGTTGTTAGTGTGTAGGTGACAGTTGTTAGTGTGTAGGTGACAGTTGTTAGTGTGTAGGTGACAGTTGTTAGTGTGTAGGTGACAGTTGTTAGTGTGTAGGTGACAGTTGTTAGTGTGTAGGTGACAGTTGTTAGTGTGTAGGTGACAGTTGTTAGTGTGTAGGTGACAGTTGTTAGTGTGTAGGTGACAGTTGTTAGTGTGTAGGTGACAGTTGTTATTGTGTAGGTGACAGTTGTTATTGTGTAGGTGACAGTTGTTAGTGTGTAGGTGACAGTTGTTAGTGTTTAGGTGACAGTTGTTAGTGTGTAGGTGACAGTTGTTAGTGTGTAGGTGACAGTTGTTAGTGTGTAGGTGACAGTTGTTATTGTGCAGGTGACAGTTGTTAGTGTGTAGGTGACAGTTGTTAGTGTGTAGGTGACAGTTGTTAGTGTGTAGGTGACAGTTGTTAGTGTGTAGGTGACAGTTGTTAGTGTGTAGGTGACAGTTGTTAGTGTGTAGGTGACAGTTGTTATTGTGCAGATGACAGTTGTTAGTGTGTAGGTGACAGTTGTTAGTGTGTAGGTGACAGTTGTTATTGTGCAGGTGACAGTTGTTAGTGTGTAGGTGACAGTTGTTAGTGTGTAGGTGACAGTTGTTAGTGTGTAGGTGACAGTTGTTAGTGTGTAGGTGACAGTTGTTAGTGTGTAGGTGACAGTTGTTAGTGTGTAGGTGACAGTTGTTAGTGTGTAGGTGACAGTTATTGTGCAGGTGACAGTTGTTAGTGTGCAGGTGACAGTTGTTAGTGTGTAGGTGACAGTTGTTAGTGTGTAGGTGACAGTTGTTAGTGTGTAGGTGACAGTTGTTAGTGTGTAGGTGACAGTTGTTAGTGTGTAGGTGACAGTTGTTAGTTTGTAGGTGACAGTTGTTATTGTGCAGGTGACAGTTGTTAGTGTGTAGGTGACAGTTGTTAGTGTGTAGGTGACAGTTGTTAGTGTGTAGGTGACAGTTGTTATTGTGCAGGTGACAGTTGTGATGTTTAGTGTGTAGGTGACAGTTGTTTAGTGTGTAGGTGACAGTTGTTATGTGTAGGTGACAGTTGTTAAGTGTGTAGGTGACAGTTGTTATGTGTAGGTGACAGTTGTTAGTGTAATGTGTAGGTGACAGTTGTTAGTGTAATGTGTAGGTGACAGTTGTTAGTGTAATGTGTAGGTGACAGTTGTTAGTGTAGTGTGTAGGTGACAGTTGTTAGTGTAGTGTGTAGGTGACAGTTGTTAGTGTAATGTGTAGGTGACAGTGTAGTGTGTAGGTGACAGTTGTTAGTGTAGTGTGTAGGTGACGGTTGTTAGTGTAGTGTGTAGGTGACAGTGTATGTTGTGTAGGTGACAGTGTTGTGTGTAGGTGACAGTTGTTAGTGTAGTGTGTAGGTGACAGTTGTTAGTGTAATGTGTAGGTGACAGTTGTTAGTGTAATGTGTAGGTGACATTTGTTAGTGTAGTGTGTAGGTGACAGTTGTTAGTGTAGTGTGTAGGTGACAGTATGTTATGTGTAGTGTGTAGGTGACAGTTGTTAGTGTATGTGTAGGTGACAGTTGTTATGTGTAGTGTGTAGGTGACAGTTGTTAGTGTAGTGTATATGTGACAGTTGCTAATGTGGTGTGTAGGTGACAGTTGTTAGTGTAATGTGTAGGTGACAGTTGTTAGTGTGGTGTGTAGGTGACAGTTGTTAGTGTAATGTGTAGGTGACAGTTGTTAGTGTGGTGTGCAGGTGACAGTTGTTAGTGTAATGTGTAGGTGACAGTAGTTAGTGTAGTGTGCAGGTGACAGTTGTTAGTGTGGTGTGTAAGTGACAGTTGTTAGTGTGGTGTGCAGGTGACAGTTGTTAGTGTGGTGTGTAAGTGACAGTTGTTAGTGTAATGTGTAGGTGACAGTTGTTAGTGTCGTACGTAGGTGACAGTTGTTAGTGTAGTGTGTATGTGCTAGTTTTTACTATGGTATGCAGGTGACAGTTGTTAGTGTGGTGTGCAGGTGACAGTTGTTAGTGTGGTGTGCAGGTGACAGTTGTTAGTGTAGTGTGCAGGTGACAGTTGTTAGTGTGGTGTGCAGGTGACAGTTGTTAGTGTGGTGTGCAGTGACAGTTGTTAGTGGTGTGCAGGTGACAGTTGTTAGTGTAGTGTGCAGGTGACAGTTGTTAGTGTAATGTGTAGGTGACAGTTGTTAGTGTCGTACGTAGGTGACAGTTGTTAGTGTAGTGTGTATGTGCTAGTTGTTACTATGGTATGCAGGTGACAGTTGTTAGTGTAGTTTGTAGGTGACAGTTAATAGTGTGGTGTGCAGGTGAATTAGTGTAGTGCGCAGGTGACAGTTTAGGTGACTAGAAGCTTATTTATTAAACCTGAACTGATTGGACTGCTTGTAATACCTGGAGATTACTTCTGGTTGGCTGTATTGAACTTGCAGCATGTGTGTGTTTTGTTAAGCGGGAGGTTGGTGGTGTTGCAGGGCTGTGAGGTTGGTGGTGTTGCAGAGCTGTGAGGTTGGTGGTGTTGCAGGGCTGTGAGGTTGGTGGTGTTGCAGGGCTGTGAGGTTGGTGGTGTTGCAGGCTGTGAGGTTGGTGTGTTTGCAGGGCTGTGAGGTTGGTGTTATGCAGAGCTGTGAGTTGGTGGTGTTGCAGTAGCTGTGAGTTGTGGTGTTGCCAGAGCTGTATGTTGGTTGTGTTGCAGGGCTGTAGGTTGTGAGTGTTGCAGCTGTGAGAGTTCCAATTAACCAGTTTTATTAAAGACATTGTGGGGCACATTTACATTTACTAATTGGATAATATCTTTTCTGATATACAGTACTCATTTACCTCCAAGAAATATTTAGATAATTAAAATGCTCTTACAGCTATTACTGCCTAGAATGAAGCCTGGTCTAGGACCGGACGGCAGGGGCTGATCTCTGGAGTTACATAAATGGTGTACAAGGGACTGCCCCCCCCCCCCATCTCGGCTGTGGGAGTGATCACCTGAACATTGCCTCTCTCCCCTCGCCCGTGTTCCACTTAAGCCTGCTGTACTCGTGATACGTTTTGACAATAAAGTTGTGCAGGTGTCTTATGTACCTTCCAGGAAAGACTCGCGGGGATAGAACCCGCGATCAGAGTCTCAAAACTCCAGACCGTCGCGTTATCAACTGGGTCAGCTAGCCACAATAACATTCATATCGCCCGCCCGTGGTATGGTTTGTAATCGTGTCGGTACGATTTCGTGAGTCAAGGTGATCATGTAGGATAACCTACACTGGATCTTCAATAAGGTACACTGCACATACGGTGCTGTTACACTGCACCTACAGTCCGGACACACTGCACCTACAGTGCTGTTACTCTGCACCTAC
>NC_069414.1:31082457-31311320 GCF_026875155.1 Cherax quadricarinatus
TACATCTACAGCCTGATTGATCAGGCCCTGATCCACCGGGAGGCCTTGTCGTGGACCGGGCCGCGGGGGCGTTGGTCCCCGGAATGCTCTTCAGGTAGACTCCAGGTAGGTAGACCACTACGTGTCGCTGTTGTATTGGTTTCAAATTTCTACTAACCAGAACTTAAGTCTTTAGGTACCATCGTTACGTTCAGTTCCTGGCATTAGAACCTTGCATTTCAGTGTGAACCAGTGTATGTACCACGTCTCCTGCCACAAGAACCTGTTCAGGTCACCCTCTAGCCTTCTAGCCTACTCATCAAAAATTACCTGACGACCTGTTGTAGTCTCATCCGTAAACTGTATTGCGTCGCCATTGATTCCCTCTATCTGTGTTGTTCTTGCAACACTGGCCACTGTACCACACGACTTGAACCAGGTTCTCAACACTGGCCACTGTACCACACGACTTGAACCAGGTTCTCAACACTGACCACTGTACCACACCACTTGAACCAGGTTCTCAACACTGGCCACTGTACCACACCACTTGAACCAGGTTCTCAACACTGACCACTGTACCACACCACTTGAACCAGGTTCTCAACACTGGCCACTGTACCACACCACTTGAACCAGGTTCTCAACACTGGCCACTGTACCACACGACTTGAACCAGGTTCTCAACACTGGCCACTGTACCACACGACTTGAACCAGGTTCTCAACACTGACCACTGTACCACACCACTTGAACCAGGTTCTCAACACTGGCCACTGTACCACACCACTTGAACCAGGTTCTCAACACTGACCACTACCACACCACTTGAACCAGGTTCTCAACACTGGCCACTGTACCACACCACTTGAACCAACTGTCCACTGATTTTTCCACATTTACGTAAACTCTGTTGCCTGTCAGTAGACATGTCTTGACCGGGATATTTCTCCTGGCCAGGCCAGGCCAGGCCAGGCCAGGCCAGGCCAGGCCAGGCCAGGCCAGGCCAGGCCAGCCATTACTCTACCACTTTTTGGACGTTATCCTAGTAGAGGACCCATTATCTACTGTTAAACAAGGTTGAGCAGGAACCAGGTACCCTGAGTACCAGTGAGTTACTAGTCCTGTAAATTAGACACATGTGCAACACTTGGGTATCTTTATTGAGGAAACGTTTCGCCACACAGTGGCTTCATCAGTCCATACAAAGAAGAATGGTGACGATCAGAAGGAGTTTGAGGTAATCAGTCTCTCACCCTCCTGATCTTTACTCTTGTTCATTGTACAGGACTGATGAATCTGCGGGCCACCAACTACAACAGCCTGGTTGACCAGGCAATCACCAGACGAGCCTGGCCCATGGCCGGGCTCCAGGAGTGGAAAAACTCGAAACTCATCCAAGGTATATATGTGTCAGCCGTGGCTCGACCCAGGAGATAATTTCTCCTCTATTACCATGTGCCGCTAACTCCTTAATCAGTCTTCTGTGTGGAACTTTATCAGAGACCTTACTGAAGTACCAGAGACCTTACTGAAGTACCAGAGACCTTACTGAAATACCAGAGACCTTACTGCAATACCAGAGGCCTTACTGAAATACCAGAGACCTTACTGAAGTACCAGAGACCTTACTGAAATACCAGAGACCTTACTGAAGTACCAAAGACCTTACTGAAGTACCAGAGACCTTACTGAAGTACCAGAGACCTTACTGAAATACCAGAGACCTTACTGAAATACCAGAGGCCTTACTGAAGTACCAGAGACCTTACTGAAGTACCAGAGACCTTCCTGAAGTACCAGAGACCTTCTTGAAGTACCAGAGGCTTTACTGAAGTACCAGAGACCTTCCTGAAGTACCAGAGACCTTCTTGAAGTACCAGAGACCTTACTGAAATACCAGAGACCTTACTGCAATACCAGAGGCCTTACTGAAGTACCAGAGGCCTTACTGAAGTACCAGAGACCTTACTGAAATACCAGAGGTCTTACTGAAGTACCAGAGACCTTACTAAAGTACCAGAGGTCTTACTGAAGTACCAGAGACCTTACTGAAGTACCAGAGGCCTTACTGAAATACCAGAGACCTTACTGAAGTACCAGAGACATTACTGAAATACCAGAGGCCTTACTGAAGTACCAGAGACCTTACTGAAATGCCAGAGACCTTACTGAATTACCAGAGACATTACTGAAATACCAGAGGCCTTACTGAAGTACCAGAGACCTTACTGAAATACCAGAGACCTTACTGAAGTACCAGAGACCTTACTGAAGTACAAGAGACATTACTGAAATACCAGAGGCCTTACTGAAGTACCAGAGGCCTTACTGAAATACCAGAGACCTTACTGAAGTACCAGAGACCTTACTGAAGTACCAGAGACCTTACTGAAGTACCAGAGACCTTACTGAAATACCAGAGACCTTACTGAAATACCAGATGCCTTACTGAAGTACCAGAGACCTTACTGAAGTACCAGAGACCTTACTGAAGTACCAGAGACCTTACTGAAGTACCAGAGACCTTACTGAAGTACCGGACACCTTACTGAAGTACCAGAGGCCTTACTGAAGTCCATACACACTATCGCATTCTCTCCCTTGCTCTAGTACCTTGAACACCTTAGTGTATAGGTTTGTCAAGCCGTGTTGAGAGTCATTGATCACATTACATACCTCAAGGTGACTTCATGTTGTATTAGCAGTTACTGACACCATCAACTTTCCTGGAGTTGAGGCTGGGTTGATTGTTCTATAATTTGAAACTAAGGACACATCTCCCACTATATAAATTGGACTGACATCCTGGTACGTGTGTTCTTAGCTCCTTACCTATTGTACGTGTGTCCCTAGCTCCTTGCCTACTGTACGAGTGTCCTTCTTAAGTACTGTACGTGTGTTCTTAGCGCCTTACCTACTGTACCTGTGTCCTCAGCTACTAGTTACCTTCCGTACGTGTGAAACATTCCTCAGGTGCCCAGTTCCTAGTGACTGGCGTTACTTGTGTTGACATCTCTGGTTAGGGCGGAGGTGGCTGTCAGGCACGGAGGGAGGGGTTCATGGTGTGGTGAAGGGGTTGGGTGGGGTGGGATGAGGGGAGGGGTGTGGTGAATGGAAGGGGAGAGGAGGGGAGGGGAGTGTTCATACCTACAAACAAGCAGAGGGAGTCACCACCTTCCCCACATCTGCCCATCTTGATCCTTACCTTCCTCCCTCCCTCCCTTCCTTTGTCTCTTTCCTCCCTCCATCTCTTCGTCTCTTCTCGTTATCCCTTTCCTGATTAACTCTGTCCCTCCCTGCATCTTCTGCATCTTCTCTTCCTCCCCATCTCCTCCTTGTTGCTGCTCCTGCTCCTCTTCCGATAACTCTGTTTAGAGGCGGGACCTGGACAGTATCCTTGACCCCTGCAGCCACAACTAGGTGAATACAACTGCTGCATTACCTACACACACACACACACACACACACACACACACACACACACACACACACACACACACACATACATACACACACACACACACACACACACACACACACACACACACACACACATACACACACATACACACACACACACACACACACACACATACACACGCACACACACACACACACATACACACATACACACATACACACATACACACATACACACACACACACACACACGCACACACACACACACACATACACACATACACACACACACACACACACACACACACACACACACACACACACACACACACACACACACACACACACACTAATTGTGAGAACTTGTTTCCAATGAATGTCAGTCTTGGAATAATCGAAAATGTCTCCAAGACAATTACATCAGTGATGTCCCAAAGAAAGTTACATCCAGTTAGCTGTCAATCTTGTGGTATAACAACTATCAGTCTTGTGGTATAACAGCTGTCAGTCTTGTGGTATAATAACTGTCAATTGCCAGTCTTGTAGTATAATTGTCAACTGCCAGTCTTGTGGTATAACAACTGATAATCTTGTATTGATGTTTTACAATACAAATGGAAGTCAGGTGGGAAGACAGAGGTGGGCGGGAGTGTGGGCGGTGGTGGGCGGGAACAGTGGGTGGTTGTTAGGTGGACCTTGAAGGACCAGCCAGACTGAGGGTGACGTCAGTAGGGCGTCCTGATGACGTCACCTATCCTCAGCCCTCCACTGGGATTATCCTAGGAGAGAGAATGTGTACTCACCTATATGTAGTTGCAAGGGTCGATTCACAGCTCCTGGCCCCTGTGTGCGCGTGTGTGTTGAACCTGCCTAGCATGGGCCTAGCAGGAATGTAAAGAGGAACTAGGCACACCTTTGGCTAATCTTTTTAACATATCACCACAAACTGGCATAGTGCCTGATAAGTGGAAAATGGCAAATGTAATACCTATTTACAAGGCAGGTGACGGGGCCTGGGCTTCGAACTATAGACCAATAAGCCTTACCTCCATAGTGGGAAAATTTGTGGAATCAATAATTGCCGAAGCAATTCGTAGCCATCTTGATAGGCACAGATTGATTAATGAATCTGAACACGGTTTTACAAAAGGGCGTTCCTGTCTTACGAGTCTACTAACATTTTTCACTAAGGTGTTTGAGGAGGAAGATCATGGTAATGAATATGATATTGTGTATATGGACTTCAGTAAGGCTTTCGATAGAGTTCCACATAAGAGGCTATTGAGGAAACTTAAGGCACACGGAATAGGAGGAGAAATTTTTTCCTGGGTAGAGGCATGGCTGACAAATAGGCAGCAGAGAGTTTGCATAAATGGGGAGAAATCAGAATGGGGCACGTCACAAGCGGTGTTCCTCAGGGGTCAGTGTTAGGCCCGTTGTTGTTCACAATTTACATAAACGACATAGATGAGGGAATAAACAGCGACATAAGCAAATTTGCTGATGACACCAAAATAGGCCGTCCAATTCATTCTAATGAGGACACTAGAGCACTCCAGGATGATTTGAATAGACTGATGCAATGGTCAGAGAAGTGGCAGATGCAGTTTAATATTGACAAATGCAAAGTTATAAATGTTGGACAGTTAAATAACCATGCCACATATAAACTAAATAATGTAGATCTTAGTACTACTGATTGCGAAAAGGATTTAGGAGTTCTGGTTAGCAGTAATCTAAAACCAAGACAACAGTGCATTAGTGTTTGCAATAAAGCTAACAGAATTCTTGGCTTCATATCTAGAAGTATAAATACTAGAAGTCCTCAGGTTGTTCTTCAACTCTATATTTCCTTGGTTAGGCCTCATTTGGGCTATGCTGCTCAGTTCTGGTCACCGTATTACAGAATGGATATAAATGCTCTGGAAAACGTACATAGGAGGAAATATTCACATTCAGGAAGGATATAGGAAAGCACTGGTTTGGTAATAGAGTTGTGGATGAGTGGAACAAACTCCCGAGTACAGTTATTGAGGCTAAAACGTTGTGTAGTTTTAAAAATAGGTTAGATAAATACATGAGTGGGTGTGGGTGGGTGTGAGTTGGACCTGACTAGCTTGTGCTGCTGGGTCTGGTGCCGTGCTCCTTCCTTGAGTGGAGGTAACCAGACTGGGTGAGACATTGGGCTAATCCGGGGGGGGAGGGACATGGACCTGCTCCGCATGGGTCAGTAGACCTGCTGCAGTGTTCCTTCTTTCTTATGTTCTTAGGTCTAAATACTTGAGACAATAATAGTATAGCAGAAATCTCTCTCTCTCTCTCTCCACTGTGTCTACAGTGAAGTTGGAGAGTTGAGACATCATCTACTTCACTTATTACTACATAAGACTGAAGGAGTACTGCTGGCCCATGCTAGGCAGGTATAACTCTCACCCAGGTGACCGTGGCCTATGACCAGGCTGCGGAAGTTGCAAAACTCTGGAAACCAATTACAGGTATATCATCGTAAACAGGTTATCGTGGAGTGACCTCCATGAAAGTGAAGCTGCTCTTCCCTTCCTCAGATTAAACCTGATGACTTTCCGTCTCCCCTTGATCGGTTCAGCACATATACAACAACACTGACCACAGCTTCATATCATCTTTTGTGGACAATACCACAGTATGACAGTCAGTCAGAACATGAATATTACAGTATGACAGTCAGAACATGAATATCACAGTATGACAGTCAGAACATGAATATCACAGTATGACAGTCAGAACATGAATATCACAGTATGACAGTCAGAACATGAATATCAGAGTATGACAGTCAGAACATGAATATCACAGTATGACAGTCAGTCAGAACATGAATATCACAGTATGACAGTCAGAACATGAATATCACAATATGACAGTCAGAACATGAATATCACAGTATGACAGTCAGTCAGAACATGAATATCACAGTATGACAGCCAGAACATGAATACCACAGTATGACAGTCAGAACTGAATACCACAGTATGACAGTCAGAACTGAATATCACAGTATGACAGTCAGAACCGAATACCACAGTATGACAGTCAGTCAGAACAGGAATACCACAGTATGACAGTCAGTCAGAACAGGAATACCACAGTATGACAGTCAGTCAGAACAGGAATACCACAGTATGACAGTCAGTCAGAACAGGAATACCACAGTATGACAGCCAGAACATGAATACCACAGTATGACAGTAAGAACATGAATACCACAGTATGACAGTCAGAACATGAATACCACAATATGACAGTCACTCAGAACATGAATACCACAGTATGACGGTCAGTCAGAACATGAATACCACAGTATGACAGCCAGAACATGAATACCACAGTATAAGTCACTCAGAACATGAATACCACAGTATGACAGTCAGAACATGAATACCACAGTATGACAGTCAGAACATGAATACCACAGTATGACAGTCAGAACATGAATACCACAGTATGACAGTCAGAACATGAATACCACAGTATGACAGTCAGAACATGTAAATACCACAGTATGACAGTCGAGAATGAAAAATACCACAAGTATGACAGTAGACAATGACAGTACCACAATTTACCTTCAGTCAGAAACATGAATACCACAGTATGACAGCCAGAACACTGAATACCACAGTATGAAGTCAGTCAGAATCATGATACACAGTATGACAGCAGAACAAGAAATACACACAGTATGACAGCTACAGAACATGAATTACAAGATATAACAGCCAGTATCATGAATAACACGACAGTATGAGTCAGTCAGCAACATGAATACCACAGCTATGACAGCAGAACATGAATATACCACAGTATGACAGTCAAGAACATGTAAGATACCACAGTATGACAGTAGAACATGATATCACACACTGTATGCAGTCAGAACATGCATACCACAGTTTGCAGCAGAACTGATACCACCCGTATAAGCCAGTACAACACTGAATATCAACAATATGACATTCAGAACATGAATATCACTAGTATGCAGTCAGTCAGAACATGACATACCACAGTATGACTCAGTCAGAACATGATATCACAGATAATACATGTCAGAACATGAATATCACAGGTATGACAAGTCAGAACCTGAATATCACAGTATACATGTCAGAACATGAATATCACAATATGACAGTCAGAACATGAATATCACAGTATGACAGTCAGAACATGAATACCACAGTATGACAGTCAGAACATGAATATCACAATATGACAGTCAGAACATGAATATCACAGTATGACGTCAGAACATGAATATCACAATATGACAGTCAGAACATGAATATCACAATATGACAGTCAGAACATGAATATCACAGTATGACAGAAGATGCACAACAGTTACAGATAACAAAGATAACACAAGAGTTAGCACAGATTTTATCTAAATCATCCAATGAGCAAGTGAAGATAACATGATGCCCAGTAACGACAAATTTCACCTTAGTTCTGGGAAGAATAAAGGCAGTATACACAGCATACACAACACTGACAGCATACACAACACTGACAGCATACACAACACTGACAGTATACACAGCATACACAACACTGACAGTATACACAGCATACACAACACTGACAGTATACACAGCATACACAACACTGACAGTATACACAGCATACTCAACACTGACAGTATACACAGCATACTCAACACTGACAGTATACACAGCATACACAACACTGACAGTATACACAGCATACACAACACTGACAGTATACACAGCATACACAACACTGACAGTATACACAGCATACTCAACACTGACAGTATACACAGCATACACAACACTGACAGTATACACAGCATACTCAACACTGACAGTATACACAGCATACCAACACTGACAGTATACACAGCATACACAACACTGACAGTATACACAGCATACACAACACTGACAGTATACACAGCATACACAACACTGACAGTATACACAGCATACTCAACACTGACAGTATACACAGCATACACAAACACTGACAGTATACACAGCATACTCAACACTGACAGTATACACCAGCATTACACAACAACTGACAGTATACACAGCATACTCAACACTGACAGTATACACAGCATACTCAACACTGACAGTATACACAGCATACTCAACACTGACAGTATACACAGCATACTCAACACTGACAGTATACACAGCATACACAACACTGACAGTATACACAGCATACACAACACTGACAGTATACACAGCATACTCAACACTGACAGTATACACAGATACACAACACTGACAGTATACACAGCATACTCAACACTGACAGTATACACAGCATACACAACACTGACAGTATACACAGCATACACAACACTGACAGTATACACAACACTGACAGTATACACAACACTGACAGTATACACAGCATACACAACACTGACAGTATACACAGCATACACAACACTGACAGTATACACAGCATACACAACACTGACAGTATACACAGCATACACAACACTGACAGTATACGCAACACTGACAGTATACACAGCATACACAACACTGACAGTATACACAGCATACACAACACTGACAGTATACACAGCATACACAACACTGACAGTATACACAGCTATACTCAACACTGACAGTATACACAGCATACTCAACACTGACAGTATACACAGCATACACAACACTGACAGTATACACAGCATACACAACACTGACAGTATACACAGCATACACAACACTGACAGTATACACAGCATACACAACACTGACAGTATACACAGCATAATCACAACACTGACAGTATACACAGCATACACAACACTGACAGTATACACAGCATACTCAACACTGACAGTATACACAGCATACTCAACACTGAGAGTATACACAGCATACACAACACTGACAGTATACACAGCATACACAACACTGACAGTATACACAGCATACTCAACACTGACAGTATACACAGCATACTCAACACTGACAGTATACACAGCATACTACAACACTGACAGTATACACAGCATACTCAACACTGACAGTATACACAGCATACTCAACACTGACAGTATACACAGCATACTCAACACTGACAGTATACACAGCATACTCAACACTGACAGTATACACAGCATACACAACACTGACAGTATTACACAGCATACTCAACACTGACAGTATACACAGCATACTCAACACTGACAGTATACACGCATACTCAACACTGACAGTATACACAGCATACTCAACACTGACAGTATACACATGCATACTCAACACTGACAGTATACACAGCATACACAACACTGACAGTATACACAGCATACTCAACACTGACAGTATACACAGCATACTCAACACTGACAGTATACACAGCATACTCAACACTGACAGTATACACAGCATACTCAACACTGACAGTATACACAGCATACTCAACACTGACAGTATACACAGCATATCAACACTGACAGTATACACAGCATACTCAACACTGACAGTATACACAGCATACACAACACTGACAGTATTACACAGCATACACAACACTGACAGTATACACAGCATACTCACACTGACAGTATTACACAGCATACTACAACACTGACAGTATACACAGCATACACAACACTGACAGTATACACAGCATACACAACACTGACAGTATACACAGCATACACAACACTGACAGTATACACAGCATACACAACACTGACAGTATACACAGCATACTCAACACTGACAGTATACACGCATACTCAACACTGACAGTATACACAGCATACACAACACTGACAGTATACACAGCATACTCAACACTGACAGTTATACACAGCATACTCAACACTGACAGTATACACAGCATACTCAACACTGACAGTATACACAGCATACTCAACACTGCAGTATAACACAGCATACACAACACTGACAGTATACACAGCATACACAACACTGACAGTATACACAGCATACTCAAACACTGACAGTATACACAGCATACACAACACTGACAGTATACACAGCATACACAAATACAATGACAGATATACACAGCATACACAACACTGACAGTATACACAGCATACACAACACTGACAGTATACACAGCATACACAACACTGACAGTATACACAGCATACTCAACACTGACAGTATACACAGCATACTCAACACTGACAGTATACACAGCATACTCAACACTGACAGTTACACAGCATACTCACACTGACAGTATACACAGCATAACAACACTGACAGTATACACAGCATACTACAACACTGACAGTATACACAGCATACACAACACTGACAGTATACACAGCATACACAACACTGACAGTATACACAGCATACTCAACACTGACAGTATACACAGCATACACACACGACGTATACACAGCATACACAACACTGACAGTATACACAGCATACAACATCACTGACAGTATACACAGCATCTACACAACACTGACAGTATACACAGCATACTCAACACTGACAGTATACACAGCATACACAACACTGACAGTATACACAGCATACACAACACTGACAGTATACACAGCATACTCAACACTGACAGTATACACAGCATACTCAACACTGACAGTATACACAGCATACCAACACTGACAGTTATACACAGCATAACTCAACACTGACAGTATACACAGCATACTCACACTGACAGTATACACAGCATACACAACACTGACAGTATACACAGCATACATCAACACTGACAGTATACACAGCATACACAACACTGACAGTATACACAGCATACACAACACTGACAGTATACACAGCATACACAACACTGACAGTATACACAGCATACACAACACTGACAGTATACACAACTATACACAACACTGACAGTATACACAGCATATCACAAACACTGACAGTATACAGCATACAAACACTGACAGTATACACAGCATAAACAACATGACAGTATACACAGCATACACAACACTGACAGTATACCACACGACAGTTACAGCATAACACTGACAGTATACACAAGCATACACAACACTGACAGTATACACAGCATACACAACACTGACAGTATACAGCAACACTGACAGTATACACAGCATACACAACACTGACAGTATACACACGCATACACAACACTGACAGTATACACATGCATACACAACCAATGACAGTATACACACTCACAACACTGACAGTATACACAGCATACACAACACTGACAGTATACACAGCATACACAACACTGACAGTATACGCAACACTGACAGTATACACAGCATACACAACACTGACAGTATACACAGCATACACAACACTGACAGTATACGCAACACTGACAGTATACACAGCATACACAACACTGACAGTATACACAGCATACACAACACTGACAGTATACCAGCATACCAACTACTGACAGTATACACAGCATACTCAACACTGACAGATATACACAAGCATATCAACACTGACAGTATACACAGCATACACAACACTGACAGTATACACAGCATACACAACACTGACAGTATAACACTGCATACACAAACACTGACAGTATACACAGCATACCAACACTGACAGTTACACAGCATACTCAACACTGACAGTATACACACGCATACTCAACACACAGAACTGCAGCATACACAACACTGACAGTATACACAGCATAACACAACACTGACGTTACACAGCTTACACAACACTGACAGTATACACAGCATACACAACACTGACAGTATACACAGCATACACAACACTGACAGTATACACAGCATACACAACACTGACAGTATACACAGCATACACAACACTGACAGTATACACAGCATACACAACACTGACAGTATACACAGCATACACAACACTGACAGTATACAAGCATACACACACTGTAAGTATACACAGCATACACAACACTGACAGTATACACAGCATACACAACACTGACAGTATACACAGCATACACAACACTGACAGTATACACAACACTGACAGTATACACAGCATACACAACACTGACAGTATACACAACACTGACAGTATACACAGCATACACAACACTGACAGTATACACAGCATACACAACACTGACAGTATACACAACACTGACAGTATACACAGCATACACAACACTGACAGTATACACAACACTGACAGTATACACAACACTGACAGTATACACAGCATACACAACACTGACAGTATACACAACACTGACAGTATACACAGCATACACACAGACTATAACAATTGACAGTATGCATCAAACCTTGACAGTATACGAACACTGATGTATACAACGCATACACAACATGACAGTATACAACAGAACACCTGACAGGTATACGCACACTGACAGTATACATCAGCTTAAACACACTGACTGTATACCAGCTGACATAACAGATCATACACAACATGACAGTATAACAATCACTGACAGTATACACTGCACTATAACTAACACTGACAGTTATACACAGCATACACAACACTGACAAATTCATAGGGATACCACAAAATCTCACAGCATAACACAACACTGACAGTATACAAGCTAACAACACTGACAAATATACACACACTGCAGTATAAAAGCATACCAACACGAAGTATAACAAACAAACATGACAGATACCAAAACTGACAGTTAAACTAACATGCAGTTAACGCATACACAACACTGACGATACAAACCCTGACAGTTCAAGCTACACAACCTGACAGTAAACAACCTGCAGTATACCACCCCAAAACTGAAGTTTTACACAATACACCAAAATTAGTATACACGCATACACAACATGTCAGTATACAAGCATAAAAACACTGTAGTATAACAGCATACACAACACTGTCAGTATCCCAAGATCCCAAAACACTGCCCAGTATACACAGCATACACAACACTGTCAGTATACACAGCATACACAACACTGTCAGTATACACAGCATACACAACACTGTCAGTATACACAGCATACACAACACTGTCAGTATACACAGCATACACAACACTGGTATACATAGCATACACATGACTGACAGTATACACAGCATACACAACACTGACAATATACACAGCATGCACAAGACAGTATACACAGCATACACAACACTGACAGTATACACAGCATACACCACACTGACAATATACACAACATACACAACACTGACAGTATACACAACATACAAAACACAGGCAGACGTTAGATTATAGGAAACAGACAAAAGATTTTGTAATAATGTTATGCAAGGTTCTATATGTAAAATAGAACAAGTTAGAAGTGTGGAAGGTGAGGAGAATGACGGCATGGATTATGAGAACTTTCAGAACAAGAGAAGCGCCACTAGTGACGGTACTTTTGAAATCACTTGTGTTCTTGCGACTTGAATAATATTATATGTTCACAGTGCCTTTCAAGGCAGGAGAGATAATAGAAAGTGTATATAGATTGGTTACTATCTACTTAGTCAATAAAACCTGTAAACTATTGGCAACGCCTCGAAACACTTGACTTGTTCAACCTGCACTGGAGAACACAGATACCTCATAAATTGTACTTGGAAGATAATAGAGGATCTGGTCCCAAATCTGCACACTGCTCTAAGAACTTAGTGGCTTGAAAGATATACGACAAATTGTCTAATAATTCCATTGAAAGAGAACACTGTGTCAACATTCATGGCCCAAGACTCTTCAAAATAATACCAACAGATATCAAAAATATTACTGGAATGAATATAAATGTTTTCAGGAAGATGCTGGACGGCTCCCTGCTACTAGTGCTGTGGGGCTGTAAACAGGCAGTCAACAAGGAAGGCTGGCCCCAGGCCGGGCTACACAGGTACAACCACCCTCGAAACTGATCACAGGCAGAGAATGTACAGGATTCCCATGTGTATAAAAATATAAGCACACCAAAACTTGTATTCAGACAAGGCTTCGCTTGTGTAACAACTCATTTAAGCCAATGCAAAATGATGAGCAACAAGCATATTTATACTGGCATAGTTAAGTGGGAGCAGGTGAGTGGTCGGGAGGTGAGATCATGGTGTGGGTGGTGAGTGGCCAGCTCGCACTGCTGGCCAACTGAGCCCTACTTCTAATAGGAGTAGGGCTCTTAGCCCTGCTCCTGTTACAAAAACAAAAGCAGTTCACTGCTGCTTCAGATGCGCACATAAGGTACAGTTGGCCAGCAGTGAGGGCTGGCCACTCACCACCCACACCATGATCTCATCTCCCGACCACTCACCTGTTTCCCTCCCCCCCCCCTACCTACTGAAAGCTCCCTGATTATGCCGATTAATATTTTGTCTGTGAAGATTAGGCAAACTCCAGGTATCTGCGTCATGTGTCGTATCTTTCCTTAATCACAAATTAGGCATATTTCCAGAAGTGTGTGATCGTATATCCGTGTCTACAACGTAAGTATTGCTAGTTTTGTGCGTACTGTTATTCCTGTATCCTGGTTGCTAAGACTATGAGAAGTCATCTACATATTTCTCCCACAGGGTATGGTACTCACTTATTTGTGGTTGCAGGGGTCGATTCATAGCTCCTGGCCCCGGGTATAGATTCCTCATTGCTGTGGCCCAGACAAACTCATCTTCCCTGCTGGCCACACCTCAAAATACAACATACCAACCCTCTCCAACTGACACACTGGATTCTCAACCACGTCAACATCATTAAGGAAATTGTCAAACACAAATCCAACTACCCGGATCAAGGTCAAATTTCCTTGTTAATTACCTGGTCAACCAGGCTGTTACTATTAATAGTTAGCTTCACACACAACCACCACAGCTTGGTTAATCTAGTCCCTGTACCCTTACGGCTGATTAAAGGCCTTGTCGTGGTTTTCAAAATTTTCTTGTTTTTTTTTTTAATACTTAGGAATAATATGAGGAGATAAATAATGAATCTATCATCGGAATACAATTAGGAATGCGAGTAGATCTATAATTTTGAGTACATAAACGAAGGTAAGTATAGTTATGGAGCAGCTTGCAATGTATACAGACTGGTGGTGTAGTAGCCAGGTTAACACTTGCTTACACTTCTGGCAGTCGGGAAGACACACTCACGATGTCCAAACTAAATGTCAAGTGGTCAACCTTACGGTCACTGTTGTCAGCATAGTTGCTGATCCCTGTGTTATATAGCATAGCATATTAGTATCGTCCATGTGCTTTAGATACGAGATCCCTTGTAGGCCTGTGACTTTGTGTGACGTCACGGGATGCGCATGTGTAGGCTTGCAGTCGGCGTAGACCTACAGGCGAAGACAGGCAGAGGCTGGGCTCCACATTCATCATCACAGTCTGACATATATGTTACCATCCAACAAGTGTGTATACCTTCAACCCTCGATATCTCCATTTAAGAACGCCTACGATACTGTCTTCAACACTGCTTTCTTGATTGTTCATGTACTGACGACTATAAAGTTATGTTATGGTGTCTTATTAATGAAAATAATATACCAGACGTATTAATCAAATTTCTTAAATTTTCTGACTTTGTATCAGATAAGTCAACTGTAGATGTAAATCCAAATGTTTTTCTGTTAACCCTTTTAGGCTTAGTTCCCAGGTCTTGTGTGTACATATTGACCTTCACAGGACATATTTGCTGAACAGTAAACCAGCTTCTTCAGCTGCATCAACCAAACTGTTTTAGGTTTAATGTGGTTGATTCTCCTGTTATGAAAATATTTACCATTATTACCATGCTGTTGTTTCCTCACACTGTTGTTTTCTATATCTCACATCTGTTTTCTTTCACACATTGCATGACACTCACGGGTTTCTTACTTTGAATTTCCTGTGTTCATCAGCTTATTACCCTTCATCCTGGCTACCTTTCTCTCTCTCTCTCTCTCTCTCTCTCTCTCTCTCTCTCTCTCTCTCTCTCTCTCTCTCTCTACTACAGTGTTGAGGCTGAGTGTCGTAGTCTTGGATTCCCTGTGGTGTGTGTGATTTGCATACTAGTACGTAATGTGTTTACACATGAGGGTGGTCCTTGTGGGGCGGCGGCAGCGGCAGCCACCGTCACTCACTGGCACCTAGGTGGCTCCCCTTACTGGCACCTTGAAGTATTTTCACACTGGCACCTCTAGGTGACTGCCTTTACTAGTAACCCCCCTAGTGGCTCCGTCCCAGACCAGACCTCCAGCTTGCTGGCCTGAACGGTCAGGCTGTTGTTGCTGACTGCACACAGTCCAACGCATGAACCACAGCCCGGCTGATCAGGAACTTGAAGACAGCTAGGGGTCTTTGGCATGGAGGAAGGATGTTCAAAAGTCCTGGTCTATTTACGCTTATTGGGTTACATCTTAGTATATTCGTTGGTCTCCTGTTTTTCACCGGAGGTATCCTGCAACAGTATGCCGCAACTCTTGCTTTCGTTAGCAGAGATTTCTATGTGCAGATTTGGTACTAGGACCATGACTTGCGGTACTAAACCTTTCACCGTTCTGAGACTCATCACCATTTTAGTTGCTACCACTCCTTGTTGAATGTGACTAGTTAATGGTACAAGACGGACCCAAACGTGTTAGGTTTCACTCTCCCATGTACGGGTTATTTGTGTGTTACTATGTGTTCTGCTTGTTAGAAAATTAAATATGTGTCGCTTAATTTTTTCCTGTTGTGTCGGTTGACCTCGTTTCATGGGCTAATATGTGATAACATCTGTTAAATGACTTTTGCATAGTTCGTGTAGAGCTGGGCGAGGCTGGTCATGGACCGGGCCGCGGGGGCATTAACCCCCGGAACATTCTCCAGGCTTAGAATCCAGGTAGACTCCAGGTGTGGACTCCAGGTGTAGACTCCAGATAGACCACATCTGCATTTCGACTTCCTTCCAAACCCTCAATTATATAATAGTTATGACGAGTACGATCCTCCAGATCGAGGTCTTCCAGATCGAGGTCTTCCAGGTTGAGGTCTTCCAGGTTGAGGTCTTCCAGGTTGAGATCTTTCAGGTTGAGGTCTTTCAGGTTGAGATCTTTCAAGTTGAGATCTTTCAAGTTGAGATCTTCCAGATTGAGATCTTCCAGGTTGAGATCTTTCAGTTAAGATCTTTCAGGTTGACATCATTCAGGTTGAGATCTTCCAGGTTGAGATCTTCCAGGTTGACTTGGTTGCTTACGTTATACGTTTTCCACACTTACATGTGTAGAGTTGCTACACCTGCACTGTGAAGAGTTGCTACACCTGCACTGTGTAGAGTTGCTACACCTGCACTGTGTAGAGTTGCTACACCTGCACTGTGTAGAGTTGCTACACCTGCACTGTGAAGAGTTGCTACACCTGCACTGTGTAGAGTTGCTACACCTGCACTGTGTAGAGTTGCTACACCTGCACTGTGTAGAGTTGCTACACCTGCACTGTGAAGAGTTGCTACACCTGCACTGTGTAGAGTTGCTACACCTGCACTGTGAAGAGTTGCTACACCTGCACTGTGAAGAGTTGCTACACCTGCACTGTGTAGAGTTGCTACACCTGCACTGTGTAGAGTTGCTACACCTGCACTGTGTAGAGTTGCTACACCTGCACTGTGAAGAGTTGCTACACCTGCACTGTGAAGAGTTGCTACACCTGCACTGTGAAGAGTTGCTACACCTGCACTGTGTAGAGTTGCTACACCTGCACTGTGTAGAGTTGCTACACCTGCACTCTGTGTAGTTGCTACACCTGCACTCTGTGTAGTTGCTACACCTACACTCTGTAGTTGCTACACTTGCACTCTGTGTAGTTGCTACACCTACACTCTGTGTAGTTGCTACACCTGCACTCTGTGTAGTTGCTACACCTACACTCTGTGTAGTTGCTACACCTGCACTCTGTGTAGTTGCTACACCTGCACTCTGTGTAGTTGCTACACTTGCACTCTGTGTAGTTGCTACACTTGCACTCTGTGTAGTTGCTACACCTACACTCTGTGTAGTTGCTACACCTGCACTCTGTGTAGTTGCTACACCTGTACTCTGTGTAGTTGCTACACTTGCACTCTGTGTAGTTGCTACACTTGCACTCTGTGTAGTTGCTACACTTGCACTCTGTGTAGTTGCTACACTTGCACTCTGTGTAGTTGCTACACTTGCAATCTGTGTAGTTGCTACACTTGCACTCTGTGTAGTTGCTACACTTGCACTCTGTGTAGTTGCTACACTTGCACTCTGTGTAGTTGCTACACTTGCACTCTGTGTAGTTGCTACACTTGCACTCTGTGTAGTTGCTACACTTGCACTCTGTGTAGTTGCTACACTTGCACTCTGTGTAGTTGCTACACTTGCACTCTGTGTAGTTGCTACACTTGCACTCTGTGTAGTTGCTACACTTGCACTCTGTGTAGTTGCTACACTTGCACTCTGTGTAGTGTTGCTACACTTGCACTCTGTGTAGTGTTGCTACACTTGCACTCTGTGTAGTGTTGCTACACTTGCACTCTGTGTAGTTGCTACACTTGCACTCTGTGTAGTGTTGCTACACTTGCACTCTGTGTAGTGTTGCTACACTTGCACTCTGTGTAGTTGCTACACACTTGCACTCTGTGTAGTGTTGCTACACTTGCACTCTGTGTAGTGTTGCTACACTTGCACTCTGTGTAGTTGCTACACTTGCACTCTGTGAAGAATTGCTAAATCTTTGAGTGATCCTGCTAATGGTACTGTGCATTTCTTTACAAAGAGTACACATCAGGACACAGGTGCAGGTGTTGAGTGAGTGAATCAGTTGTGTTTGTCTCGCCAGCTCCACGGGATGTGTGTTGATATCACACATGGAATTTGTACGAGTGAGTAGACTGACGCATGCACCACACTTCAGTGTTGATGTACTCTTCTGGTTGCACTCATCTAGTTGTACTCGCCTAGATGATCTCGCCTAATTGTATAGTTGTATTTTCTTAAGTTTTTCACCTAACTCTACTCATAAGACAGTTTTCTCTTGTGGAGTTTGAGGTAATCAGTCCCTCAGCCTGGAGTCGATGTGTTCAGTCCAACAGTCTTGATAAGAGTGCAGCGGAGAAGGAGCTTTTTATACTTCAGTATAGTCAGTCCCCCAGTCTAGGAGCACGTTTTCAGTATAGTAGTCTTGTTGAATCTGAAGGTGGGCGAAACGTCTACATTATAATGGTACCCAGATGTTGTACATGTGTCTAATTCTTTATCAGGTTTCTTCTTCAAAGGCTCCCTGGTAATCATGTCTTCCCTGGTAATCATGTCTTCCCTGGTAATCATGTCTTCCGTGGTAATCATGTCTTCACTGGTAATCATGTCTTCACTGGTAATCATGTCTTCACTGGTAATCATGTCTTCACTGGTAATCATGTCTTCACTGGTAATCATGTCTTCCCTGGTAATCATGTCTTCCCTGGTAATCATGTCTTCCCTGGTAATCATGTCTTCCCTGGTAATCATGTCTTCACTGGTAATCATGTCTTCTCTGGTAATCATGTCTTCCCTGGTAATCATGTCTTCACTGGTAATCATGTCTTCACTGGTAATCATGTCTTCACTGGTAATCATGTCTTCACTGGTAATCATGTCTTCCCTGGTAATCATGTCTTCCCTGGTAATCATGTCTTCCCTGGTAATCATGTCTTCCCTGGTAATCATGTCTTCCCTGGTAATCATGTCTTCCTGGTAATCATGTCTTCACTGGTAATCATGTCTTCACTGGTAATCATGTCTTCACTGGTAATCATGTCTTCACTGGTAATCATGTCTTCCCTGGTAATCATGTCTTCCCTGGTAATCATGTCTTCACTGGTAATCATGTCTTCCCTGGTAATCATGTCTTCACTGGTAATCATGTCTTCCCTGGTAATCATGTCTTCACTGGTAATCATGTCTTCCCTGGTAATCATGTCTTCCCTGGTAATCATGTCTTCCCTGGTAATCATGTCTTCACTGGTAATCATGTCTTCACTGGTAATCATGTCTTCACTGGTAATCATGTCTTCCCTGGTAATCATGTCTTCACTGGTAATCATGTCTTCTCTGGTAATCATGTCTTCCCTGGTAATCATGTCTTCACTGGTAATCATGTCTTCACTGGTAATCATGTCTTCTCTGGTAATCATGTCTTCACTGGTAATCATGTCTTCTCTGGTAATCATGTCTTCCCTGGTAATCATGTCTTCACTGGTAATCATGTCTTCACTGGTAATCATGTCTTCACTGGTAATCATGTCTTCCCTGGTAATCATGTCTTCCCTGGTAATCATGTCTTCCCTGGTAATCATGTCTTCCCTGGTAATCATGTCTTCCCTGGTAATCATGTCTTCCCTGGTAATCATGTCTTCACTGGTAATCATGTCTTCTCTGGTAATCATGTCTTCCCTGGTAATCATGTCTTCCCTGGTAATCATGTCTTCACTGGTAATCATGTCTTCACTGGTAATCATGTCTTCACTGGTAATCATTTCTTCCCTGGTAATCATGTCTTCCCTGGTAATCATGTCTTCCCTGGTAATCATGTCTTCCCTGGTAATCATGTCTTCCCTGGTAATCATGTCTTCCCTGATAATCATGTCTTCCCTGGTCCTCTCTACCAGACAAACTAAACAAATATCTTAAATTAGCTTCCAACACTTGGGACTTTTTAGATATAAATCCAGATATACTCCTGTTAATATAGGCCTAGTTCCTAGGCCTACTGTGTGTTCATACGTTTTTGCGTTACCCTCTACAAGATGGTTATGGAGCAACTCAATAAACTAGCCACATCAGCGCGTCTGCAGCTCAGCAGACGGAGGATCAAGCCTCCCTCTGCTTAGAGCAGAACAACAGTTACAGTGTGTTTGTATTCTTGCAGTGTTAGTTGGTTAAGTGTTTTTTGGCAGTTACTAGTGTTGCAGTGTTGTTTTAGGTGTTTCTTTGTAGTTACGGCAACGATCTCGGTGGTCCAAGTAGGACCGAAACTGGTTATTTGTGTATTAATCTCGGTGTTGTCGAATCTCTGTATTCTTCTCTTTGTTTACACTGTATTCTTCTCTTTGTTTACACTGTATTCTTCTCTTTGTTTACACTATTCTTCTTTGTTTACACTGTATTCTTCTCTTTGTTTACACTATTCTTCTCTTTGTTTACACTATTCTTCTTTGTTTACACTGTATTCTTCTCTTTGTTTACACTGTATTCTTCTCTTTGTTTACACTATTCTTCTTTGTTTACACTGTATTCTTCTCTTTGTTTACACTGTATTCTTCTCTTTGTTTACACTATTCTTTGTTTACACTGTATTCTTCTCTTTGTTTACACTGTATTCTTCTCTTTGTTTACACTATTCTTCTTTGTTTACACTGTATTCTTCTCTTTGTTTACACTGTATTCTTCTCTTTGTTTACACTATTCTTTGTTTACACTGTATTCTTTTTGTTTACACTGTATTCTTCTCTTTGTTTACACTGTATTCTTCTTTGTTTACACTATTCTTCTTTGTTTACACTGTATTCTTCTCTTTGTTTACACTGTATTCTTCTCTTTGTTTACACTATTCTTTGTTTACACTGTATTCTTCTCTTTGTTTACACTGTATTCTTCTCTTTGTTTACACTGTATTTTTCTCTTTGTTTACACTGTATTCTTCTTTTTGTTTACACTATTCTTCTTTGTTTACACTGTATTCTTTTTGTTTACACTGTATTCTTCTCTTTGTTTACACTGTATTCTTCTTTGTTTACACTATTCTTTTTGTTTACACTGTCTTCTTTGTTTACACAGCATTCTCTTTGTTTACACTATTCTTCTTTGTTTACACTGTATTCTTCTTTACACTGTATTCTTCTCTGTTTACACTGTATTCTTCTCTTTGTTTACACTATTCTTCTCTTTGTTTACACTATTTTTCTTTGTTTACACTGTATTCTTATCTTTGTTTACACTGTATTCTTCTTTGTTTACACTGTATTCTTCTCTTTGTTTACACTATTCTTCTCTTTGTTTACATTCTTGAAAGCAGTTCTTAGATTAGCAAGTCTTTACATGTTGCTGGGGTTGTACGCTTGAAGCGGTGCTTGCACAGGCATCTTACTGCTTGCATGATCTCTGCAGTGTTTCTCCTCCTTGCATAGTTTCTGCAGTGTTTCTCCTCCTTGCATGTTTTCCGCAGCGTTTCTCTTCCTTGCATAATCTCTGCAGTGTTTCTCCTCCTTGCATGGTCTCTTCAGTGTTTCTCCTCCTTGCATGATCTTTGCGGTGTTTCTCCTCCTTGCATGATCTCTGCAGTGTTTCTCCTCCTTGCATGATCTTTGCGGTGTTTCTCCTCCTTGCATGATCTCTGCAGTGTTTCTCCTCCTTGCATGATCTTTGCGGTGTTTCTCCTCCTTGCATGATCTCTGCAGTGTTTCTCCTCCTTGCATGATCTCTGCAGTGTTTCTCCTCCTTGCATGATCTCTGCAGTGTTTCTCCTCCTTGCATGATCTCTGCAGTGTTTCTCCACCTTGCATGATCTCTGCAGTGTTTCTCCTCCTTGCATGATCTCTGCAGTGTTTCTCCTCCTTGCATGATCTCTGCAGTGTTTCTCCTCCTTGCATGATCTCTGCAGTGTTTCTCCTCCTTGCATGATCTTTGCGGTGTTTCTCCTCCTTGCATGATCTCTGCAGTGTTTCTCCTCCTTGCATGATCTCTGCAGTGTTTCTCCTCCTTGCATGATCTCTGCAGTGTTTCTCCTCCTTGCATGATCTCTGCAGTGTTTCTCCTCCTTGCATGATCTTTGCGGTGTTTCTCCTCCTTGCATGATCTTTGCGGTGTTTCTCCTCCTTGCATGATCTCTGCAGTGTTTCTCCACCTTGCATGATCTCTGCAGTGTTTCTCCTCCTTGCATGATCTCTGCAGTGTTTCTCCTCCTTGCATGATCTCTGCAGTGTTTCTCCACCTTGCATGATCTCTGCAGTGTTTCTCCTCCTTGCATGATCTCTGCAGTGTTTCTCCTCCTTGCATGATCTCTGCAGTGTTTCTCCTCCTTGCATGATCTTTGCGGTGTTTCTCCTCCTTGCATGATCTTTGCGGTGTTTCTCCTCCTTGCATGATCTCTGCAGTGTTTCTCCTCCTTGCATGATCTTTGCGGTGTTTCTCCTCCTTGCATGATCTCTGCAGTGTTTCTCCTCCTTGCATGATCTCTGCGGTGTTTCTCCTCCTTGCATGATCTCTGCAGTGTTTCTCCACCTTGCATGATCTCTGCAGTGTTTCTCCTCCTTGCATGATCTCTGCAGTGTTTCTCCTCCTTGCATGATCTCTGCAGTGTTTCTCTCCTTGCATGATCTCTGCAGTGTTTCTCCTCCTTGCATGATCTTTGCGGTGTTTCTCCTCCTTGCATGATCTCTGCAGTGTTTCTCCTCCTTGCATGATCTCTGCAGTGTTTCTCCTCCTTGCATGATCTCTGCAGTGTTTCTCCACCTTGCATGATCTCTGCAGTGTTTCTCCTCCTTGCATGATCTCTGCAGTGTTTCTCCTCCTTGCATGATCTCTGCAGTGTTTCTCCTCCTTGCATGATCTTTGCGGTGTTTCTCCTCCTTGCATGATCTTGCGGTGTTTTCTCCTCCTTGCATGATCTCTGCAGTGTTTCTCCTCCTTGCATGATCTTTGCGGTGTTTCTCCTCCTTGCATGATCTCTGCAGTGTTTCTCCTCCTTGCATGATCTTTGCGGTGTTTCTCCTCCTTGCATGATCTCTGCAGTGTTTCTCCTCCTTGCATGATCTCTGCAGTGTTTCTCCACCTTGCATGATCTCTGCAGTGTTTCTCCTCCTTGCATGATCTCTGCAGTGTTTCTCCTCATTGCATGATCTCTGCAGTGTTTCTCCTCCTTGCATGATCTCTGCAGTGTTTCTCCTCCTTGCATGATCTCTGCAGTGTTTCTCCACCTTGCATGATCTCTGCAGTGTTTCTCCTCCTTGCATGATCTCTGCAGTGTTTCTCCTCATGCATGATCTCTGCAGTGTTTCTCCTCCTTGCATGATCTCTGCAGTGTTTCTCCTCCTTGCATGATCTCTGCAGTGTTTCTCCTCCTTTCATGATCTCTGCAGTGTTTCTCCTCCTTGCATGATCTCTGCAGTGTTTCTCCTCCTTGCATGATCTCTGCAGTGTTTCTCCTCCTTGCATGATCTCTGCAGTGTTTCTCCTCCTTGCATGATCTTTGCGGTGTTTCTCCTCCTTGCATGATCTCTGCAGTGTTTCTCCACCTTGCATGATCTCTGCAGTGTTTCTCCTCCTTGCATGATCTCTGCAGTGTTTCTCCACCTTGCATGATCTTTGCGGTGTTTCTCCTCCTTGCATGGTTTCTGCAGTGTTTCTCCTCCTTGCATGATCTTTGCGGTGTTTCTCCTCCTTGCATGATCTCTGCAGTGTTTCTCCACCTTGCATGATCTCTGCAGTGTTTCTCCTTGCATGATCTCTGCAGTGTTTCTCCACCTTGCATGATCTCTGCAGTGTTTCTCCTCCTTGCATGATCTCTGCAGTGTTTCTCCACCTTGCATGATCTCTGCAGTGTTTCTCCTCCTTGCATGATCTCTGCAGTGTTTCTCCACCTTGCATGATCTCTGCAGTGTTTCTCCTCATTGCATGATCTCTGCAGTGTTTCTCCTCCTTGCATGATCTCTGCAGTGTTTCTCCTCCTTGCATGGTTTCTGTAGTGTTTCTCCACCTTGCATGATCTCTGCAGTGTTTCTCCACCTTGCATGATCTCTGCAGTGTTTCTCCTCCTTGCATGATCTCTGCAGTGTTTCTCCACCTTGCATGATCTCTGCAGTGTTTCTCCACCTTGCATGATCTCTGCAGTGTTTCTCCTCCTTGCATGGTTTCTGTAGTGTTTCTCCACCTTGCATGATCTCTGCAGTGTTTCTCCTCCTTGCATGGTTTCTGTAGTGTTTCTCCACCTTGCATGATCTCTGTAGTGTTTCTCCACCTTGCATGATCTCTGCAGTGTTTCTCCACCTTGCATGATCTCTGCAGTGTTTCTCCACCTTGCATGATCTCTGCAGTGTTTCTCCTCCTTGCATGGTTTCTGTAGTGTTTCTCCACCTTGCATGATCTCTGCAGTGTTTCTCCACCTTGCATGATCTCTGTAGTGTTTCTCCACCTTGCATGATCTCTGTAGTGTTTCTCCACCTTGCATGATCTCTGCAGTGTTTCTCCTCCTTGCACGGTCTCTGCAGTGTTTCTCCTCCTTGCACGGTCTCTGCAGTGTTTCTCCTCCTTGCACGGTCTGTGCAGTGTTTTCCCAGGTTGTATTCCGTGTCCGGTCCTCTCGCTCGCTCTAATACTTTCGTCACTTTGCACTTGTCAGGATTTAATTAGAGCTTCCACTTTCCTGACCATGTTTGTAGCCTGTTGAAACGTACTTAAAGGCTCTCTCCCTCTCCTGTGTAGCTGTTAGGCCGATTTCTCGCAGCTCCGGCTGAAACTACTGAAATCTCCCAGCTCAGGCTGGCTGATTTCCACACCTTGTATAAGCACCGTCCTTAGTGATGGAATATGTCCGTGGGAACACAGGTTTTGTTCCAGCTGTGTAACTTTTACCAGCAAATCTTTGGTTGTCTTCAAGAGGGAACAGGACCAAGTTCCTCAAATCATTTCCTGACCAGCCGGGTTGTGGTTCATACACTGGACTGCTTGCAGTAACAGCCTAGTTAACCAAGCCTTAATCCAGGAGGCCTGGTCTGGGAGCGGGTCGCGGGGGCGTTGACCCCCAAGGCATCCTTCAATTTTGAGTACCTTCCCTGCTGTCCCTGTACGTCATGTGTGTACACGTGTGTATAATTACGTATGTATACAGTTGTGTGTGTGTATACAGCCATGTATGACTGTTTACTTGATAGTGTTGTGGAAGTAAACTTTGTAGTTGTTACAGGTGTTGTGTGTGGTTGTTACAGGTGTTGTGTGTGGTTGTTACAGGTGTTGTGTGTGGTTGTTACAGGTGTTGTGTGTGTGGTTGTTACAGGTGTTGTGTGTGGTTGTTACAGGTGCTGTTGTGTGTGGTTGTCACAGGTGTTGGTGTGTGTGGTTGTTACAGGTGTTGTGTGTGTGGTTGTTACAGGTGTTGTTGTGTGTGGTTGTTATAGGTTTGTTGTGTGTGGTTGTTACAGGTGTTGTGTGTGGTTGTTACAGGTGTGTTGTGTGTGGTTGTTACAGGTGTTGTGTGTGGTTGTTACAGGTGTTGTTGTGTGTGGTTGTCACAGGTGTTGGTGTGTGTGGTTGTCACAGGTGTTGGTGTGTGTGGTTGTTACAGGTGTTGTGTGTGGTTGTTACAGGTGTTGTTGTGTGTGGTTGTTACAGGTGTTTGTTGTGTGTGGTTTTACAGGTGTTGTGTGTGGTTGTTACAGGTGTTGTTTGTTGTGGTTGTTACAGGTGTTGTTGTGTGTGGTTGTTACAGGTGTTTGTTGTGTGTGGTTGTTACAGGTGTTGTGTGTGGTTGTCACAGGTGTTGGTGTGTGTGGTTGTTACAGGTGTTGTTGTGTGTGGTTGTCACAGGTGTGGTGTGTGTAGTTTGTTACAGGTGTTGTTGTGTGTGGTTGTTACAGGTGTTGGTGTGTGTGGTTGTTACAGGTGTTGTTATCGTAAGGGTTCTTAAATGGAGATATCGTAGGTTGAAAGTAGACACACTTGTAGGATGGTAAATATATTGTCAGACTGAGATGAGAGATGGAGCCCGGTGCCAAGCCTGTTCACGTCTTGTAGGTCTGCCGCCGAGTGAGGACGGGACAGGGGGATCACTGCCCATGTGTATCCCTATGACGTCACACAAAGCCAAAGGCCTACGAGGGATCTCGTGTCTAAAGCACAGGGATGATACTAATATGCTATGCTATATAATACTGGGAATACAGGGATCAGCAACTATGCTGACAGCTCGGTCATGTTACGTATGTCGTCCCGACATACACTACTATACTATAGGCTGAACAGGCAGGCGGGTCTGGGCTGATTCTATACAATAACAAATTCATATATAACTTAGAACTAATGGATGGTACAACATGATTTTGACGTAATGGGTGTTAACGTAATCATTACAAACTATAAGAACAAATCATTATACAATATGGATGGAATTGATCGATCGATCTGTATTCATGCACTCTACGGATTCTGAGGAAGAATAAATATATACAAAGAAGTGTTTAACAGAAAGGCAGATTCGGTGCACACAAATCTAGACTGTTAATTCTCAGAATACGGAGGGAACGTGAACACGTAAATTTCTGAACAAATGATCAGCTAATAATAAAAACACAAGTTGACCAATTCATTCATCTCGGACATCTAATTATACAGACTATGTACATTTAAAACCCCAATTCTGCGAGGGTTATGTTTACATATGCAGAATGGTTATCATCTCTGGGAGGATTGAATTCCTCTGCAATGGCTAACACATGCCTTGACTGAGAGAGATCTGAACGAGTATCTACAAAAGATACAACTACAATCACTAGTGACTGTGGAATTACTAATTCGTCTGCTAGGAGTACTCAACTCGACTATTCGATCCCGTAATTCTTGGCTCGTTACAAAGTCACTAATGGGTACTGGTGGCTTCCAGTAAGAATAAATCTTCCTGGAGCAGGAATCGAATCACACCAGAACACAAGGGATCGGTTCTTTGGGCATTTTTGACATCCTCGACAGCAAATGGAGGATCTGCAGTAACTAAAACTAACGTGTCCGATAAAAGCATCTGCGACTACATTTGACTTGCCAGGTAAATTTTTAAAAGTGGGATTGAACTCTTGGATAGTCAAGGTACCATCTGGCTAACCTTCCAGTAGGCTGTTTGTTCTGGAATAAAGGTAACAGTTCTTCCTTACTGGAGGAAAGAAACTGGGTGGAGTGGATGACTCCCCCGGTTGAAAAAATTAACGCTATAACACGCAATATGAGCAAGGAGAGAACGAATCTACTATCTCAACTGCAAGCACAGGAGAAAAAAAAATGAACACGGTGAACAATGCTGATATTCAATCTGAGTCGCACACAGTGACACGAGGTATCAGCTATAAAGAAACTACACTTACAAACGTTAACATGTGAAAGTTACTCGAGAAATAACTTCTTACAATGCACTGATTACTGTCAACTAGGATGGGATCACCATCTGAAACATTAGGAACAACAACAGACACTCTAGTGAGAACACTAGCTGTAACAGAGACGTCTTTCTGCAGACAGCATGTCACATCAACAAGAGATGGCATTACTAGTTGCAAGTAATCGTTTTCTGACAAGGCATCCCCTGTGGAGAAACTATTACTCGAACTAGCAGTCATTGCAGGGATAGGCTGTGCACTCAAGGCAGTCTGAGTGTCCCCGGACACTTGAGGCAACGGAACACTATCCTGCAAGTCTGAAGGTATAGGTGGAACACTAATGGGAGTGACAGAATTACTAGTGCCTGACCGCTCGGCTACGTTAATAAGTAATTCACGGATCTATAGGAACTTAATCTGAACTTCACATTTCGCAGCACTTTAACAAATCTCAGATACAAGCTGTGAGAACAAACACATTGCTCAAGGGCTAGGTATTGTCTTTCAGTCAGTAAGGGAATGTTGGTACTGTGGACTGATTCATATTGACTTTGACTGGAATGATACACTAAGTGAACATTCAAAAATGACTGGGACATCTTCTCAGTGAAAATACTGAAGGGCATAAGTCAAGAAAAAATGGAGAGAATGACACAATAAGCTTAAATGGAAAAAAAATGCTTAACTATTCTGCATAAGTAATTAAAATTTTACAAGTTACACAGTAAGCAAAGAACTCACACAAGAAGAATATGCAACTTAGCAAACACTGAAAATCAAGAGGCTTGTACTTTGCTCAAATCTAATATGCTCAACTTTTACTTTAAATTGAAAAAAATGGCACAGTGAGTTGTCTTTACTTTCAATGCAACAAGGAAATACACAATAAAATAATAAAATGGACTCAATAAACTTGTGCAAAAATTAAAACAACACACAATTTTGCTGAAATAAAAATTAAAATGACAGACAGAATAAATACTATGCACAGAGCAAGCATAAGAAACTGCACTGTAATAAACTGTATTGCACAACACTGCATAAAATTTTACTGCAAGAAAACTTTAATAGCAACACAATATTTGCACAAGAATTATTGCAAAATGAGTCTATGTGCAATAATAAAAATTATAACACACAAGAAAAGAAATATTTTCAAGGAATGAACACTTTAACTCTTAACTGCACTTAAACAACAAGCAAAAGAACAATTTACTTTAGAAGGAGAACTTAAAAATTGCACTAAGAGTGAATTTGTTCAATAAAATATGAAAAAATAATAGGTGCTAAAACACACAACAAAAAGGAATACAACACTTACAGAGATGCAGGACACAAATCAACATAAACACAGTACTAGAATTTTCTTGCAATGAAACTTGATGTGTGAAAAATTTTGTAAATACGAGCTCTTGCTGGGACTTAAAAATGGCACTATTGTCTGTGGAAATAAGACAAATTAAACACTGGCTGAATAAAGGAATATGAACACAAGAATGTTCAACACACAGGGAACAAAAATAATAAAATTACACAAATGCTGGGAAGAAAAAAATAACAGACAACACTGAGTTGTGATGCAGAATATGAGGTGAAAAAGTTACTGAGTTAATACACTGGAATTCTGAAGTTAATACACAAGTTCTATATTGCTCATATGTTGCACACACAACAAAGGAAACACTAAGTACTTACTTCAAGTGTATAAAAAGATACACAACACAACAGATATAAAATAATGCACGAAAATTAACACTGAATTAAGGAGATTAAAAGAAATTTATGCAATCAGTACATGATAAACACTGAGTCTGATCAAGAGTCACTGAATGTCACTAAGAGAAAAATTCACTGGGAACACAAAAGAAATGTCTCAACACTCGCAAATGTCTCTAAAAAAAAAATATTATAGCTGTAACACTTGAAAAAAAATGAGATTGATGGATTGTTTTTATCGTCTTGCTGCTGTCCCGTGCACAGATGATCGTTTGAATTGCACTTAAATCGGCGAGAGACAACACAGGAGGCTTTTAAAGATGGGCGCGCCACTCTCTAGCTCTTGACCCCCTATGTGGTCCCTTAAAATATGGTTTCTACAACCCTTAGCAGTGCACCAAAACACTGATGAGGTAGGTGAGTTGTAATGGCCGACTGTAGTTGGGTTTGTGGGTAATGGCTGAGCGAGGCGTCTGAGACGGCAATGATGCAACACACGTGATCGTGAGTGGCTGGGCTTATGGGTTGAACGTCGTAAGCCTCACTGAGAAAACCCCCACACTGCCGCAAAGATAAATTCTAAGCCGGCTGGCTTAGAAGGAAACCCACGAAATACTACAACACCACAAGGATGACAAGGAGCACTCAGAATGTTGGAACTTGAATCACAAGCGATGAAGGCTAGTCATGTGGCTTGCTTGAGTACTGGGGTAAGACACCTGGGTTAGTTTGCTAGCTGGCTTATCTTAACCTTCACACAGAATAGCTTGATAACTTCACACGAGGAGCACAGCAGGGGTGGAAGCTGGCTTGGCAGGCAAAATAATTGGATGGAGTAGGCTAGGCTGGACTGGGCTCGGGTGTACTGACTCCCCCACCACAGATGGAAGCTGGCTTATTTTGCATAACTCGGGTCAACCCTCGGAGTAATGCAAAAGAAGATAACCACTAATATAAAGAGACTGACCAGTGAATAATGTAGAAGCTGGTAGATAGCTGGCTTGAGGTAGCTGGATGGGGTGAACCCCCGGTAGGCCTACTGGTAACGCGAAATGGCCGTCTTGCTGGTCGACAACTTTATCTCCAGAAATCGCTGTAATCGTCAGAATTACAGGCTCACCGCTGTCACCATTTATCGTAAGGGTTCTTAAATGGAGAATATCGTAGGTTGAAAGTAGACACACTTGTAGGATGGTAAATATATTGTCAGACTGAGATGAGAGATGGAGCCCGGTTGCCAAGCCTTTCACGTCTTGTAGGTCTGCCGCCGAGTTGAGGACGGGACAGGGGGATCACTGCCCATGTGTATCCCTATGACGTCACACAAAGCCAAAGGCCTACGAGGGATCTCGTGTCTAAAGCACAGGGATGATACTAATATGCTATGCTATATAATACTGGGAATACAGGGATCAGCAACTATGCTGACATTGTTGTGTGTGGTTGTCACAGGTGTTGGTGTGTGTAGTTGTTACAGTTGTTGTGTGTGGTTGTTACAGGTGTTGTTGTGTGTGGTTGTCACAGGTGTTGGTGTGTGTAGTTGTTACTTGTTGGTGTGTGTGTAAACTGTTACGTGTTGGTGTGTGTATAGTTATTACAGGCGATGGTGTGTGTGTGTGGTTGTTACATGTGTTGGTGTGTGTGTGGTTGTTACATGTGTTGGTGTGTGTGTAGTTGTTACAGCTGTTGGTGTGTGTGGTTGTTACAGGTGTTCGTGTGTGTGTGTGTTACGTGTTGGTGTGTGTGTGGGGTTTTTACAGGTGTTGGTGTGTAGTTCTTATGTGTTGATGTGTATGTGTGGTTGTTACAGGTGTTGGTGTGTGTGTAGTTGTTACAGGTGTTGGTGTGTATGTGGTTGTATTGTACTGGTGCTAGGTAGTGGCACTGGTGGTCATATCTTTATTTCTACAAGTACAAGGTATACAGTCCTAGCTGACATCACTGACATACTACTACTTAGAAAGCCGCATGTTATGCAGAGCATTTCGGGCAAATTAGGTCAGTTTTGTCCCAGGATGCGACCCACGCCAGTCGACAAACACCCAGGTACCCATTTTACTGATGGTGAACATAGATAACCGGTGTAAGGAAACACGCCCAATGTTTGTACCCTTGCCGGAAATCGAACCCGGACCCCTCATTGTGTGAAGCAAGAACTGTTGTCACCAGGCCACGGGCCACCGTGGCCTGGGGTGGTGGCACTATCAACTGCACTATTGCTACACAATAAGGAGGGGGGGGGAGCAATGAGTGGTGTGACGTCAGTGGTGGTGGTTGCCGACACTCGGTAAGTGATGGTACACTCACCACTCCGTCATACCTCTCAGGGTGGCTGAAGTATTGGGGAGGGAGGGAGTAAAGTGGTGGGGAGGGAAGGAGGGAGGGAGGTGAAGTGGTGGGGAGGGAAGAAGGGAGGGAGGTGAAGTGGTGGGGAGGGAAGGAGGGAGATGAAGTGTTAAGGGAAAGAGATAGTACAATGAGAGCCGTGTTACCCACCACCTGACTACTTCCAGCAGGTACTGTGGTGTCTTACACTCAGAATATAACATTCCAGCAGGTAGTGGAGTGTTCCAACACAGTTTTTCCCTGGATATGACCCACAACAGTCTACCATCACCCAGGTTACTATTTTAACTTCTAGGTGGGCAGGGGCATAAGGAATTCTCCAATACGTTTCTCCGCGCCAAGGAATCCAACCCAGGACCTTGCTATTATTAGTTGAAAATATTGACTTTACCGTCATTTTTCTTCTGATGTGTCTGTGAAGCAGTTTTGGTTCAGACTTGGCCTTGGCTGTTATGTTATTCTCAAATTATGGCTCAGTATCCCCTCTCTGTCTGTGTCTGTCTCTCTCACCCTCGCATATTCATTTCTGGCTAATCTGTTCACTTCTCTGTTCTCACCTGTCCTTTGCTCCTTATAGTTTTCCCATGCTCTAATTTTTTTTACCTCTGTGCATCTTTGGTGTGTGTGGTGTGTTGTGTGTGTGTGTGTGTGTGTGTGTGTGCGTGCGTGCGTGTGCGTGTGTGTGTGTGTGTGTGTGTGTGTGTGTGTGTGTGTGGTGTGTGTGTGTGTGTGTGTGTGTGTGCGCGTGTGCGTGCGTGTGTGTGTTAGTTACCATTTTGTCCTAGGCACATGTCCTAGGCACTCCGTTATGGAAAACTGGAGGAGATAATAACTAGAACAGAGTATACTACTGACTCCGGCCATACAATAGAGCGGAAAAATAATGTAAGGGACCTGGGGTAGTAATGTCTGAGGATCTCACTTTCAAGGATCACAAGAGTGCCACGATCGCACGTGCAAAGAAAATGATAGGATGGATAATGAGAACTTTCAAAACGAGAGATGCCAAGCCCATGATGATCCTTTTCAAATCACTTGTTCTCTCTAGGCTGGAATACTGCTGTACATTAACATCTCCATACAAAGCAGGTGAAATCGCAGATCTAGAGAGTGTACAGAGATCCTTTACTGCACGTATAAGTTCTGTCAAGCACCTTTAACTACTGGGAACGCTTGGAAGCACTTGACTTGTACTCGTTGGAACGCAGGAGGAGAGATATTATCATAATCTACACTTGGAAAATCTTGGAAGGAATGGTCCCAAATCTGCACACAGAAATCACTCCCTACGAAAGTTAAAAGACTGGGCAGGCGATGCAAAATGCCCCAATAAAAGTAGGGGCGCCATTGGTACACTAAGAGAAAACACCATAAGTGTCCGGGGCCCAAAACTGTTCAACAGCCCCCCATCAAGCATTAGGGGAATTGCCAATAAACCCCTGGCTGCCTTCAAGAGAGAGCTGGACAGATACCTAAAGTCGGTGCCGGATCAGCCGGGCTGTGGCTCGTACGTCGGACTGCGTGCGGCCAGCAGTAACAGCCTAGTTTATCAGGCCCTGATCCATCGGGAGGCCTGGTCGTGGACCGGGCCGCGGGGGGCGTTGATCCCCGGAATAACCTCCAGGTAACCTCCAGGTAACCTCCAGGTAGACACTAGGCCTGTTGTGTGTGTGTAGGTGTGCGCGCGCGTGTGTGTATGTGTGCGTGTGTGTGTGTATGTGTGCGTGTGTGTGTGTGCGTGCGTGTGTGTGTGTGCGTGTGTGTGCGTGTGTGTGTGTGTGTGTGTGTGTGTGTGTGTGTGTGTGTGTGTGTGTTGTGTGTGTGTGCGCGTTGTGTGTGTGGCTACTCTGTGGCTGAAAAAATACTTCCTAACATCCCTGTGATTCATCTGTGTCTTCGACTTCCAACTGTGTCCCCGTGTTGCTGTGTCCAGTCTCTGGAACATCCTGTCTTTGTCCACCTTGTCAATTTCTCTCACTATTTTGTATGTCGTTATCATGTCCCCCCTATCTCTCCTGTCCTCCAGTGTCGTCAGGTTGATTTCCCTTAACCTCTCCTCGTAGGACATACCTCTTAGCTCTGGGACTAGTCTTGTTGCAAATCTTTGCACTTTCTCTAGTTTCGTTACGTGCTTGGCTAGGTGTGGGTTCCAAACTGGTGCCGCATACTCCAATATGGGCCTAACGTACACGGTGTACAGGGTCCTGAACGATTCCTTATTAAGATGTCGGAATGCTGTTCTGATGTTTGAAAGGCGTCCATATGCTGCAGCAGTTATTTGGTTGATGTGCGCTTCAGGAGATGTGCCTGGTGTTATACTTACCCCAAGATCTTTTTCTTTGAGCGAGGTTTGTAGTCTCTGGCCCCCTAGACTGTACTCCGTCTGCGGTCTTCTTTGCCCTTCCCCAATCTTCATGACTTTGCACTTGGTGGGGTTGAATTCCAAGAGCCAATTGCTGGACCAGGTCTGCAGCCTGTCCAGATCCCTTTGTAGTTCTGCCTGGTCTTCGATCGAATCAATTTTTCTCATCAACGTCACGTCATCTGCAAACAGGGACACTTCGGAGTCTATTCCTTCCACCATGTCGTTCACAAATACCAGAAACAGTACTGGTCCTAGGATTGATCCCTGTGGGACCCCGCTGGTCACAGGCGCCCACTCTGACACCTCGCCACGTACCATGACTCGCTGCTGTCGTCCTGACAAGTATTCTCTGATCCATTGTAGTGCCTTCCCTGTTATCCCTGCTTGGTCCTCCAGTTTTTGCACCAATCTCTTGTGTGGAACTGTGTCAAACGCCTTCTTGCAGTCCAAGAAAATGCAATCCACCCACCCCTCTCTCTCTTGTCTTACTGCTGTCACCCTGTCATAGAACTCCAGGAGGTTTGTGACACAGGAATTCCCGTCCCTGAAACCATGTTGGCTGCTGTTGATGAGATCATTCCTTTCTAGGTGTTCCACCACTCTTCTCCTGCGCGCGCGCGCGTGTGTGTGTGTGTGTGTGTGTGTGTGTGTGTGTGTGTGTGTTTGTGCGCGCGCGCGAGCGCGTACTGTGGATAATTACCAAATCAACTGAGAGACACGAGAGAAAATCTTTACAGTTTCTTGTGAAACTCTCTGCTAAGTGTCTGTGGATGTGTGTGCTATCTCAGCCAATTACTGGCCAGACCCAGCGGTGCTTGACGTCATGCGTAGCAAGCATCCACCTACACCAGGCCAAGCATCACTTGTGGACTGGTCCACAGCGGCTGACCAGCTAACTGCCGAAGTAACAGTCTCATAGAGGTTAAGTCATCAGAGGTTAACAGGTGACCACTGCACCGGTAGTCAGATCAACCTCAGTGGACCGGGGTTAGGATGTAATTGATGGATAGTGCTCATAAACACCTACTATCCGCACATACTGCTCACACTTCTGGTGTGAGCAGTACATATGTTCGGATAGTGGTGTCTGAGCCTTATCCATTAATTATATCCTAACTCCGGTCCACTGAGGTTGAAAACTGACTACCAGCGTAGCAGTCATCTATTAACCTCTGATGACCTAACAACTATGTGACTTACTCCGGCAGTTAGCTGGCCAGCCTCTGTGGACCAGCAACAGTGGAGGCAGACTCCTTATATCGTTTTAAGAATACTTAAGAGAGGGCCCACGAGGCTAAGAGTAAACACTGCAATAGGCAGAGCCAGGAGCTGAGACTCGACCCCTACAAATGCAAACGAGTGAGTGAGTATATTACAGCGTTGGGGAGTGTGTGCAGGATGAACATTAAAGGAATCAACGGAGCGTTAAACGGCTGTCCCACCCCTTGGGACTAACTACCTGCTCGCCCTGTTGGTGTTAAACAGTCCCTCGTGTTGAGGATATTTGATAGTGCCAATCATGGCTGGGTACAGTCATTCAGACGGTGGTGATGTCACTGCTGGGTGTAGCCAATCAACCCTACCTTTACCTCTGATATACCTTTGACGGATTTCAAAGGGTTGTCTTCTCCCTCAGCCCGGCCCTAGGCCTGGCTTGCCTGGTCAACCAGGCTGTTGCTGCTGGTGGTGGCCTGCTGGTCCACATATTCACAGCCTGGTTGATCTGGCACATGTCGGAGGTACATGTCTAGTTTTCTCTTGCAAACTTCTACACTTGTCACAGAAGTGTGTCTGGTACCTCTGATAAGATGTTGAAAAATCTTTCCCCACGGATGTTGATACAATATTCTTTTGTGCCCACGGTGCCCCTGCTTTTCACTGGGCTTATTTTGCATTTTCTCTTATCTCTCTCACCCTAGTATGTTATGGCAGTGTGCAGATTTGTGACAAGGCCCTCAAGTTCTTTCCAGGTATATATCATGCTTCTTTCTCTCCTACACTCCACATATTTAGGACACTGAGACGTTCCAGTAATTTAAATGCTTTATTGACTCTATGCGGACCACAAATGAACTCTGTATCGGCTCCGACTCCGATATCCTCCTGCCCTGAACGGAGCTGTCAACACTGAACAATACTCTAAGCGAGAGAGCACAAGTGATTTGAATATCACTTGTGTGATGTCTCTACTGGAGTTTACCTGGAGAGAGTTCCGGGGGTCAACGCCCCCGCGGCCCGGTCTGTGACCAGGCCTCCTGGTGGATCAGAGCCTGATCAACCAGGCTGTTGCTGCTGGCTGCACGCAAACCAACGTACGAGCCACAGCCGGGCTGATCAGGAACTGACTTTAGGTGCTTGTCCAGTGCCAGCTTGAAGACTGCCAGGGGTCTGTTGGTAATCCCCCTTATGTGTGCTGGTTCAGTACTGGGTTCAGTCAATCAAACGTGGGTGATGGTGAATGATAAACTCACTGTGGCTGTTTTACAGTAGGCATATTGAGTATATACGGGGTTTCTAACCACGTATATACTCAATATACCTTTAGTTAAACCCCCTAAAATACTCAAAATAAACCCTCTGATGTTTGACTGCCGGGGACTTTCCCCCCCCCAGACCCAGCCTGACGGGGGGACATTGTCGAGCCCAAGGTTTTAACTTTGTGACATAACAAAATTTTTAAAATAGTCCCGGGGGGGCATGGTAGGTTTTTTAAAAAAAAAAATAAATATGCTGACAGTTTTCCCCGGTAGGTTCAAAAACCCTCCCAAAAGTGGGGTGGGTGCCAACTCCAAAAGTGGGTGATTTCATTTCTGGGCTCAGCCAATTTAAGGTGGGTTTGGGATTGGGGCAAAGCCCCCCCCGGCCTCCCAACAAGGCCCCCTGGGAATCGGGCTATCCCAATAGGGGTGGTGAAGTCACTGCTGGGCTCAGCCAATCAGGGGGGGTGATTCACTGCGGGCTCAGCCAAACAAACGTGGGGATGTTCCAAATGCTGGGCTCAGCCTCAAGGGGGGTGTTTTCAATGCTGGGCTCAGCAAACAAACCCTGGGGGGATGTCACTGCGGGCTCAGCCCATCAAACGTGGGTTTATGTCATGCTGGGGCCCGTGATCAAAAATGGGTGAAGTCACTGCGGGGTCAGTGATCAAACGGGGGGATGTCACGCTGGGCTCAGCCCCATCAAAAGTGGGTGATGTCACGGGTGGGCTCAGCCGATCCCAAAATGGGTGTGTCACTGCCGGGCTCACGATCAAAACCCTGGGGTGAAATTTACTGCTGGGGCTCCCGGCCGATCAAAAGTGGGTTTATGCCCGCTGGGCTCAGGGCCCTCAAACGTGGGGGATGTCACTCTGGGCTCAGCCGATCAAAACGTGGGTGTTTTCACTGTGGGGTCAGCCGATCAAACGTGGGTGATGTCACTTTCTGGGGGTCAGGAACAAACGTTTGGGTTTATGTCACTGTGGGCTCAGTGATTAAAAAGTGGGGGATGTCACTGCGGGCTCAGCCGATCAAAAAGTGGGTGATGTCATGCTGGGCTCAGCCCATTTAAAAAGGGGTGATGTCACGCTGGGCTCAGCCATCAAACGTGGGGGGATGGCACGCGGGCTCAGCCCATCAAACGTTGGGGGGGTTTTCATGCTTGGGGCCAAACCCATCAAACGTGGGTGGGTGTCACTGCTGGGTCAGCGAACAAACGTGGGTGGGTGTCACTGCGGGGTCAGCCCTTCCCAAAAAGTGGGTGATGTCACTGTGGGGTCAGCCCATCCCAAAAGTGGGGGAAAGTCACTGTGGGTCAGCCCATCAAAAGTGGGGATGTCACTGCTGGGGGCCGCCCATCAAACGGGGGATGTCATGTTTTGGGGGAGCCCATTAAACGTGGGGGTTTTCATGGTGGGGGTCAGCCGATCAAACGTGGGTGATGTCACTGCTGGGCTCAGCCCATCAAACGTTGGGTTTTATGGGCACTGCGGGCCCCCGCCCAAACAAACGTGGGGGGAAGTCACTGCTGGGTCAGCCGATCAAAAAGTGGGTGATTTTTCCTTTGGGTCAGCGATCCAAACGTGGGTGATGGGCACTTGGGCTTTTGCCCATCAAAAAGGGGGGGTTTTCACTGTTTTGGGTCAGCCCATCTCCGGGGGTTTCAGGGGTTAATCCCTAATTTTTTTTTAAAAAAATTTTTTACTTAACTAAGGTTTAAAATTTTGTTAAAAAATGCCATCACTGGATTGGTGCTTTGCCAGCACCAACCCGCCCTTTCTGGGTGGAAACCCGGGGCCCCGGGGGGAAAGGAAATTCCCCCGGGCCCAAAACCCAAAAAATTTATGGATTTTAGTTTTGCTTCGTATAAAAACTTTTCAAAAAGGTTCCTCTTTTCCCTAGCTGCCGCGCCCTTTTTCCTTACCCTGTCCTCCTCTTTTTTTTTTAAACTCTATTCTCTTTACCCTCTCCTCCATTCCTCTTCTCCTTCCCCTCCTTGTCTTCCTCCTCTTTTCCTTCTCATTTTTTTGCTTTCTTTTCCCTTCCCCCCTTTCCCCCCCCCCAGTGGTGTGGAGACCCCGTAATGATGGTTTTAACAAAGGGAAAAAACCCCGTTGATTGTTGCTGTGTAAAATAACTACTGACTAAGGGACAGGGACACTTGCTTGGGATCCAACCTTTTTTCCCGGAAAAATTTGGTTTTTTGGGAAACGAGGTTTAAGGGGCGTTGGGGGGGAGGCAAATTTCCCCACAACATGAGTGAAAATTTAAAAGGGCAGAGACCCTTTATACCCTTTACAATTTCTCGATGAATTGCTTTTTCCCCACACAAACAGCAGCAGGGGGGTTTTGGAGGAGGCGAGGAGCTTTAGGAAATAAAAATTTAAAAAAAAAACAGAAGCCCTGGGGAAAAAAACAGGAGGGGGGAAAGAAGTTAGAGTAGGAGGAAAAAGGGAAATTGGATGCGGAAAAGAGGGGGTTTGGGTATGGAGGAGGAGGGGGATGAATAGGGAAGAAAGAGGAAAAAAGGGGGGGAAATAAAGGGGAGCGGGGGAACCCGGGGGCCTTGGGCCTCTTGTCTATTTTTTTTTTTTTCCCCTCTCCTTTTTCTTCTCTCCCCTCTCTCCTCTCCCTTTTTCCCACACCAACACACCCACACACACCCCAACACCAAACCACACACACACACACACACACACAAAACACCACAACACACACACCACACACACAGATGATAAAACCCGAAACATCATTTAGCCCTTTCTTTTGACAACGTTTCGGTTGATAAAAGGGTTCCCCTTTATCGAAACCTCGCTGCGATTAAGCTTTGCGGGTTTGGTGCGTGTATCAAGCAAAGAAATCGAGTCAGTAAAATTGATCAAGAGCAGTTTTCAGGGGATGTAGAAAACCCCGACTTTGTGTGCTGCTGGGTGCTGTTTTTTATTTTTAAAATAAAATTGGGGACAAAAAATTTTTGAGAAAGAGCAGAGTTGTGGGAGGGGGGGAAGGGGTGAGGAGGGGGGGGAGCTTTCTGGCAGCTAATTGAGGGGGGTTGCTGGGGGGATTTTGGTGGGGGTTTGTCAATTTAAACAAAAGTGTTACGGGGAGGGGGCTAAAAAAGGGGCAAACAAGGAGGCTGTTGGTTTTTTTGGGTCGAGTTTTTGGGGGGCACTTTGTGTAGGGGATTTTACCACAGCCACATTTTGGGTTTCCCTGAAAAATTTCCCCAAAAACATTTTCTGGTCATTTCCACAGTTGGGTCCTGGTCATTACCCAGTTGTTTCCGGGGCCCTTTCCCAGTTGGTCCTGGTTTATTACCACAGTTGTTCCTGTGCATTACCCCCGTTGTTTCCCGGTCATTACCACATTTTGGGCTTTCCCCTGGTCATTACCACAGTTTTTCCTGGTCATTACCTTAACCATTTAAAAATTTTTTCCCGGGCATTACCACAGTTGTTCCTGGTCATTCCCCAGTTGTTCCTGGGCATTACCACAGTTTCTCCCGGTCTTTTCCAAGTTGCTCCTGGGGCATTTTAACCAAAAGTTGCCCTGGTCCCAAAACCCCAGTTGCTTTTGGTTTATTACCACAGGGTTTCTCCTGGTCATTACCCCAGGGTTTCCCGGTCAATTTCCACAGTTGTTCCTGGTCATTAAACCCCTTTTCTCCCGGTGACGTTTTAAACATTTTATCACCTGGTGACTTTTAAAGGTGGGACTTGGAAAAACACTGGAATAAAGTCATGCTAAGAAATAACGTTAGCAAAGAAGGTTTTTTTTTAAGGTGTGGGGAAAAAAGAAAGACAAAAAAGAAGAATGTAGAAGAGAGAGAGAAGAGACTAAGCAAAAAAAAAATAAAAACACAAAGAGAAAAAGGGGGGGACAGAAATAAAAACAGTTTTGGGGGGAAACCCAAAACCCTAACAGAAATTCCCAAGAATTCTACGTTAAGAAATTCTGTTACAAAACCCCCAGCCTTTCTAATACAAACACCCGCCTTTCCAAAGTAAAACCCAGCCTTACTAGAGTACAAAAAACCAGCCTTTTTTAGGGGACAAACACTAGCCCTTCCAAAAGTACAAACACTACCTTATAAGACCCAAAAAACCGCCTTACTGAGTAAAAAAACACCAGCCCTTTCTAGGTACTAACAAGCCACAATTTCAATTTCCTTTTCCCCAGACCAAACCCCCTGTGAGGGGTCCTGGTTTAACACGCCTGAAACCAGGCCAGAAAAAGTCTGTTTTTGAATTTGGGTCCTGGATCTCATTACCGGTCTCGACCAAAACCGCCTGTGTTGTGGGCGGGTACCAAAGGCAGGGCTTGGCCGAAATAGAGCGGGAGTGGTGCCGGGAATCTTTCGCCACGGGTTGTAATGTTTAAAAAAAGAAAGAAAAATTGGTATTGGACTAAGGGGCAGGAGGAGACGCGTCCCCACCCCCCGCGTTGGGTTTCCACCAGCCCCCATCTCGCCAAATATAAGATTACTTTTTTTTGTGGCGGGGGGGGGGGGGGGGTTTTGAAATAATTTTATCTACCCGCATGCGCTCTCTGAAAAAAAAACTTTTCCCCGCTTCAGGTTTTCTGCCTTGGGGGCACTGCAAAACTCCTGATGACCACTGGGAAGTGTTTAAAGGGACTTTTACTAAAAAAATTTCCCCCCCCTTCCCCCCCCCCCGGCTTGTTTTGTCTTGTTTTGTTAAGTTTGCCCGTCTGCGGGGTTTTTAAATAATATATATATATAAATTTTAAACCTTAAAATAAAATAAAAATAGAAAAAATATATTTATAAAATATTAAAGAAAAATTTTTTACAATAAATTTAATTATATAAAATTTTTTTTTTAAAAAAAATTTATTTTAAAAAAAATTTTTAAAAAACCGCCAACAAAAAATTCTTTTGCCCATTCCCCCTAAAAAAACCCTCTTTTGCCAAAAAAAATTCTCGCCAAAAGAACATTCTCGCCAAAAGAACAATTTCCCCCCTACAGAACAAATTTTCGACAAAGAACATACCAACAACTAACATTCTCAACAAAAAAATTCCCAAACAGAACTTTCTCAACTAACAAACATTCCCAACAAAAGAACATTCCCCAAAAAAAAAGAAAAATTCTTTGACAACAGAACTTTTCCCCAAAAACAGAACATTCCCCGACAAAAAGAACATTCTCGACAACGAAAAATTTTCCAACCCAGAACATTTTCCACAAAAACATTCCCCAAAAAAACAAACATTCTCGACAAAAGAACATTTTCCCCCAGCAAAAAAAATTCCCGCCAACAGAACATTCTCTCCAACAGAACATTACCACCTACAGAACATTCTCGACAACAGAACATTCTCGACAACAGAACATTACCAACAACAGAACATTCCCAACAATAGAACATTCTCGACAACAGAACATTACCAACAACAGAACATTCTCGACAACAGAACATTCTCGACAACAGAACATTCTCGACAACAGAACATTCTCGACAACAGAACATTCCAACAACAGAACATTCTCGACAACAGAACATTCCCAACAACAGAACATTCTCGACAACAGAACATTCCCAACAACAGAACATTCTCGACAACAGAACATTCCCAACAGAACATTCTCGACAACAGAACATTACCAACAACAGAACATTCTCGACAGAACATTCCCAACAACAGAACATTCTCGACAGAACATTCCCAACAACAGAACATTCTCGACAACAGAACATTTTCGCCAGCAAAACATTCTCGCCAACAGAACATTCTCTCCAACAGAACATTACCACCTACAGAACATTCTCGACAACAGAACATTCTCGACAACAGAACATTACCAACAACAGAACATTCCCAACAACAGAACATTCTCGCCAACAGAACATTCTCGACAACAGAACATTCTCGACAACAGAACATTCCAACAACAGAACATTCCCAACAATAGAACATTCTCGACAACAGAACATTACCAACAACAGAACATTCCCAACAACAGAACATTCTCGCCAACAGAACATTCTCGACAACAGAACATTCTCGACAACAGAACATTCCAACAACAGAACATTCTCGACAACAGAACATTCCCAACAACAGAACATTCTCGACAACAGAACATTCCCAACAACAGAACATTCTCGACAACAGAACATTCTCGACAACAGAACATTCCCAACAACAGAACATTATCGACAACAGAACATTCTCGACAACAGAACATTACCAACAACAGAACATTCTCGACAACATTCCCAACAACAGAACATTCTCGACAGCAAAACATTCTCGCCAACAGAACATTCTCTCCAACAGAACATTACCACCTACAGAACATTCTCGACAACAGAACATTCTCGACAACAGAACATTACCAACAACAGAACATTCCCAACAATAGAACATTCTCGACAACAGAACATTACCAACAACAGAACATTCTCGACAACAGAACATTCTCGCCAGCAGAACATTCCCAACAACAGAACATTCTCGCCAACAGAACATTCCCAACAACAGACCATTCTCGCTAACAGAACATTCTCGACAACAGAACATTCTCGCCAACCGAACATTCTCGCCAACAGAACATTTTCGACAACAGAACATTCTCGACAACAGAACATTCTCGACAACAGAACATTCCCAACAACAGAACATTCTCGACAGAATATTCCCAACAACAGAACATTTTCGATAACAGAACATTCCCAACAGAACATTTTCGATAACAGAACATTCCCAACAGAACATTTTCGATAACAGAACATTTCGACAACAAACCATTCCGTCCAACAGAACACTGTGACCGGTAAAAGTGGTTTTGAAGATCGTAAGAGCCCCGCACCGCCCCGCCATGGAAGATAAAACATTGTCCGCCATGATGGATCATAGTGCTGTGAGGAGTGGAGTCATGGGTTGTTTATATCAAGTTTGGTGAAGCTGTGTTGACCTCCACTTGACCCCTCACAAGTGGCATCCCGTTTTCTTTTGTTCTTCCCCTGGCCTGGCTTCATCTACTAACTTACTGTAGTTTCCGGCATATAAGGCGCACCACAGTGCAGTAATTCAGGAGTTGTATTCAAGGTCTAAGTACCGTCTTACTTTACGATAATGCGTAACCCAAAGCCTACCCTTGACCCTGACCTTGAGCATATAAGGCGCAGGGTGAGTTTTCCAAGACATTTTGTGGAAAAACAGATGCGCCTTATATGCTGGAAAATACGGTACTTGTTGACCAAGACTACTATTTAACTATTTGCAATTATTTACCTGATGGGTCATTTGCGCTAAGAGGCGACAAGTTAAATTAGACACATGTGCAACACTTGGCTATCTTTATTGTGGAAATATTTCACCACAAGCAAATGTGTGGTGAAACTTTTCCAGAGTAGAGATAGCCAAGTGTTGCACATGTGTCTAATTTAATAACTTGTCGGTTCTGTGAACCACTTATTTACAGGCGACAAGTTGTTATCAACTGCATATCAGGATTTAATTGCTGTTATATTTGTAATTAGGAAGGTTGTTATTGGCGTAATTATAATTGTGCTGTTATTAAGGTTATTAATACTGCTGGTTTGTGCGAGCTTTGCTTGTTTTACTCTTAGTTATGATCGTTGAATGAGTTACCCTCAGTGAGCAGTGTTTACCTTCAAGGTTACTACTTCCTCAACGTTACACCTCTCCTAACACTCTCCACCTACATATTTGATTAATGCAAACTCGCAGGTAGAGGAGGCGAAGGTGACCCCCCCTCTCCCTCTCTCTCTTTATCTTCACAAACACACACACACACACACATATATACAAAATACGCCTAACTTCCTTTATAACAGGTCATGACCTGTTATAAACGATTAGAAAAAACTTAGGGCTGGCTTTTTATATATCCTTTATATATCCTTTGCGGATGATACTAGAATCTGCATGAGCTGTCATCTGCTGAGGACGCGGTTAACCTCCAAGAAGATATAAACAAAGTTTTCCAGTGGGCAACGGTAAACAATATGATGTTCAATGAGGACAAATTCCAACTACTCCGTTATGGAAAACTGGAGGAGATAATAACTAGAACAGAGTATACTACTGACTCCGGCCATACAATAGAGCGGAAAAATAATGTAAGGGACCTGGGAGTAGTAATGTCTGAGGATCTCACTTTCAAGGATCACAACAGTGCCACGATCGCACGTGCAAAGAAAATGATAGGATGGATAATGAGAACTTTCAAAACGAGAGATGCCAAGCCCATGATGATCCTTTTCAAATCACTTGTTCTCTCTAGGCTGGAATACTGCTGTACATTAACATCTCCATACAAGCAGGTGAAATCGCAGATCTAGAGAGTGTACAAAAATCCTTTACTGCACGTATAAGTTCTGTCAAGCACTTAACTACTGGAACGCTTGGAAGCACTTGACTTGTACTCGTTGGAACGCAGGAGGGAGAGATATATCATAATCTACACTTGGAAAATCTTGGAAGGAATGGTCCCAAATCTGCACACAGAAATCACTCCCTACGAAAGTAAAAGACTGGGCAGGCGATGCAAAATGCCGCCAATAAAAAGTAGGGGCGCCATTGGTACACTAAGAGAAAACACCGTAAGTGTCCGGGGCCCAAAACTGTTCAACAGCCTCCCATCAAGCATTAGGGGAATTGCCAATAAACCCCTGGCTGCCTTCAAGAGAGAGCTGGACAGATACCTAAAGTCAGTGCCGGATCAGCCGGGCTGTGGTTCGTACGTTGGACTGCGTGCGGCCAGCAGTAACAGCCTAGTTGATCAGGCCCTGATCCATCGGGAGGCCTGGTCATGGACCGGGCCGTGGGGGCGTTGATCCCCGGAATAACCTCCAGGTAACCTCCAGGTAACACCATATGGGAAGTAGGGGGATGATGGTGGGGTGGGGTTGGCACCCACCACTAACCCAGTCTAAGGGTAACCGTTGGTGACACCTACGCTACTCTGAGACCTCTCTCCCTGCTTTGGTTGCTCCCTTGCAACATTGCACAGCTCCTGATGATGCACTGAGAAGTGAGCTAAAGATTCCCCCCCTCCCCCCGTGGCTTGTCCTGCATAGTTAAGATCGCCCGTCTGCGATTGTTTTATATATATATATATATATATATATATTATATAAATTAATATGTATATATATTATATTAATATATATATATATATATATTATAATATATATATATATATATATAAAAATAATATAATTATATATATTTTATTATTATTATATAAAAATATATTATTATATTATATATTTATATATAAAAAAATTTAATAAATATAATTATTATAATATATATATAAATATATATATATTTTTTATATATATTAATATTATATATTTAATATTATATATAAAATATATATTATTTTATATTTAATTTTTTAAATATTTTTTTAATATAAAATATATATTAAATTTTTTTATATATATATTATTAAAATATATTAAATTTTAATATTATAAAATATATATATTTTATTATAAAATTAAATATATAATAAATTATATTATATTTATATATATATATAATTTTATAAAATATATATTATATATATATATATATATAAATTATAAATATAATATATATATTTTTATTAATATTTTTATAATATATAAAAATAAAATTTTATATATATTATATAAAATATATTATTTTATATATATATAAATTTTAAAAAATATTTTTTATATATATTTTAAAAATTTATAAATATATAAAATTTATTTTTTTATTTATATATTATTATATATTTTTTTAAAAAATATATATATTTATTATTATATATATAACAGAACAACCCCTTTGAAAGAAAGCGAAAATTTCCAAGCGCTTTCTGACTTCCAATAACACTGGTCAAAAAATTTTTGAAAAGTTGTTGCTTCTTAAATGGATTGTTAATTTCTTATTTTTCCATGTCCTGAATCAAATTCACCTGAAAAATGCTTTTTCGTTATAGGGTTTTAAAGATATAAAACTGTAATATTTCAATATTTTAATGTACAGTTATGTCATATGTTTTAAACTTAATCCTACTTTTCTCTCTGCCCTTTTTTTCTTGACGCTTTTGTGGGGAAGAATCACTCTTGCCAATGTCCCAATAGTCTGCAAGCATCTTGTCACCATTTGCCTGGTCTATTTTTCCCCGGTTGAAATATCGGGGGAATTTTTAAAACCTGTTCGTCACTAAATGCCCCACGTTCGCTGGAAAAAAAGCCTAAAAGTGAGTCCAAAAAGTGGATTTTAAGTGACATGTTACATCCCTTGATAATGGTTTTCCACCAATCTTCATACTTCATAGTTGCCTTCCCTTCTGTTTCGAAGAAATTCCTTCGCCACTAACTTGAATGCTTCCCAAGCAGCTTTCTCCTCCTCATGAAGGTCTGATTCAAAGTCACCATCTTTAAGAAGCTCTCGAATCTGAGGACCATTGAAGACTCTCTTAGCGTCGCTCAGTGAGGGGAATTTTGATGTTAAATACTTGAATCCCTGACCGGATTTATCCATAGCTTTTACAAAGTTTTTCATGAGCCCCAGTTTTGTGTGTAGTGATGGTAGCAAAATTTTGTTTGGTTCAATAAGAGGTGAATGTTGAACATTTTTCATGCCAGGCTCCAATGATTGACGAGGTGGCCAGTCTCTTCTGATGCAGTGGGAACCTCTTGCGCAACTGTCCCATTCACATAGAAAGCAACAGCAGTGTTTGGCTATGAAAATCACCTACCTTTCACCTCAAAATATAAACTTGCACAGCACAACCACTTTTATGGCTGTTGGAACAATATTGAAGGTTAGTGAGACTGAGTGTGGTAAGAAACACACTGCCACAAGCCTGTTGGAACCTGTTGTGACACGTAAGTGTATATTGAAAAGTAGAACTAACAAACAATTTTAACCATGATATTCATTATCAGTGACCTAAAATTAGTTGGAAATTGCTACTCTGGTCTCGGAAGCATTTTGATTGTTGACCAGTAAAGGAACTATATGTTTCTTGATAATGTGAGAAGTCACGAAAGCTCTTGGAATTTCGCTTTTCATTCATAGTGGTTGTTCTGCATATTTTGATGTCACCTGTTTACTGTGATTTTATTATATATATTATATATATATATATATTATATATATATATATATATATATATATTATATATATATACACACAGGGTGGCCCGAAAAAGAAAACTTTCACCATCATCACTCCATCACTGTCTTTCAGAAGGGTCTTTAAAAAAATACAGTTTTTAAACTGCAACATTAACACCCCTCCTTCGAGTGCAGGCCACCCCCTTGGGGGTGAAATTTTTTCCAAGTAGAGATAGCCAAGTGTTGACATGTGTCAATTTTAATAACTTGTGGGTTTCTGTGAACCACAATTTTCAGGCGACAATTGTTATCAACTGCATACGGGTTTTAAATTTGGGTTTTATATTTGAAATTGGGAAGGGTTTTTATTGGCGAATTAAAATTGTGCTTTTTATTAAGTTATTAATACTGCGGGTTTTGTGCGAGCTTTGCTTGTTTTACCTTATTTTATATCGTTAAAATGAGTTACCCTCATGAGCAGTGTTTACCTTCAAGGTTACTACTTCCTCAACGTTACACCTCCCAAACACTCTCCACCTACATATTTGATAATAAAACCCTCGCGGGTAGGGGAGGCAAGGTACCCCCCCCCCCCCCCTCTCTCTTTATCTTAAAACAAACACCACCACACACACATAAAAAATACAAAATACGCCAATTTCCTTTATAACAGGTCAGACCTGTTAAAACGATAGAAAAAACTTAGGGCGGTTTTTTAATACCCCTTTATATTCCTTTGGGATGATACTAAAATCTGCATGAGCTGTCTCCGAGGAGGGGTTAACCCCAAGAAAATAAACAAAGTTTTCCGGGGCAACGTAAAAAATATGAGTTCAATGGACAAATTTTCCAACACTCCGTTAGGGAAAACGGGGGAGATAATAACTAGAACAGAGTATACACTGACTCCGGCCATACAATAAGGGGAAAAATAATTAAGGGACCTGGAGAGTAATGTCTGAGACCACTTTAAAGGATCACAACATGCCACGATCCACGTGCAAAAAAATGATAGGAGGAAAATGAAACTTTCAAAACGGAGATCCAAGCCCATATGACCTTTTCAAATCACTTTTCTCTCTAGGCTGGAATCTGTGTACATTAAAAACTCCATAAAAAGCAGGTGAAATCGCAAATCTAGAAGTGTACAGAATCCTTTACTGCACGTATAATTCTGTCAAGCACCTAACTACTGGAACGCTTGGAAAATTTGACTTGTCTCTTTTGGAAACCAGGAGGGAGAATATATCATAATCAACTTGGAAAATTTTTGGAAAGGAAGGTCCCAAATCCCACACAGAAAACTCCCACAAAAGTAAAAACTGGGCGGCGAGCAAAAGCCCCCAATAAAAAGTAGGGGCGCCTTTGGGTACACAAGAAAAACACCGTAAGGTCCGGGGCCCAAAACTGTTCAACAGCCCCCCATCAAGCTTTGGGGGAATTTCCCAAATAAACCCCGGGCTGCCTTCAAAGAGAGCTGACGATCCTAAATCATCCCGGATCAGCCGGGCTGTGGTTCTACGTTGGACTGCGTGCGGCCAGCAGTAACACCCCAGTTGATCAGCCCGACCTCGGGAGGCCTGGTCATGGACCGGGCCGGGGGGGCGTAAACCCCCGGGAATAACCTCCAGGTAACCTCCAGGTAACACCAATGGGAAGTGGGGGGATGAGGTGGGGGGGGGTTGGCACCCACCACTAACCCAGTCTAAGGGTAACCGTTGGGACACCAGCATCTAGACCTCTCCCCCTCTTGGTTGCTCCCTTGCAACATTGCACAGCTCCTGATGACACTGAGAAGTGAGCTAAAGATTTCCCCCCCTCCCCCCGTGGCTTGTCCTGCATAGTTAAGATCGCCCGTCTGCGATTGTTTTATAAATATATATATATATATTATATATATTATATATATATTAAAAATATTATATATATTATATATAAAAAAATATTTAAAATTATATATATAAAAATTAATAAATATAAAAAATATTTTATATATATATAATATATATATATATATATATATAATATAATTATATAAATAATATATTATAAAAATATATATATATTATAAATATATAATATATATAAAATATATAAAAATATATAATATAATTTTAAAAATAAATATATATATTAAATAAATATATATTTATAATATATAAAAATAATATATATAAAAATATATATAAATTTATATAAATAAATATATAAATATTATATATAATATATTTTTATATAATATATATATTTTATATAAATATAAAAATATATATATTAAAAAATATATAATATAATATAAATAAAAATATATAAATATATATATATATATTAAAAAAATAATATATAAATATATATATATAAATATATAAAAATATATATATAAATATAAAAAATTTATATTATATATAATAAATAATATAAAAATTTAAAAAAAAAAATATATAATAAATTATATAATATATATATAATATAAAAAATAAAATATAAAAATATATAAATAAAATAAATATATATAAAAAAAAATATAAATAATAATAAATAAAAATATATATATATATATATTAAAAAAAAATAATATATAAATAAAAATATATATATAATAAAATTTATATATATATATAAAAATAAAAATAAATAAAAATATATATATAAAATATATATATATAAAAATATATAATATATATATTATATATATAAAATAAATATATATATATTAAAAAAATTTAAAAATAAAAATTAATTTTATAAAAAAATATTAAATTAAAAAATTTAAAATTTTTTAATAATTATTAATTTATTATTTATAAAAAAAATTAAAATTTAAAAATTCTTTTTAATTATAAATTTTAAAATATAAAATTATTTATTTATAATTAAAAAATTTAATATATTAAATAAAATTTTTTAAATTTAAAAAAAATTTTAAATTTTTTATTTTTATTAATTAAAAAAATTTTAATTAAATAATAAAAAATTTTAAAATTTTAAAAAATTTTTATTTAAAAAAAAAATTTAAAAATAAAAAATTTTAATAATAATTTAAAAAAATTAAATTTATTAAAAAAATTAAAAAATTTTAAATAATTTAAAATTTAAAAAAAATTTTTAATTTTTAAAAACTTATAAAAAAAATTTTTTAATTTTAAAAAAAAATTTTATAATTAATTTTAAAAAATTTTTTAAAAAATTATTAAATTAAAATTTAATATTATTAAATTAAATTTTATTATAAATTTTTATTTAAATATTAATTAATTTATATAATTTAAATTTTTTATAAAATTTTTTTTAATATTAAAAATTTTTTTTTTAAAAATAAAAAATAAATAAATTTTAAATTTATATAATAATTATATTTTTATATAAATATTAATTATTAATTTAAAAAAAAATTTTTATAAAATTTTATATTTATAAAATAATAAATTAAAAAAATTTTAATTTTAAAATATTAATTATAAAATTTTAAAATAAAATAAATTTAAAAATAATTTTAATTTAAAAAAATTAAAAATAAAATTTAAAAAATTTTTAATATAAATATTATAAAAAATTTTTAAATTTATTTAAATTTTTAAAATTATAAATAAAAAAAATTTTTTTAAAAAAATTAAAAAAAAAAAATTTAATTTTTTTATTATAAAAAATTTTTCCCCAAAAATTTTTAAAAAAAAATTTTAATTATTTATAAAAATAAAAATTTTTAAATTATTTTAATATATTAAATTTTTTAAAAAAATTTTAAAAAAATATAAAAAAAAAAAAAAAAACTTTATCAAAATTTTAAAGTGTTTTTCTCCCATATTTTGATGTCACCTGTTTACTGTGTTTTTTATTATATATATATATTATTATATATAATATATATTATATATAAAATTATAATATATATATATTTTTAATTATATTACACAGGGGGGCCCCAAAAAAAGAAAAATTTTCCCATCTTCATCCACACTGTCTTGCCAGAAGGGTGCTTTACACTACTTTTTTTTAAACTGAAAATTAACACCCCCCCTTCAGAGTGCAGGCACGTACTTCCCATCCCAGGACTCAAGTCCAGCCTCCTTTTTCCCCTAATCCCTTATAAATTTACCTTGCCACACCCCAAACAGCACGTCAAGTATTAAAAACCTTTGTCTCCACTCTATCAAATACCTCAGCACGCTGCTGGAAGTCCAACCCCCTCGCACAAAAAACCTCCTTTACCCCTCCCCCCAAACCCCTTCTAGGTGCCCCCCTCCCCTCCCTTTCCCCTCCACTACAGATTTATACACCCCGAATCATTTGTTTCGTTCCTTCCTCTATTTGCCCAACCCCCTAAACACCCCCTTCCGCACCCTTGGTAATATCTTAGTAATCCCCACCTTTCCTAATTTTCCCGAACTACAAAATTCTCTGCATTATATTCACACCACACATTGCCCTCGACTGACATCTTTACGCCCCACCCTTCTCCTCGTTGCAACTTTCTCACCCATGCTTCAACCCTAAAGAGTGTTGGTACAACTTACTCCGTACTTTCCCCCTTTTTGCTTCCACGGACAAAGTTCTTTGTCTCTACAGACTCCTAAGTGCACCACTCACCCTTTTCCCCTCATCAATTCTGTGATTCACCTCATCCTTCATAGACCCATCTGCTGGCACGTCCACTCCTAAATATCTGAATACATTCACCTCCTCCATACTCTCTCCCTCAAACCTGATATCCAGTCTTCCGTCACCTAATCTTTTTTGTTATCCTCATCACCTTACTCTTTCCTATATTCACTTTTAATTTTCTTCTTTTACATACCCTACCAAATTTGTCCACCAACCTCTGCAACTTCTCTTCAGAATCTCCCAAAAGCACAGTGTCATCAGCAAAGAGCAACTGTAACAAATCCCACTTTGTGTTTGATTCTTTATCTTTTAACTCACACACACACACACACACACACACACACACACACACACACACACACACACACACACACACACACACACACACACACATATATTGTGTGTGTGTGTGATGGTCCTTCAGAATGGGTCACTTGCATTATCTTCCCATGTTCTGCTGTGTTCTCATAACCTGTTCCCTCGTTATTATTTGTGTTCAGTGTTCATATGTTGGAGTAGCGAGTGTACATAATGTTTTTAGTTGTAACAATGTATTTTTTTTTGTTCCAGGTGTGTGTTATGTGTTGGCAGTGACTGGAGGTGAGGTGTCAGTGATGTTGGCAGTGACCGGAGGTGAGGTGTCAATGATGTTGGCAGTGACCGGAGGTTAGGTGTGAGTGATGTTGGCAGTGACCGGAGGTGAGGTAAGGTGTGAGTGATGTCAATAGTGACAGTAGGTGACTCGCACGTCACGGTAGGTGACTCACACGTCACGGTAGGTGACTCACACGTCACGGTAGGTGACGTGTGAGCAGTACTGAAATTTCACTGCCTAACACAAACACATCACTCAGACCAGTGACTCCAGGTCACCGAGCCTCTGCCTGGTCTAGTGCCAGGCTACCAGGGTAGAAATAGTAGCAGGTGTGTCACAAGTGTGTTACAGGTATGCTACAGGTGTGTCACAGGTATGCTACAGGTGTGACACAGGTATGCTACAGGTGTGTCACAGGTATGCTACAGGTGTGACACAGGTATGCTACAGGTGTGTACACAGGTATGCTACAGGTGTGTCACAGGTATGCTACAGGTGTGACACAGGTATGCTACAGGTGTGTCACAGGTATGCTACAGGTGTGCCTCTATGATGGACATTTGTTTCCTACGCTTGGCCCAGCCCAGACAAGCCTGGTCCAGCCCAGACAAGCTTGGCCCAGCCCAGACAAGCCTGGCCCAGCCCAGACAAGCCTGGCCCAGCCCAGACAAGCTTGGCCCAGCCCAGACAAGCTTGGCCCAGCCCAGACAAGCCTGGCCCAGCCCAGACAAGCCTGGCCCAGCCCAAACAAGCCTGGCCCAGCCCAGACAAGCCTGGTCCAGCCAAAACAAGCCTGGCCCAGCCCAGACAAGCCTGGTCCAGCCCAGACAAGCCTAGCCTAGGCCAGACAAGCCTGGTCCAGCCCAGACAAGACTGGCCCAGCCCAGACAAGCCTGGCCCAGCCCAGACAAGCCTAGCCCAGCCCAAATAAGCCTGGCCCAGCCCAGACAAGCCTGCACTGGGCTCTGGAGTAGGATAATTCTGGAAACTCATCAAAGGTATATCAAGGTATATGCAGGGTGTTGAGTCAGAGCTCCTGGTACCGCCTCTTAACTCACATCATCCGTTTTCACTCATTTCTCGCTTCCAGGCATGATTATAACTACTCTTGAAGCTGTGTATAGTGGTTGCCCCCACGCTTTATTGAGTGCATCCACCACATGTATGAAGACTGAAAAAGGGCTCCATGTGGCCCTTTTTGGGGTCCATGTGCGTCCCTGTGGCCCATGTCGGGAGACGTTGCAACATACTCCCCGTGAAAAGCGTGGTTCGTGAATACACTGAGAGATGCACAGTAAAAGGGGGATTACCAATAGACCCCTGGCTGTCTTCAAGAGGAAACTGGACAGGCACCTAAGGTCAGTGCGTGACCAGCCTGGCTGTGGTTCGTACATTGGACTGCGTGTGGCCAGCAATAACAACCTCGTTGATCACACCCTGATGCACCGCGAGGCCTGGTCAGGGACCGGGCCGCGGGGGCGTTGACCCCCGGAACACCCTACATGTAGCAGGTATGTAATGATGCAGGTGAGGAGCGGCTGACACTGTATATTCCAGCGTTGTTATTCTAACCTGTAATTACCTTTAATTAACTACTACTAAGGAAGCTTTATAAAGACGATGTAATTTAACATGTTTATTATGCACCTCATATCCATCATGCTGTGGGTGGTAGTCAAAAGGTCACACAGGTACATAATGGGTCCCGGGACGAGGTCGCAATGTTTTGATAGTTGAGTAAGTTACACTGGTGATCAAGTATTTACATGTTAATATCTGGTTACAGTCGTATTGAGTTATTTACGCAGACATGCATTACGTCACACATGCACAGCTTTAAGTGGTAGTGCATTATTTACAGTGGACAAAGTCAGGGTATTTATACATAAACAGGATGGCAGCGTTGTAAAGGAGACGCTGGTTGAGGTGTAGATGGTGTTGTGGTGGGTGTGAGGTGAGGTGGTCAGGGTTGGCGTAGAGGGCGTCACCACTTTACGCAGCAGGGGGTCCAGGGATGGGGCATGAGGGGAGGGAGTATGCTTACTCTTAATATAGGCATACCCATGCCCCGTGGAAATACCCATCATGCGGGGGAGAGGTGCTGTAGTGGCTTGGGTAAGCGGGTGGTGGGGGGGTGGAACGTTTGGTGAGTAAGGGGGGGGTACGTATTGGATTAGTAGACCCGGGTAGAGGGTAGGGGCACGTGGGTGGACGGGGCAGTATTTTACTGTTACTAAGACAGTGGGATAGTCACTGTTACAGCAGCTTCCAGCATTTATTACTGAGTGTGTAGTATACAGTGTTGTCCCTCCCTCCCTCCTTCCCTTCCTTTCCTCCCTCCCTCCATTCCTCCCTCCGTCCCTTCCTTTCCTCACTCCCTCCAAATTTTTCCCCCCTCCGTCCTTCCTTTCCTCCCACCCTCCGTCCGTTCCTTTCCTCCCTCCCTCCATTCCTCCCTCCGTCCCTTCCTTTCCTCCCTCCCTCCATTCCTCCCTCCGTCCCTTCCTTTCCTCCCTCCCTCCATTCCTCCCTCCGTCCCCTTCCTTTCCTCCCTCCCTCCATCCTCCCTCCGTCCCTTCCTTTCCTCCCCCACCTCCATTCCTCCCTCCGTCCCTTCCTTTCCTCCCTCCATTCCTCCCTCCGTCCCTTCCTTTCCTCCCTCCCTCCGTCCCTTCCTTTCCTCCCTCCCTCATTCCTCCCTCCATCCCTTCCTTCCTCCCTCCCCCCATTCCTCCCTCCGCCCTTCCATTCCTCCCTCCCTCCATTCCTCCCTCCGTCCCTTCCTCCATTCCCCCCCCGTCCTTTCCTTTCCTCCTCCTCCATTCCTCCTCCGTCCCTTCTTTCCTCAATCCATCCATTTCCTTCCTTCTCTTTCCTTCCCCATTCCTCTGTCCTACTTCCTCCTCCTCCATTCCTCCCTCCGTCCTTCTTCCTTCTCCCTCCCTCCCTACCATCCTCCCTCTTCCCTCCTTTCCTCCCACCCTCCATCTCCCTCCGTCCCTTCCTTTCCTCCCTCCCTCCATTCCTCCCTCCGTCCCTCCTTTCCTCCCACCCTCCATTCCTCCCTCCGTCCCTTCTTTCCTCCCACCCCCATTCCTCCCTCCCTCCATTCCTCCCTCCGTCCCTTCCTTTCCTCCCTCCCTCCATTCCTCCCTCCGTCCCTTCCTTCCTCCCCCCTCCATTTCCCCCTCCCTCCTTCCTCCCTCCTCCTTCCCTTCTTCCTCCTCCCCTCCATTCCTCCCTCCGTCCCTTCCTTTCCTCCCTCCCTCCATTTTCCCCCCTCCGTCCCTCCTTTCCTCCCTCCCTCATTCCCCCTCCGGGTAAAATTTATTTAATTTAAGAAAAAGGGGGTTAAATAAGAGGGTTTTGAAAATAAAAAATAAAGGAGTTAATGGTTGTTCGTAAATTGGGGGTTTTCCCAAAAAAAACCTGGATAACCTGTCCCACCTTCCGGGCCCCTTCCCCCCAAACCCCCCCTTTTTTTACATTTCTCACTTTATTCCGGGTTTTTTCCCTTTTTTTTTTCTCCTGGATTATCTTAACATTTTTTTCCCCCTCTTCCCCCTTTTTTTTTCAAAACCCCCGGGCTTTCCCCCCCACCCCCTTTTTTTTTTTTTACACTTTCTTTTCTTTTTATTGTTCATTTTTTTTTTTCCCTGCTTTCCCCCAAACCTTTTGGGATCTTTTTCAAACAATTCATTTTTTTTAAAAAACCTTTTAAACGCTTTTTTTTTTGGGGGGGGGGATTTTCTTATCCCCTTTACCCCTGGGGGGGGGGGGGGGGCCTTAAAATTTGCTTCTTTTTTTTCCCCCCCCTTTTCCCCAAATTTTTCTTTTCTTTTAAAATTTTTTTTTTTTTTTTTTTGTCCCTTTAATTTTCGGGGCCCCCAATTTTGGGGGGGGGGGAAAATTATTTTGGGGGGTTTTTGGGGCTTTAAAAAAAAAAAAAGGGGGGGTAAAAAAAGGGGGGGGGAAAAAAAAAAAAAAAGGGGGGTAAAAAAAAAGGGGGGAAAAAAAAAAAAAAAAAAAAAAAAGGGGGGGGAAAAAAAAATTTTTGGGAAAAAAAGGGGGGGTAAAAAAAAAAGGGGGGGTTAAAAAAAAAGGGGGGTTTTGGGGGGGGGGAAAAAAAAAAAAAAAAAAGGGGGGGGGGAAAAAAAAGGGGGGGGGGAAAAAAAAAAAAATTTAAAAAAAAAAAAAAAATAAAAAAAAAAAAATTGTAAAAAAAAAAAAGGGGGGGGTGGGGGGAAAAAAAAAAAAATTTTTTTTAAAAAAAAAAAAAAAAAAACCCCCCCCCCCCAAAAAAAAAAAAAACCCCCCCCCCCCCCAAAAAAAAAAAAATTGGGGGGAAAAAAGAAAGGGAAAAAAAGGGGGGAAAAAAAAAAAAAAGGGGGGGGGGAAAAAAAAAAATTAAAAAAAAAAAAAAAAAAAAAAAAAAAAAAAAAAAATTTTTTGGGGGGGGGGAAAAAAAAAAAAAAAAAAAAAGGGGGGGTCCCTCCTTCTCCACCCTCCATCCTCCCCCGTCCCTTCCTTCCTCCCTCCCTTCATTCCTCCCTCCTCCCTCCTTTCTTCCCACCTCCTTCTCCCCGTCCCTTCTTCCTCCCCCCCATTCCTCCCTCCGTCCCTCCTTTCCTCCCACCCTCCATTCCTCCTCCGCCCTTTCCTCCCTCCCTCCATTCCTCCTCCGTCCCTTCCTTTCCTCCCACCCTCCATTCCTCCCTCCGTCCCTTCCTTTCCTCCCACCCTCCATTCCTCCCTCCGTCCCTTCCTTTCCTCCCTCCCTCCATTCCTCCCTCCGTCCCTTCCTTTCCCTCCCACCCTCCATTCCTCCCTCCGTCCCTCTTCCTCCCTCCCTCCATTCCTCCCTCCGTCCCTCCTTTCCTCCCTCCCTCCATTCCTCCCTCCTCCCTTCCTTTCCTCCCACCCTCCATTCCTCCCTCCTCCATTCCTTCCTCCCACCCTCCATTCCTCCCTCCGTCCCTTCCTTTCCTCCCCCCTCCATTCCTCCCTCCGTCCCTTCCTTTCTCCTCCCTCCATTCCTCCCTCCTTCCCTTCCTTTCCTCCCTCCATTCCCCCCTCCTTCCCTTCCTTTCCTCCCACCCTCCATTCCTCCCTCCGTCCCTTCCTTTCCTCCCCACCCTCCATTCCTCCCTCCGTCCCTTCCTTTCCTCCCTCCCTCCATTCCTCCCTCCGTCCCTTCTTGCTCCCTCCCTCCATTCCTCCCTCCGTCCCTTCCTTTCCTCCCCCTCCATTCCTCCCTCCGTCCCTTCCTTTTCCCTTTCCCCCCTCCATTCCTCCCTCCTTCCCTTCCTTTCCTCCCACCCTCCATTCCTCCCTCCGTCCCTCCTTTTCCTCCCCCCCTCCATTCTTCCTCCCCATCCTCCCTCCCTCCCTTCCTTTCCTCCCACCCTCCATTCCTCCCTTCCTTTCCTCCCACCCTCCATTCCTCCCTCCGTCCCTTCCTTTCCTCCCACCCTCCATTCCTCCCTCCTTCCCTTCCTTTCCTCCCACCCTCCATTCCTCCCTCCGTCCCTTCCTTTTCCCTCCCTCCATTCCTCCTCTATTCCTCCCTCCTTCCCTTCCTTTCCTCCCACCCTCCATTCCTCCCTCCTTCCCTTCCTTTCCTTTCCACCCTCCATTCCTCCCTCGTCCCTTCCTTTCCTCCCACCCTCCATTCCTCCCTCCGTCCCTTCCTTTCCTCCCTCCCTCCATTCCTCCCTCCGTCCCTTCCTTTCCTCCCTCCCTCCATTCCTCCCTCCTTCCCTTCCTTTCCTCCCACCCTCCATTTCTCTCCCTTCGTCCCTTCCTTTCCTCCCTCCCTCCATTCCTCCCTCCGTCCCTTCCTTTCCTCCCTCCCTCCATTCCTCCCTCCGTCCCTTCCTTTCCTCCCTCCCTCCATTCCTCCCTCCGTCCCTTCCTTTCCTCCCTCCCTCCATTCCTCCCTCCTTCCCTTCCTTTCCTCCCACCCTCCATTCCTCCCTCCTTCCCTTCCTTTTCCCCCCACCCTACATTCCTCCCTCCGTCCCTTCCTTTCCTCCCTCCCTCCATTCCTTCCTCCCTCTATTCCTCCCTCCTTCCCTTCCTTTCCTCCCACCCTCCATTCCCCCTCCTTCCCTTCCTTTCCTTCACCCTCCATTCCTCCCTCCTTCCCTTCCTTTCCTTTCACCCTCCATTCCTCCCTCCGTCCCTTCCTTTCCTCCCACCCTCCATTCCTCCCTCCGTCCCTTCCTTTCCTCCCTCCCTCCATTCCTCCCTCCGTCCCTTCCTTTCCTCCCTCCCTCCATTCCTCCCTCCTTCCCTTTCTTTCCTCCCACCCTCCATTCCTCCCTTCGTCCCTTCCTTTCCTCCCTCCCTCCATTCTCCCTCCGTCCCTTCCTTTCCTCCCTCCCTCCATTCCTCCCTCCGTCCCTTCCTTTCCTCCCTCCCTCCATTCCTCCCTCCGTCCTTCCTTCCTCCCTCCCTCCCTTCTTCCCTTCCTTTCCTCCCACCCTCCATTCCTCCATTCGTCCCTTCCTTTCCTCCCTCCCTCCATTCTCCCTCCGTCCCATTCCTTTCCTCCTCCCTCCATTCCTCCCTCCGTCCCTTCCTTTCCTCCCACCCTCCATTCCTCCCTCCGTCCCTTCCTTTCCTCCCACCCTCCATTCCTCCCTCCTTCCCTTCCTTTCCTTTCACCTCCATTCCTCCCTCCGTCCCTTCCTTTCCTCCCACCCTCCATTCCTCTCCTCCGTCCCTTCCTTTCCTCCCACCCTCCATTCCTCCCTTCGTCCCTTCCTTTCCTCCCTCCCTCCATTCCTCCCTCCGTCCCTTCCTTTCCTCCCTCCCTCCATTCCTCCCTCCGTCCCTTCCTTTCCTTCCTCCCTCCATTCCTCCCTCCTTCCCTTCCTTTCCTCCCACCCTTCATTCCTCCCTCCGTCCCTTCCTTTCCTCCCTCCATTCCTTCCTCCCTCCATTCCTCCCTCCGTCCCTTCCTTTCCTCCCACCCTCCATTCCTCCCTTCGTCCCTTCCTTTCCTCCCACCCTCCATTCCTCCCTTCCGTCCCTTCCTTTCCTCCCACCCTCCATTCCTCCCTCCTTCCCTTCCTTTCCTCCCTCCCTCCATTCCTCCCTCCGTCCCTTCCTTTCCTCCCTCCCTCCATTCCTTCCTCCCTCTATTCCTCCCTCCTTCCCTTCCTTTCCTTCAACCTCCATTCCTCCCTCCTTCCCTTCCTTTCCTTTCACCCTCCATTCCTCCCTCCTTCCCTTCCTTTCCTTTCACCCTCCATTCCTCCCTCCGTCCCTTTCCTCCCTCCCTCCCTCTTCTCCATGTAATATTTCATTTAATAGTGTTATGATATGTTAATAATAGGTTAATGGCTAAATTCGCTTCTCTGTCTCTCTCATATGCGTCAGTGTGGTCAGCTGATGTCACAGTGTGGTCAGCTGATGTCACAGTGTGGTCAGCTGATGTCACACAGTGTGGTCAGCTGATGTCACACAGTGTGGTTCTCAGTAGTAGTAACCAGTTACCAGTCTCAGTAGTAGTAACCAGTTACCAGTAACCGTCCGTTGACTCAACGACCAACCGTCTCTGCCTGAGTCACGGCCTTTGAATACTGCTGAGGTCAGCACAATATGAAAGACCGTGACTCAGGCAGAGACGGTTGGTCGTTGAGTCAACGGACGGTTACTGGTAACTGGTTACTACTACTGAGACTGGTAACTGGTTACTACTACTGAGAACGAGCTCTCAGTAGTAGTAACCAGTTACCAGTCTCAGTAGTAGTAACCAGTTACCAGTAACCGTCCGTTGACTCAACGACCAACCGTCTCTGCCTGAGTCACGGTCTTTCATATTGTGCTGACCTCAGCAGTATTCAAAGGCCCCCTCACATAGGGTACTGCAGCCGGCTAGTCAGTATTACGAGTGTAGCCAAGGAGATAGGTACGGCTGGTAAGGGCTCTGTCCACATAACTGCAATTATACGTAATAACAGCCTACGTGAGTATTTCTTCCCTAATCCACGTGTGGTCAGCTGATGTCACACAGTGTGGTCAGCTGATGTCACACAGTGTGGTCAGCTGATGTCACAGTGTGGTCAGATGTCACACACAGTCTGGTCAACTGAAGTCACACTTACATTAGTGTGGTCAACTGATGTCACACTAACATTAGTGTGGTCAACTGATGTCACACTAACATTAGTGTGGTCAACTGATGTCACACTAACATTAGTGTGGTCAACTGATGTCACACTTACATTAGTGTGGTCAACTGATGTCACACTTACATTAGTGTGGTCAGCTGATGTCACTCTTACATTAGTGTGGTCAACTGATGTCACACTTACATTAGTGTGGTCAACTGATGTCACACTTACATTAGTGTGGTCAACTTATGTCACACTAACATTAGTGTGGTCAACTGATGTCACACTTACATTAGTGTGGTCAACTGATGTCACACTTACATTAGTGTGGTCAACTGATGTCACACTTACATTAGTGTGGTCAACTGATGCACACTTACATTAGTGTGGTCAACTGATGTCACACTTACATAGTGTGGTCAACTGATGTCACACTTACGTTAGTGTGGTCAACTGATGTCCACATACATTAGTGTGGTCAACTGAGTCACACTTACATTAGTGTGGTCAGCTGATGTCACACTTACATTAGTGTGGTCAACTGATGTCACACTTACATTAGTGTGGTCAACTGATGTCACACTTACATTAGTGTGGTCAACCGATGTCACACTTACATTAGTGTGGTCAACTGATGTCACACTTACATTAGTGTGGTCAACCGATGTCACACATTAGTGTGGTCAACCGATGTCACACTTACATTAGTGTGGTCAACTGATGTCACACTTACATTAGTGTGGTCAACTGATGTCACACTTACATTAGTGTGGTCAACTGATGTCACACAGTGTGGTCAACTGATGTCACACATTAGTGTGGTCAGAGAAGGAAGGTACAATTCTCTGATTGTTATCTTTGCGTCAACTGTGACAAAAAAAATTGCGACGAGTACTGTCTTGAGAAACCGAACTTTTCACTGTTGTAGTCACTGTTTAGGCCTCTGATTTTCACTGGAAGCCTATGATTTTTCACTGTGGAGGCCTCTGAGTTTTCACTGTAGAGGCCTCTGATTTTCACTGTAGAGGCCTCTGATTTTCACTGTAGAAACCTTTGATTTTCACTGTAGAGGCCTCTGATTTTCACTGTAGAGGCCTCTGATTTTCACTGTGGAGGCCTCTGATTTTCACTGTAGTAGCCTCTGATTTTCACTGGAGGCCTCTGATTTTCACTGTAGTAGCCTCTGATTTTCACTGTGGAGGCCTCTGATTTTCACTGTAGTAGCCTCTGATTTTCACTGTGGAGGCCTCTGATTTTCACTGTAGTAGCCTCTGATTTTCACTGTGGAGGCCTCTGATTTTCACTGTAGTAGCCTCTGATTTTCACTGTAGATGCCTCTGATTTTCACTGTAGTAGCCTCTGATTTTCACTGTAGAGCCTCTGATTTTCACTGTAGTAGCCTCTGATTTTCACTGTAGAGGCCTCTGATTTTCACTGTAGAGACCTCTGATTTTCACTGTAGTAGCCTCTGATTTTCACTGTGGAGGCCTCTGATTTACTTGGTTGTTGTTGTAAGAAAGTTGAAGATCCATCTGGCCAGTTTTAAGGTCGTGTTTTTCGTATAGAATATTCTGTGAGAGACTTTCACAGAATGTGTGTCAGGTCTGTGTTGGTTCATGTGTTGCTACCTCAGACACTTGTGTTGCAGGTGTGTGAGGTGGTTGCCTCAAGTTAAGAACTACAACCACACCCTACACCACCACCACCACAACCTACCACCACTTCTACCATCAACTACCACCTACCACCATTAGTATGCAATGAGGGTGGAGGCTGTGGGTTGGAGAATATATATTAACCTTAATTTGAAGTGGTTACAGTTAAACACTAACTCTCCTTGCCAAGTCTCTCTGGCTTGGGTACTATGATTTTCGTTATTATAATTGCTATTTTTGTCGGAATATTGCCAAGAAAACGCAGAAACAAGCGGGCATATACAGAGAAAGATCGCAGTCAGCAGGACTCGATACTGCATACTGGGGCGGACAAGATTCCCAGGCAGCGCTCTTATCCACTCGGCCATCACAAATGCCACATAAGCTGGGCAGCCTGGTTCACAAGCCATGTTTCTTTCCCAGCCCGGGCATGTCAGTCAGCCTTAAGTACGGATTCAAGCTATTTCAATCTCCTGTATGTTCTGACCTCTCAAGCGATTTTTATATCAATGCACCACACAGAAACAAGCGGGTACATTGCCTGGTACTATATTATATATATATATATATATATATATATATATATATATATAATTATATATATATATAATATATATATATATATATGTGCGCAGAACAACCACTGTGAAAGAATAGCGAAATTCCAAGCGGTTTCGTGACTTTTTACATTATTAGTTCCTTGATAATGTGAGAAGTCACGAAAGCGCTTGGAATTTCGCTATTCTTTCACAGTAGTTGTTTTGCGTATTGTGATATCACCTGTTTACTGTGATTTTATTGCATATATATATATATATATATATATATATATATATATATATATATATATATATATATATATATATATATATATATATATATATATATATAAATCGTGCCGAATAGGGAAAACTGGTCAGTTAGCAAGAACTCCTTTAAAATTAAGTTCTTTCTAAAAAAAATTCTTATACGTTTAAAGATATTTTTTTCATTTATGTTAATGTAAAAATTAATAATATTGTACCAAAAGAACCTTAGAAAATTTACCTAACCTTATTATAACAAGAGCAGTTTAATTTAGCCTAATCCTACTAATCCTAATAATAAACAAACACAATAAGATACATTTTTTCGTTAGGTTCAGAATGATTTTTGCGAAATTATTGCATACACAAATTTTCACTTGTCTTATTCGGCAAGAAGAGCGTTGCTGTTTAAGCCAAAATATTTGTTGATGTGTGGCGGGCGGGCACTCAGGTAGTTACAGGTAATAATTAACTCGTTCATTACAAGCGCCTTCATGACTCGTCTTCACCCAGAAAGAAAATTATCTCTAAATATTAGCATACAATGGTAGCCCCTGCCCCAGTCACGGTGTGTGGGCCCCTGCCCCAGTCACGGTGTGTGGGCCCCTGCCCCAGTCACGGTGTGTGGGCCCCTGCCCCAGTCACGGTGTGTGGGCCCCTGCCCCAGTCACGGTGTGTGGGCCCCTGCCCCAGTCACGGTGTGTGGGCCCCTGCCCCAGTCACGGTGTGTGGGCCCCTGCCCCAGTCACGGTGTGTGGGCCCCTGCCTCAGTCACGGTGTGTGGGCCCCTGCCTCAGTCACGGTGTGTGGGCCCCTGCCTCAGTCACGGTGTGTGGGCCCCTGCCTCAGTCACGGTGTGTGGGCCCCTGCCCAGTCACGGTGTGTGGGCCCCTGCCCCAGTCACGGTGTGTGGGCCCCTGCCCCAGTCACGGTGTGTGGGCCCCTGCCCCAGTCACGGTGTGTGGGCCCCTGCCCCAGTCACGGTGTGTGGGCCCCTGCCCCAGTCACGGTGTGTGGGCCCCTGCCCCAGTCACGGTGTGTGGGCCCCTGCCTCAGTCACGGTGTGTGGGCCCCTGCCTCAGTCACGGTGTGTGGGCCCCTGCCTCAGTCACGGTGTGTGGGCCCCTGCCTCAGTCACGGTGTGTGGGCCCCTGCCCCAGTCACGGTGTGTGGGCCCTTACCCCAGTCACGGTGTGTGAGCCCTTACCCCTGTCACTGTGTGGCCCCTACTCCATTCATGGTGTGTGGGCCCCTACCTTAGTCACGTTGTGTGGTGTTGCTCCTACCCTAGCCACGGAATGAGGTGTGGCTTGTGTGAGGTGTGACTTCTTTGTGGACCCTACCTCAGTCATGGTGTGTGAAGTGGCTTCTGTGTGGCCCCTACCCCAGTCACGGTGTGAGGTGTGGCCTGTGTGGTGACGTGTGGTGTGGCTTGTGTGAGGTGTGACCTGTGAGGTGTGACTTGTGGAAAGCGTGACCTTATACAGGCTGTGATAGTTATGTTCAGCCTGCATGTAATCAGCACTAACAGCCTGACAGCTCAGGCTATCATCATTGAGGTCTTGGTGTGTGAGCCCCGGTGGTGATGTGGTCTTCAAACTATGACCACCTAACACCTTAACTTAGCAAGTTATACACGTTGCAGTGCGCGTGTTTCTCAGCGGTTTAAGGTGAGACCACCTGTGATAAATTGCAGGGGCGGAGGAAGTCATCCTGTTCAGTCCTAGACCAAACTTAAAGGTTGATGGACTGATCGATTAGATTGTATTGCTTGTCTCTCATATCTCCCTATCTTTAAGGTGTTCAACTGTTCTCTCTTGTTATGTTTTCTATCACCATAGCCAGTATACTGGTCAATGAGGCTGTTGCAGTCTGCTGCTTCCTCTAGGTTTCCCTTCCTGTATATTGTGACCATATAATAATAATAATAATAATAATAATGATAATAATAATAATAATAATAATTATTATTATTATTATTTCAGCTTGATATGTTTGTACAGAGAAGTTACATTTAAGTGTGGATGCAGAAAGTTCAGTGTTATTCAGAACATTTCAGGGTTATATACATGTGTCCAGCAGTTGTCCAGTGTGTTGCTGCTGGTCAGTCTTGCTAAGTGGGTCACACTGACTCTTTTCTTAATGCCCAAAGTCTCTTCTCTACCTTCCTCGGAAGTCTCCTCATTTTCTCTCTCGTCTCTGTCTCTCTCTCTCTCGTCTCTCTTTCTCTCGTCTCTCTCTGTCTCTCTCTCTCTCGTTTCTCTCTCTCACTCACTGTAGTTTCTTTTTTATTACTCGTGTTGGTCTCCTGATGTCTCCCTCCCCCCCCCTCATTCTTTGGGTAATGCTCGTACCCCTTTGGGGTTTCTCTTTTAAATTTTCTCATATTTCCCTCGTCCTCTGTGCATAACGTCGTCTCTGTAACAGTCTGTTGTGTTTTAGCTTTTATGTCAGGTGAGTGTATACAAGTTTGTTGTGTGTAACTGATAATACTCACTGTTGAGCCAGACTTACACAACACTCTTACTTTGCCTTACTATAATCTCTTATACGTGAGGAGATGAAATAATAGTAGCCGGAGAGGAAGAGCTGGGAGACAGGAGAGACTAATAACAGTGAGTGAAGAACAGGTGGGAATAACAGCAATTAACAGTAGCTTGGAGAGAGGTAAGACAGGTGACCGGGATGTGACATAGTCAATAACGGTGACAGTGACCCTGGTACAGTTAGTTCAGGAACTCGTGTACAAAAAGTTTTTGTTGCAGCAGCATCGGGCGGCGGGCGGCGGGTGCGGTTACAGCCTGCCATGCCCTGACTACCTTGGGTATGACCCTCTACCCCCCATCCCCCGACTGCTACCTACGTGACGGCTTGTCAGTGAAACGTCTGCAACCTTGTACTCATCTAATCGTACTCACCAAATTGTGGATGCAGCGGTCGAGTGTCAGCTCCTGGCCCCTGCTTGGCTGATAGTGATTTCATTCTCTTCTGGCTGCCGGAACCTTATCATACCTATTCTTAAAGCTATGTATGCCTTCTACCTCAACCACTTCGCTAAGTCTTTCTACTACCTGGACTCAGAGGCTAAAGACGTATTTCCTAACATCCCTGTGACTCAACTGTGCTTTTAACTTCCTGCTGTGACCTCATGTACGTGCGACCTCGCCTCTCAAACACTCGCCCTGTCCACTCTGTCAATTCCTCTCAGTATTTTGTACGTCGTAATCATGTCAACTCTGGTCCTCCTCTCCTTTAGTGTCGTCAGGTTTATTTCCTCTAGTTTCTCCTCATAGCTCTCTCAGCATATTTGTATGATGAGCTATGTGTGTGTGTATGTGTATGTGTGTGTGTGTGTATGTGTGTGTGTGTGTGTGTGTGTGTGTGTGTGTGTGTGTGTGTGTGTGTTATCATTTTGTCCTAGGCACATGTCGATTAGACACTAGGCCTGTTGCATTTGCGAATGTGTGTGTGTGTGTGTGTGTGTTTGTGTGTGTGTGTGTGTGTATGTTAGTTACCATTTTGTCCTAGGCACATGTCGATTAGACACTAGGCCTGTTGTGTGTGTGTGTATGTGTATGTGGTTGTGTGTGTATGTGTGTGTGTATGTATGTGTGTGATGATGTGTGTGTGTGTGTGTGTGTGGTGTGTGTGTGTGTGTGTGTGTGTGTGTGTGTGTGACGGTTGTCACGGTGGTGGTGTGACAAGCTGTGTGTGTGACGGCTGTGTCACGGTGGTGGTGTGACAAGCTGTGTGTGTGATGGTTGTCACGGTGGTGGTGTGACAAGCTGTGTGACGGTGGTGGTGCTGCTGCGGTGTGATGGTGTCTGTGTGTGTGACGGTGGTGGTGTCTGTGTGTGTGACGGTGGTGGTGTCTGTGTGACGGTGGTGGTGTGATGGTGTCTGTGTGTAACGGTTGTGTCAGAGTGGTGGTATCGTAAGCTGTGTGTGACGGTGGTGATATGACGAATTGTGTGACGGTAATGGTGTAACGAACTGTGTGTGACGGTGGTGGTGTGAAACGGTGGTGGTGTGAGGTGCTGTGTGATGGTGGTGTGAGGAGCTGTGTGTGACGGTGGTGTGAGGAGTTCTGTGTGACGGTAGTGGTGTGATAGATATGTGTCAGGGGTGTGTAAAGGGTGTATATGTGACGGTGGTAGTGTGAAGGGTGTATATGTGACGGTGGTGGTGTTGACGGTGGTGGTGTGACGGTGTGCGTGTGTGACGGTGTGCGTGTGTGACGGTGTGCGTGTGACAGGGTGTGTATGTAACGGTAGTGTGACGGGTGTATGTGTGTATGGTGGTGGTGGTGGTGGTGGTGTGACATGCTGTAACTCTGTCACCCATCCATAACTCTCACTCACTCATATGTAACTCATTCACCCACCCATCCATAACTCACCCCCCCCCCCACTGTCCACTTGACTGGTCTCAGAGCAAAAGAGCAAGCGAGTTCAACACCAGGTAAATAGTGATCCTTTATGGATGGGTGTGGTGGGTGGGGTGTGGTAGGGTTCCCAACTTGTTGACTGCCAGATTCACTCCCTCCCAGCCTCATGAGCCTTATCGTGCCTGTTCTTAAAACCACCACTACTTCCTCGTCCAAGTCATTCCACTGCTCGACCACTCTAAGACTGTAGAAATACTTCCTTATATTTCCGTGGCTTAACTTCCACTTGTGTCCCTAAGTACCTGTTTCGCGCCTCCCACCCTCTCCCTGGCTATCTTATCAATTCCCTTGAGTTTGTTATCATGTCTCCCTTGATTCTGTAGTATAGTTAAATTCAATTCCATTTGCCTCTCCTTGTAGCTTATCTCCTTAGCTCTGGAACAAGCCTCGTTGTATACCTCTGCGCTTTCTACAGTCTCTTAAAATGTTCCTTCAGGGGTTCTATGCCGGTGCTGCATACTCCAAGGTGGGCCTGATATATGATGGATAAAGGTCCCAGAATGACTCTTGGTTGAAATTCCTGAAGGCCACTCTTCGTTTTGCCGGACGAGCATTGATTGCAGAGGTTACTGGGTTGCTGTGTACCTCTGGCGACACAACAGGCACTGTAGTTTTCTCACTGGTACCTATTTAAAGCAGATCCTGTATGCTTCTGTATTCAGCTTCTCCAAGCACTTGTGAGGATTTAGTCGTAAGCATCGTAAACAGTGCTTGGTAAAACAGACAGAATCATACAATGTCTGGATTAATTGATTACTACTGAGAAAACCTGATAGAAAGAGAGCGATGAACAATGTACAGAATAAGAAAGAAAAGTTGACTGAACTGCATCAAAATATGAATGTCACAACGAAGGAAAGATCGTCTTGACCGAGAGATCACCTATGCATGAAACCTTATATATTTCTACACACGTGTAAAATACAAGTTAAGAACCACCTGCAGAATTGACCCATTAATAGCCGAAGATTCATACACTAGCCATGAGAGAGAAATAAGTGAGCAATACGCACCAGTGTTGGACAACCCACTTAATAAAACGTAGAGAACATAAAGGCACAACACCGTGACTGGAACACTGACCGGGCCGCTGGGACGTTGATCCCTGAAATACTCTCCACGTATATCTAAAAATGTAACTCGTAAATAGTGAGAATGAAACTTACCGACACGACGTTTCGGTCCGACTTTGACCACTTGATTTGATATTACCTTGATCGCCACACGCCATATACAGCTGGTTCTGCTGGAATTGGATAAGTGTGATAGAATAACCTGGTCACACTTGCTGCACGCCTAGGGAACTGGATTGCTGGAAATTACTTATACTTGAATTGTTGTAAACTACCTACCGCCCACACTCTATTATGTGTGTGTGTGTGTATGTGTGTGTGTTGTGTGGTGTGTGTGTGTGGTGTGTGTGCTGTGTGGGGGGTGTGTGTGTGGGGGGGGTGTGTTATGGTGGTGTGTGTTGTGTATGATGTGTGATGTGTGTGTGATGTGTGTGTGTGGGTGTGTATTGTGTGTGTGTGTGTCGTGGTGTGTGATGTGTGTTGTGGTGTGTGTGGGGGGGGGTGTTATGTGTAGGGTCGTGTGTTTCGTGTATGTGTGTGTGCGTGTGGTGTGTGTGTGTGTGGTGGTGTGTGTCGTGTGTGTGTGTGTGTGTGGATGTGTTGCTTGTGTGTTGCTGTGTGGTGTGTGTTGTGTGTGTTGTGTATGTGTTGTGTGGGTTGTTGTTGTGCTGTGTGTGTTGGCCTGGTGTGTGTTGTTGTGTAGTTTGTTTGTGTGTGTGTGTGATGTGTGGTGTGTTGTGTAGAGTGTGTGTGTGTATGTGTCGTGTGGTGTGTTGTGTGTGTGTTGAAGTGTGTTTGTGTGTGTGTGTGTGTGTGTGGTGTGTGGTGTGTGTGGTTCGGTGGTGTTGGTGTGGTTGTGTGTGGTATGTGTGTGTTCGTGAATGTGGTGTATGTGTTGTGTGTGTTGTGTGTCGTGTGTGTGTGTGTGTGTGTGTGTTGTGGGTGTGTTGTGTGTGATGTTGTGTGTGTTGTGTGTGTGTGTTGTGTGTGTTTGTGTTGTGTGTGTGCTGTGTGTGTGTGTTTGGTGTTGTGTGTGTGTGTGTGTTGTGTGTGGGTTGTGTGATGGTGTTTGTGTGTGCTGTGATGTGTATAGTGTTGTGTGTGTTGTGTGTGTGTTTGTGTGTGTGTTGTGTGTGTGTGTGTGTGTTGTATGTGTGGTGTGGTCGTGTGTGTGTGTGTGTATTGTTGTGTGTGTGTGTGTGTTGTGTGTGTGTGTTGTGTGTGTGTGTGTGTGGTGTGTGTGTGTGTGTGTTGTGCTGTGTGTTTGTGAGGTGTGTGTGTATGTGTTGTGTGTAGGTGTGTATGTGTGTGTGTGTTGTGTGTGTATGTGTGTGTATGTGTGTGTTTATGTGTGTGTGTGTTGTATGTGTGTGTTGTGTGTGTGTTGTGTGTTGTTTGTTGTGTGTTGTGTGTCTTGTGTGTTGTGTGTGTTTGTGTGAGTTTGTGTGTGTTGTGTGTGTGTGTGTGGTGGTTGTGTGTGTTGTGTGTTGTGTGTGGGTTGTTGTGTGTTGGTGTTGTGTGTGTGTTGTGTGTGTGTGTTGTGTGGGGTTGTTGTGTTGTTGGGTTGTGTGGGTGTTGTGTGAGTGTGTTGTGTGTGCTGTGTGTTGTGTGTGTGTTGGGTGTGTGTGTGTGTGTCTGTGTTGTGGGTGTTGTGTGTTGTGTGTGTGTGTGTGTCTGTGTTGTGGGGGTTTGTTGTGTTGTTTGTGTTGTGTGTGTGTTGTGTCATGTGTGTTGTGTGTGTGTGGTGTGTGGTGTGTTGTGTGTGTTTGTGTGTGTGTTGTGTGTGTGTGTGTTTTGTGCTGTGTGTGTGTGTGTTGTGTGTGTGTGTGTGTGTGTGTGTGAGTTGTGTGTTGTGTGTGTTGTAGTGTGTGAGGGTGTGGTGTGTGTGTTGTGTGTGTGTTGTGTGTTTGTGTGAGTTGTGTTGAGTGTGTTGTTGTGTGTGTGTGTGTGTGTGTGGTGTGTTTTTTGGTGTGTGTTCTGATGTGTGTGTCCTGTGTGTGTCTGTGTTTGTGTGTCTGTGTGTGTTTTATGTGGTGTGTGTGTGTGTGTGTGTGTGTGTTGTGTTGTGTGTGGTGTGTGTTGTGTGTTGTGTGTGTGTGTGTGTGTGTGTGTGTTGTATGTGTGTTCTGTGTGTGTGTGTGTGTTGTGTGATTGTGTGTGTGTGTGTGTGTTGTGTGTGTGTGTTTGTGTGTTGTGTGTGTGTGTGTGTGTGTGTAGTGTTGTTGTGTGTGTGTGTGTGTGTGTTTTTGTGTGTGTTTCTGTGTGTGTGGGCTGTTTGTGTGTTGTTGTGTTGTGTGTGTGTTGTGTGTGTGTTGTTGTGTGCTGTGTGTGGGGGAGGGGGTGTGTGGTGTGTGTGTTGTATGTGTGGTGTGTGTGGGTGTGTGGGGTGTGTGTGTGTGTGTGTGGGGGGGGCTGTGGTTGTGCGTAGTGCGTGTGTGTGTGTGTGTTTGTGTGTGGTGTGGGTGTGTGTATGTGGTGTGTGTGTGGGGGTGTGTGGGTGTGTGTGTGTGTGTGTGTATGTGGGTGTGTGTGGGGGGGTGTGGTGTGTGTGGTGGTGTGTGTATGTGTGGTGATGTGTGTGTGTGTGTGTAGTGAGTGTGTGTTGTGTAGTTGTTGAGTGTGTGTGTGTGTGTCGTGTGTGTGTTGTTGTGTGTGTTGTGGTTGTGTGTTGGTGCATGTGTGTGTGTCGTTGGGTGTGTTGTGTGTGTGTTGGTGTGTGTTGTGTGTGTGGTGGTGTGTGTGTGTGGTGTGTGTGTGGTGTTGTGGTGTGTGTGTTTGTGTGTGTGTGTGTGTGTGGGTGTGCCTCTGTGGTATGTGGTGTGTGGTCGTGGTGTGTGTGTTGTGGTGTGTGTATGTGTGTTTGTGTATGGTGTTGTGTGTGTGTGTGTGTGTGTTGTGTGTGTGTGTGTGTGTGTGGGTTGTGTGTGTTGTTTGTTTGTGTGCTGTGTGTGTGTGTGTGTGTTTGTTGTTGTGTGTGTGTTGTGTGTGTGGGTTGTGTGTATGAGTGTGTGTGTTGTGTGTGTGTATGTGTGATGTGTATTGTGTGTGTGAGTGTGTGTTGTATGTGTGTCGTTTGTGGGTCGTGTGTGTGTTTGTGTGGTTTTTGTTGTGTGTTGTGGGTGTGTGTATGTGTGTGTGTGTGTGTGATTGTGTGTGTGGTCGTGTGTTGTGTGTTTGTAGTGTGTGGGTGTGTGTGTGTGTGTGTGGTTTGTGTTGTGTGTTGTGTTGTGTGTGTGTGTTGTGTGTGTGTGTGTTTTTTGTGTCTGTGTGTGTGTGTGTTGTGTGTTGTGTGTGGTGTGTGTGTGTGTGTGTTGTGTGTTGAGTGTGTGTGTGTGTTGTGTGTGTGTGTGGTGATGTGTTGTTGTGTGTGCTGTGTGTGTGTGTGTTGTGTGGTGTGTGGGTGTAGTGTGTGTGTGTTGTGTGTGTGGGTGTGTTAGTTCTGTTGTTGGTGGTTGTGGTTGTGTGTTTGTGTGTTGTGGTTGGTTGTGTGATGTGTGTGTAGTGTGTGTGTGTTGTCGGTGTGTGTGTGTGTGTCCTATGTGTGTTTGTGGTGGGTGTGTGTGTTGTCTTGGATGTGTGTGGGGTTGTGTGTTCTTGTGTGTGTGTGTGTGTGTTGTAGTGTGGTGTGTGTGTGTGTGTGTGTGTTATCCTCTTCCTGGTTCTCTTGTAATCTCCTGTCTCTTTACTACTCTTGTCTAATCTTCAGTCCTAATATTCTGTCTCCACACTTCTTCTTACCTGCTAGTATGTCTTCTAACTTTCATCGTATATTCCTTTCTTTCTCCTCGCGCTCTCTCCAACTTCCTCTCACTTTTCCTATAGCTATTGACAAGCCTTAATTTTATTTTTCCTTCTTCGATTTTCATCCTCTTGCATCCTCTCTGGCTCTTCTCTAATACTTCCTCTTGTCCATCCTTCTTCTGTATCTGTCCTCTTCCACCGCATCTGCACGAACTCTTCCTCCCCTACTCCTACTTTTTACGCCTCTATATTCTTTCCTTTTTCTTTCCTTCCTTTCCCCTCCTCTTCCTCTCTCTTCCTTCCTCCTCCTTTCTTTCCTCATCTTCCTCTCTCGCCTCCTCCATCCTGTCCCATCCAAGGTAAGCTTCGAATTTAGCTTGGGTAAATCATATCCTGCTCGGCAGCACTCGCCGCCCACATAGCGTACTCTTGCAACTCCACCACCCCAGCCTCTCACGCCCTTTCTGTACTCCTACACACGCCCACAGTAGGTTAACTGTGCTCTCCAATAATCTTAATCAAGTGGGCCTCTAACTAAAACCACACCACATCCCACCCATATGTTTATCCGGTCCACACTCGCCCCTCACAACCGACTCTCTTGAAGTGTGGGTGGGGGGAAAGGGGTTGTCACTCTCCTCTTCAACGTAAACAGGCGTTTAAGATCTGGGCCGGGTGGGTGGCAATGGTAGTGGTCGTTCAGCCACATGTGGGGTAGTGACTCGGGGGGGTCGTGCCTCCATGCTGGTGTGTGGCTCTGGGCGGTCGTTCCTCGGATGCTGGAGTGTGGAAATGGGTTGGTAGCTTCCGCCATGTGGAGGGTGGCTCTGGGTGTTCGTTCCGCATGCTGGAGTGTAGGATAGGGGTGGTAGTGCAGCCTGGAGGGTGGGTGGATATCGGGGGGGGCAGTGAGAAGCCTGCACCCCCCCCATTAGTTGTAGGTTCACAACCAGGGATGGAATTGGATTGTGGGAACAACATTTCGGGTGCTCTGTGTGTGTAAACACACCCCCATGGTTATATGATTTTATGTTTGGTTGGGTTGATTGTGGGGTGCAGTTGGGGTGCTGGTCCCCACCCAATTTTCCTTCCCCCTAATGTTTTGTTTTTTGTGCCCCCCCCCCCCCAACATGGATTATTAGATTCACCCCCCAACACCAAAGGATTTGTGTACTTTTTATAGTATCCCCCCCATCCAGGCTTTTGTGACTCTTTAAATGTTGTCCCCCATTTGTGTTTTTGCATTGTTTATATTATACATATATCTTGTTTTGTTATTACCCAAATCATTGCTGACCCCCCCATTGACACCCCCCCCCATGGTGAATTCCCCATCATGTTGAAATTAGTTAGGTGTTCCAAATTACTTGTATTTTTAATACATACCCCCCCATGATTTGTTGTGAATTCCCCACAATGATTTTTTCCATCATTGTGATATGAGTGTGGCAATGGGTGGGTTGTATCCTCAATGCTGGTGTGTGGCACTGGGGGGGGGGGGTCGTTTCTCTGCTGGTGTGTGACGCTGGGGGTTGTTCTCTCCTTGCTGGAGTGTGGCAATGGGGGGTTCCACCATGCCTGGAGTGGTGGCTGGGTGGTCCGGTTGTCCTCATGCTGCTTGAGTGTGGCACTGGGGGGTTCCTCCATGCTGGAGTGTGGCACTGGGTGGTCGTTCCTCCATGCTGGAGTGTGGCACTGGGGGTTCCTCCATGCTGGAGTGTGGCACTGGGTGGTCGTTCCTCCATGCTGGAGTGTGGCACTGGGTGGTTTCACTCTTGCGGAGTTGTGGCATGGGGGGCTCTCCATGCTGGAGTGTGCACTGGGCAGGTAGTTTCTCATTGTGGAAGTGTGGCACTGGGGGGTTTCTCCATGCTGGATGGTGGCACTGGGTGGTCGTTTCCTCAATGCTATGGAAGTGTGGAACTGCGGGGTATTCCTCCATGCGTGGTGTGTGGCATGGGTGGTCGTTCCTCCATGCTGGAGTGTGGCTCTGGGGGTTTCTCCCAAGTGCTGGTGTGTGGCACTGGTGTGGTGTTCCTCCATGCCGGAGTGTGGCACTGGGGTGGTCGTTCCTCCATGCAGGAGTGTGGCAATGGATGGTTCGTTACTCCATGCTGGAGTGTGGCTACTGGGGCCGGTTCTCATGATGCGGTGTGGCCACTGAGGGGTGGTCGTCCTCCACTGCTGGGGTGGGCACTGGGGGGTAGTTACCTCCATGCTGGTGCGTGCCACTGGAGTGGTCTCCGTTCTCCTTCATGCTGGAGCGTGGCGTTTGAGGGGGTCGTTCCTCCATGCTGGAGTGTGGTCTGGGTGGAGGCGTTCGACTCAATTTGTCGTTGAGTGTAGGCTAGGGCGGTTTCGTTCCTACCATGCTCCGGTGCGTGCCAATGGGGGCCTTCCTCCATGCTGGAGGTGCCAATGGGGTTGGTCCGTCCTCTCCACGTTATGGAGTGTGGCAATGGGTGGTAGTTCTCCTGATGGAGTGTGGCACTGGGGGGATGGGCGGAGGTCGTTCATCCATGCCTGGAGTGTGACAATGGGGGCGTTGTTCCTCCATGCATGGAGTTTTGGGCTCTGGGGGGGTTCCTCAATGCTGGAGTTGGTGGCACTTGGGTGGTCGTTCACTCATGCTGGAGTGTGGCAATGGGGGTGGCCGTGTTTCCTACATGCTGGAGTGTGGCACTGGGTGGCGTTCCTCCATGTGGCAGTGTGGCTATGGGGGGTTCACTCAAGTGGGGAGGTGTGGAAATGGGTGGTCGTTCCTCACAGTGCTGGAGTGTGGCACTGGAGTGGGTCGTGCGAGCCTCCTTGCTGGTAGTGTGGCACGGGTGGTGCTCATCTCTCCATGATGGAGTGTGGGCACTGGGAGGTCGTTTCATCCATGGCTGGGGGTGTGGCTACTGGGGGTTCCTAATGATGGAGTGTGCACTGGAGTGTCGTTCCTCGATGATGGAGTGTGGCAACTGTGGGTTTCCTCACATGCTGGAAGTGTGCGCACTGGGGTGGTCGTTTCCTCCATGTGGGTGTGGCAATGGGTGGCGGTCCTCCATGCTGGAGTTGTGGCACTGGATGGTAGTTCCTCCATCTGGATAGTGTGGCACTGGGGGGAGGTTCCTCCATGGCTGGAGTGTGGCACTGGGTGTTCGTTCACTCCAATGATGGAGTGTGGCACTGGGGGTAGTTCCTCCATGCTGGAGCGCTGCCACTGGGTGGCCTTTTACCTACCAGTGCGCGAGCGTTGGCGCACTGGGGGGTCGTTCATCCATTGCTGGATGTGGAGGCACTGGGTGTCGTTCCTCCATGCTGGAGGGGTATAATTATGGCCGAGGCCGTTTCCTCCATTGAGGAGCGTGCAAATGGGTGGGCATTTCAGCTCTCGGAAATGCTGGATGGAGGCGTTGCCACTGGGTGGCCGCGTCCTCCATATGGAGTGTGTTCTGGCTCTGGGTGTTGGTCGTTCCTCCAGTTGTGCTGTGTAGGTGTGGCTCTGGGGAGGGGTCGTTCCTCCATGCTGTAGTGTGGCACTGGAGGAGAGGTCGTTCCTCCATGTTGGAGTGTTGGCAATGGGCGGTCCCCAATCGCCAGGTTCTTCCGTTGTCCCGCTCACGTTCCCGTCGCCTCGTACCTCGGTATCATTTATCTCTCCAGTCCAAGCAGTTGCCGTTTCGCCGCTCGATTGCCCTCCGTCGCGTTAACGCCCGACGTTCGCCTCCATGCTGGAGCGGTGGCACTGGGTGGTCGTTCCTCCATGCTGAAGTGTGGCCACTGGGTGGTAGATTCCCAATGCTGGTGTGGCATGGGTGGTCGTTCCTCATGCTGGAGTGTGGCACTGAGGGGGTTCATGCTGGAGTGTTGGCAGCTCGGGGAGTGGTCGTTCCTCCATGATAGGAGTGTGGCCACTGGGTGGTCGTTCCTCCTTGCTCGAGAGCAGGTGTTGCACTGGTGGGGTTACTCCATGCTGGAGTGTGGCACTGGGTGTCGTTCCTCCATGGCTGGAGTGTGACCTGGGGTCTTCCTCCATGTGGTGTGTATGGGGCACTGGGTGGTCGTTCCTCCATGGCTGGAGTGTGGCATTCGGGGGCGTTCTCCTTGCGGAGTGTGGCACTGAGTGGTCGGTTACTCATGACTGGGAGATGTGGCATGGGGGGTAGTTCCATCATGCTGGTAATGTGGCCTGGTGAGTCTCTCACATGCTGGAGTGTGGCACCTGGGGGGGTAGTTCCTCCTCATGCTGGGAGTGTCGGTCCTGGGGGGTCGTTCCTCCATGCTGGTAGTGTGGCACTGGGTGGTCGTTCCTCCATGGGTGTTGGCACTTGGGTGGTGTTCCTCCAGGCTGGAGTGTGGCACTGGGGGGTCTTCCTCACAGCTGGAGTGTATGGCCTCTGGTGGGTCGTTCCTCCATGATGGTGTGTGGACACTGGGGGTCGTTCTGCCATGATGGAGCTCCTGTGGCATTGGGGGGTCGGATTCCTCCATGCTGGAGCGTAGGCACTGGGTGGTCGTTCCTCCATGCTGTGAGTGGGGCACTCGGAGGGGTCGTTACTCATGTTGGAGTGTGCACTGGTGGGGTTAGTTTCCTCCATGCTGGAGGAAGGCACTGGGGTCGTTTTCCTCTCGCATTGCTGGAGTGTGGCACTGGGGGTCGATTCCTACCAGGCTGGAGTGTCGGCACTGGGGTCAGTCGGTAGTGTTACTCATGCTTGGAGTGTGGGCACTGGTAGTGAGGGTTTCGTTCCTCCATGCTAGGTAGATCTGCGGTTGGGTACTTTGTGGTCCGGTAGTTTCCGCTCGTAAACTTCCCCCCCTTGCTGGAGTGTGGCAATTGATGGTCGTTTCCTCATGCCTGGAGCGTGGGCACTGGGGGTTCGTTCCTCGCCTCTACTGTAGTGTGGCACTGGGGGGTCGTTCCTCCATGCTGGAGTGTGGCACTGGGTGGTCGTTCCTCCATGCTGGTGTGGCACTGGGGGTTCGTTCCTCCATGCTGGAGTGTGGCACTGGGTTGTCGTTCCGCCATGCTGAAGGTGCTGGCACTGGGGTCGTTTCCTCCAATGTGGAGAGTGTGGGCGCGGGGAGGTCGTTCCTCCATGATCTGTGAGTGTGACAATGGGTGGTCGTTCCTCCATGCTTGGTGTGGCACTGGGTAGGTCGTCCTCTCCATGCAGGAGTGTGGCATGGGTGGTCGTTCCTCCATGCTGGATGTGTGGGCCTTGGGGGGTCGTTCCTACCATGCTGGAATGTGGCAAATGGGATGTGGTCGTTCCTCTATGCTGGAGTGTGGCATGGGCGTGGTCGTTTCCTCCATGTGGAGTTGGAAATGGGGAGTCGTTTTTACTCCTTGCTGGAGTGTGGCACTGGGGGTTGTTCCTCTTGCTGGAGTGTACTGGGGGGCGTTACACCTTGCAGACAGGTGTGGAATGGGTGGTCGTTCCTCCATGCTGGAGTGTGGCACTCGAGGGTCGTTCCCTCCATTTGGGATGTGGCACTGTGGGGTCGTTCCTCCATGCTGGAGGGCGGGACTGGGGGGGAAATGTGTCGTTCCTCCTTGCTGGAGTGTTGGCACTGGGGTTCGTTCCTCAATGTGGAGCGTTGGCTCTGGGTTGGTCGATTCCTTCTAATGCTGGATTCGTTGGCACGCTAGGTTATGGTCATCGTTCCCTCTCTAGCTGGAGATGCTTTGGCACGTGGGGGTCGTTCCTCCAGTGTAGTGTGGCACTGGGGGGTCGTCTCTCCCTGCTTGAGTGTGGCACTGTGTTGGTCAGTTCCTCCTTGCTCGTTTGGCATGGGTTGGTCGATTCCTCCATGCGGGACGTGTGGCACTGGCTGTGGTCGTTCTCCATGCTGGATAGAGTGTGGCAATGGGTGGTCGTTCATCATGCTGGTGTGTGGCATGGGTGGTCGTTCCTCCATGCGGGTTTGGCACTTGGGGGTCGTTCCTCCATGTGGGTGTGGCATGGGTGGTTAGTTACTCCATGCATGGTGTGGCACTGAGGTCGTTCTCCATGCTGGAGTGTGGCATCTGGAGTGGTGTTCCTCCATGGAGTGTGGCACCTGAGTGGTCGTTACTCAATGCTGGGTGTGGCACTGGGGGCGTTCCTCCATGCTGGAGTGTGGCAACTGGTTGGTCGTTCCTCCATGGAGTGTCGGCACTGGTGTGATCTCGTTCCTCCATGTGGAGTGTGGCTTGGTGGAGTCAGTTCCTCCATGCTGGGAATGTGGCACTGGGGGTCGTTCCTCCATTCTGGAGTGGCTCTGCGGGTTCGTTCCTCCATGCTGGAGTGTTTTTCTCTGGCACTGGTGTGGGCGCTCCACCATGCTGGAGTGTGGCACTGGGTTGGTCGTTCCCCATGCGGGAGTGTGGCTTTTTCTCCCTTCTGGCTCTGGGGGCGTTCCTCCATGATGGAAGTGTGGCACTTGGGGGGGTTCGTTCCTACATGCTGGAGTGTGGCACTGGGGGGTCGTTCCACCATGGGGAGTGGCACTGGGGTTTTGATCCTCCGTGCTGGAGTGTGGCAACTGGGGGGGTTCGTTCCTCATGCTGGAGTGGCACTGGGGGTCGTTCCTTGCATGCTGGAGTGTGGCACTGGGGGAGTTCCTCCATGCTGGTGTGTGGGCACTGGGGGGTCGTCTTCTCCATGCTGGAGTGTGGCACTGGGGTGGGTCGTTTTTCCTCATGTGGAGTGTTGGCACTTGGGGGTGGTCCTCCATGCTGGAGTGTGGCACTGGGGGGTCGTTCCTCCATGCTGGAGTGTGGCACTGGGGGTCGTTCCTCCATGCTGGAGTGTGGCACTGGGGGTCGTTCCTCCATGCTGGAGTGTGGCACTGGGGGGTCGTTCCTCCATGCTGGAGTGTGGCACTGGGTGGTCGTTCGCCTCCTCATGCTGGAGAGTGGCACTTGGGTAGTTCCTCCATTAGCTGGAGTGTGGCATCTTGGGGTCCGTTCCTTCATGCTGGTGTGTGGCACTGGGGGTGTTCCTCATGCTGGGGAGTGTGGCACTGGGGGTAGTTTCCTCCATGCTGGTGTGTGCCCCTGGGGGTCTTTCCTCCTTGATGGGTGTGGCAATTGGGGTCGTTCCTCTTGCTGGAGTGTGGACAATGGGGGTCGTTCCCCATGCATGGAGTGTCTGGGCACATTGGCTGTCGTTCTCACATGCTGGATGTTGAAGGCACTGGGGGTGTTCCCTTCCATGCTGGAGTGTGGCACTTTGGGGTCGTTCCTCCATGATGGAGTGGTGGCACTGGGGTCGTTCACTCCATGCTGGAGTGTGGCACTGGGAGGTCCGTTCCTCCATGCTGCGTGAGTTGTGGCACTGGGGGGCGTTCCTCCTGCTGGAGTGTGGCTATGGGGTCGTTCCTCCGATGCTGGAGTGTGGCTACTGGGGGCGTCGTTCATCCATGGTGGAGTGTGGACTTGGGGTCGTTCTCCATGCTGGAGTGTGGGCACTGGGGGTCGTTCCTCCATGTGTGGGATGTGTGGAACTGGGTGGTCGTTCTCCATGGCTCTGGAGTGTGGCACTGGGGAGTCGTTCCTCCATGTGGTGAGTGCTGTGGCACTGGGGAGGGTCGTTCCTCCATGCTGGAGGTGTGGCACTTGGGTCGTTCCTCCATGCTGGAGGCGAGTGTGGCACTTGGGTTCGTGTGTCGAGCATCCAGTGCTGAGTGTGGCCACTGGGGGGCCGCTTCACTCCATGCTGGAGTGTGGCCTGGGGGTCGTTTCCTCATGATGGACGTGTGGCACTTGGGGTCGTTCCTCCATGCTGGAGTGTGGCACTGGGGTCGTTCCTCCATGCTGGAGTGTGGCACTGGGGGTCGTTCCTCCATGCTGGAGTGTGGCACTTGGGGTCGTTCCTCCATGCTGGAGTGTGGACATGGGGGTCGTCCTCCATGCTGGTAGTGTGGCACTGCGGGGTCGTTCATCCATGCTGGAGTGTGTGGCATGGGGGCGGTCGTTTCCTCCATGATGGAGTGTGGCAATGGGTGGGTCGTTCCTCATGCTTCAGCACCATTTGTCTCACTAGGATTGATCACCTTTGTCAATAATCTTTGAACGTTTTGCGTTGGTGGACAAGTGGTGGGGGAGGAGGAGCTGGAAGGAGATGGGCGGGAGTGGGGAGAGAGAAGGTGCAAGAGAGAGGGGAGGGGAGGAGAGGAGGTGCAGAGAGGGGAAGGGGAGGGGGACAGAATGTGCAAGAGGAGAGGGGAGGGGATTGAGAGGGGGTATGTTTAAAAGAGAGAGGGGAGGTTTTGAAGAGAGGAGGTCGCGCTAATCAGAGATGAGGGGACGGGTGAGAGGGTAGAGTTGCAGGCAGTGGGGGATGGTGGGAGAGTAGGGTGCAAGAGAAGGGAGCGAGGGTCTGACTGAGAAATGGTGGACAAAGAGGATGAGGGGAGGGTGATGGAGAAGGTGCAAGAGGAGAGGGGTGGAGAGAGGTGGGCGGCAAGATATGAGGTGGAGGGGAGAGGGAGGAGTGCAGGAGAGGGGGAGGGGGTGAGAGAAGGTGCAAGAGAGGGGGGAGGGGAGAGAAGGTGCAAGAGATGAGGGGAGGGGACTGAGAAGGTGCAAGGAGAGAGGGGGAGGAGAAGGTGCAAAGAGAGAGGGGGAGTGGGAGGGCGAGAGAAGGTTTGCAAAGTGGATTGGATGGGAGAGAGGTTGCAAATGAGAGAGGGGAGGGGGAGGAGAAGGTGCCAAGTGAGATGGGGAAGAGAAGGTGCAACGAAGAGAGAGGGTTGAGAGGGAGTGAAGGTGCAAGAGAGAGGGAAGAGAAGGTGCATGAGAGAGGGCAAAGAAGGTGCAAGAGAGAGGGAAGAGAGTGCAAGAGGAGAGGGAAATGAGAATGGTGCAAAGAGTGAGGGAGAGAAGGTGCAAGAGAAAGGTCAAAGAGGTGCAGGGAGGGAAGAGAAGGTGCAAGAGAGAGGGATTGGCAGGAAGGTGCAAGAGGAGAGGGAAGAGAAGGTTGCCAAGAGAAAAGTGGCAAAGTATAGGTTGCAAGAGAGCAGGGAAGAGAAGGTTCAAGAGAGAGGGAAGAAGGAAGGTGCAAGAGAGAGGGATTGGAGAGAAGGTGCAAGTAGAGAGGGTGAAAGAAGGTGCAAGACAGAGAGGGAAGAGAAGGTGTCAAGAGAGAGGAAGAGAGGTGCAAGAGAGAGGGAAGAGAAGTGCCGAGAGAGAGGGAAGAGAAGGTTGCAAGAGAGAGGGAAGGAGAAGGTTGCAAGAGATAGAGGGAGAGAAGGTACAAGAGAGAGGGAAGATGAAGGGTACAAGGGATGTGGGAAGAGAAGGTGCAAGAGTAGAGGGGAGGGGAGAGGAGGTGCATGAGAGAGGGGAGGAGAGGAGGTTCAAGAGGGAAGGGAAGGTTTGGCAGATGAAGAGGGGGGAGGAGGAGGTGCAAGAGAGAGGAAAGAGAAGGTGCAAGAGACGGCAGGGGGGAGGAGTGGAGACGGGGAGGTGCAAAGAGAGAGGAAAGAGATAGATGTAGAGAGGAGAGGCGGGGAGAGGAGGTGCAAGAGGGAAGAGAAGGTGCAACGAGCAAAGAGAGAGAGGGAGGGGCAGGAGGTGCCATAATGAGAGAGCGGAAGAGAAAGTGCAAGAGAGGAGAGGTGTGGGAAGGAGGTGCAAGAGATAAGGGAAGAGAAGGTGCAGATGAAGGGAAAAAGAGAAGGTGCAAGAGAAAGGGAAGAGAAGGTTGCAAGACGTGGGGGGGAGAAGGACGGGGAGAGAGAGGGAAAAGAGAGGTGCAAGAGAGGAGGATAGGATGAAGGTGCGAGAGGAGAGAGGGAAGGAAGGTGCGAGAGAGAGGGAAGAGAAGGTGCAAGAGAGGAGGAAGAGAAGTGCCGAGAGAGGGGGAAGAGAAGTCTGCTGACTGAGAGAGGGAAAGAGAAGGTGCAAAGAGAAAGGGAAAGTGAAGGCTGCGCGAGGAGAAGGGAAGAGAATGTGCAAGAGAGAGGGAGGAGAAGGGCAAGAGAGAGGGAAGAGAAGGTGCAAGACGAGAGGGAGAGAAGGTTGCAATAGTGAGGGAAAGAGAAGGTGCAAGAGAGAGGGAGAGGAGTTGCAAGAGAGAGGGAAGAGAAGGTGCAAGAGAGAGGAAGAGAAGGTGTCAAGAGAGAGGGAGGAAGAGAAGGTGCTAAGAGAGAGGGGAGGGGAGAGGAGGTAGCAAGAGAGAGGGACAAGTGAAGTATGCACAGAGAGAGGGGGGAGAGGAGGCTGCAATAAGGGAAAGGAAGCGTGCAAGAGAAGGAGGGGTGAGAGGAGGTGCAAGAGAGAGGAAAAGAGAAGGTGCAAGAGAGAGAGGGGGAGAGGGAGGTGCAAGTGAGTAGGAGAATAGAAGAGAAGGGTGCAAGAGAGTGAGGGAGGGGAGAGGAGGTGAAAGAGGGAGAAGAGAAGGTTGCAAGTGAGAAGAGTGTGGTGAGTTGGGATGGTGCAATGAGAGAGGGATGGAAGGTGCAAGAGAGAGGGATAGGGGGAAGAGGAGATGCAAGAAGAGAGGGAACGAGAAGGTGCAAGAGGGGAGAGGGGGAGATTGGGGTGCAAGAGGGAAGAGAAGGTGCAAGAGAGAGAGCGGGAGAGAGGAGGCTGCCAGAGAGAGGGAAGAGAAGGTGCAAAGAGAAGAGAGGGGGGAGAGGGAGGGTGCCAAGAGGGAGAGAAGGTGCCAAGAGAGAGAGAGAGTGGGGGGAGGGAGGTGAAAGAGAGAGAGAAGAGAAGGTGGCAGAGGAGGGGGGAGAGGAGGGGGGAGAGCTGAGGGGAGGCGAGAGGGGGAGGAGGGGGAGAGAGAGAGGGGGGAGGAGGGGGAGAGAAGGGGGTAGGACAGAGTAGAATCTTTGTAGAGGATAAAAGACAAACAAATTTAATTTTTGTAATATTTAGTTGTTTGTTGAGTGTGATTTGAATTACCCAGTTCAGGCACACAATAGGCACTAGAATCAGAAACAAAATTTGTTTTCAGCCACTGTGATCTGAAATTGGAGAGGAAGTGGTAAATGTAAAAATACCGTAGATGATGTGGATATAATGGTCCACTTGCTGTGGTGGCGAAACGTTGTCAATAAAGGTCACATTATATTGCATTTGTTTTATTCATGCATACAGACTCCATTTGATTTGTAAGTGCCGTGTGTATGATGGTAGAGAGATGCCATGTACTGTGTCCTAGCCTGGGCACTGGTGACAGTCTTGGGTGTGTGCTGGGTGATCTGTCTGGCCATGGTTGACATGAGCCGTGTGCTCTCAGCGTACTGGGACATGGTTCTGGCTACTGAGTCCGGCTGTCTATAGGCACTGGTGGGCCTGCTTAGGAACTAGATGAGAAGGAGAGAACCGTGCTGCATTGGTCATCTTGGTATCAGCCTGGCCACTGGTGACCTGCCTCGCCCCATCCTGCGGCGCCTGTCTGGCACTGGTGGCCGTGTCTGGCAAATGTTGACCTGTCTGGCACTGGTGGCTTGTTCTGGCACTGATGGACCTGTCTTGGCGAAGAGCAAGGCACGAGCTTTCAACACCAGGTAAATAGTGATCTTAGGGATGGGATTGTTGGTGGGCATGGGGTGTGGAGTAGGGTTCCCACATATTGTTGACTGCCTGATTCACTCCCTCCAGCATCATGTGCATTATCGTGCCTTGGGTTCTTTATAAACCACACTACTTTACTCGTACCAAGGCATTCCACTGTCGACCACTCTAAGGATGTAGAAGACTTCCTTTATATTTCCGTGGCTTAACTTCCACTTGTGTACCTAAGTACCTGTTACGCGCCTCCCACCTCTCCCTGGCTATCTTATGCAATTCCCTTGAGTTTGTTATCATGTCTCCATTGATTCTGTAGGTATAGTTAAATTCAGAATGCATTTGCCTCTCTTGTAGCTTATCTCCTTAGCTCTGGAACAAGCCTCGTTGTATAACTCTGCGCTTTCTACAGTCTCTTAAAATGTTCATTCAGGGGTTCTATTGCCGGCTGCTGAATACTCCAAGGTGGGGCATGCCGTGATAATTTTGATGGAATAAGGTACCAGAGTGACTCTTGTTGTATTGAAATTCCTGTTGGCACTCTTCGTTTGCGGCGTCCAACGAGCATTGATTTGCAGAGGTTACTGGGCTTGCGGGTGTTCTTGGCGGACCACAAAAAGGCACTCTGTAGTTTCTCACTGTCGGTACCTATTAAAAAGCTAGAGAGATTCCTGTATGCTTCTGTATTCAGCTTCTCCAAGCACTTGGAAAGGATTTAGACGTAAGCGATTCGGTAAACGGGCAGCAGCAGCAACAACCTGGTTGACCAGAGAAGCACCAGACGAGCCTGGCCCACGGCCGGGCTCTGGGAGTAGAAAAAAAAAATCTGAACTCATCAGAGATATAGAAGAGAACAAAAAGGCACAATACCGTGACTTGTAAATGTTGGAAGTTGGAGCGAAGCGTCGTGGTGAGCTCTCTCCTAGGTGTGGACGATCTGTGTATCAGAGGCACAGTCTTGACGGCTCCGTACAAGGCAAGGATATCAAATTTGGAAAATATACAGAGACCCTTTACTGCCAGCACAGAGTCAGTAAATCATTTAAATTCCTGGGATCATCTGAGAGCACGCTGAATGTACCTGACAAACATCTGAGAGCACGCTGAATGTACCTGACAAACATCTGAGAGCACCCTGAATGTACCTGACAAACATCTGAGAGCACGCTGAATGTACCTGACAAACATCTGAGAGCACGCTGAATGTACCTGACAAACATCTGAGAGCACGCTGAATGTACCTGACACTGACAAACATCTGAGAGCACGCTGAATGTACCAGACACTGACAAACATCTGAGAGCACGCTGAATGTACCTGACACTGACAAACTTCACATATGTTTTACACACTTTGAAAAGTTCCGGGTTGAGCAGAGCATTTTGGGCACCATTGAGGGGCTAATTACGAGTCTGTACAATACCAAAACGATGTACTGGGTAGAGAGGTATTGGATGAAGAGTAAAATGTCCACTGGAATGCAGGGAGCGCCATGGGCACAATAAGAAAACACTATGTCATCATCCATGGGCCTCGACTCTTCATTCTTGTATTAACAGATAATCAAATGTATAAGTGAAACAAGTGGGTAGGAGACAAGCCTGGTCATGACCAGGCGGCAGGAGTAGCAAAACTCTTGAAACCTGTCAGGGATAAGTGCCAGATCAACCAGGCTGTGATGGGTATGTGGGCCAGCGGACCGCTGAGAGCAACAGGTGACAGGTTGTTTGCAGGTGGTGGTTGCAGCAGCCAGCTGGTGTGTACCCTGGTGTTCACTGCTGCTCAGTAATCGCATGTCACTTATTCTCAGAAAATGTGTACAAGTAAGATCCCTGGAAGGTTGGTAATATTTGTCTCCTCTCCCCTCCTCTACCCCCTCCCCTTATGCCCCTCTACGTCTTCCCCTCTCCCATCCCCCTCTCCCCTCACAATATCTCTCCTACCACCTCCCTCTGTCTCCACTTTAACTCCAGACTCTTGCTTCAGAGGATGTACATCGTGTCCTCTCCCTTCCTCCCCTACTCCTCTCCCTCCCATCCCTCTCCTCCCCCTTTCCCTCCCCTACCTCTCTCTCCTCTTTCCCCTCTCCCCCTTTCCCTCTCCCCCTTTCCCCCCTCTCTCCCTTTATATAAATTAAAGTACGAGGCCGCCAGTATTTCCTATTCGTCTGTCTCAACTTTTCTGGGAAATCTGCGACAGCATACATGATCCTCACTCCCTCCTACACTCCTTCACTCCCTCCTACACTCCATCACTCCCTCCTTCACTCCATCACTCCCTCTTTCACTCCATCACTTCCTCCTTCACTCCCTCCTACAGTCTCTCCGTCTCCACTCACTCCCTCTCCACTCACTCCCTCCTTCACTCCCTCAGCTATCTTGTAGTACTGTGCTACTAATTTATGTAGACATTCATCAAGGTGTGTGTGTGTGTGTGTGTGTGTGTGTGTGTGTGTGTGTGTACTCACCTATTTGCAGGGGTCGATTCATAGCTCCTGTCCCCGCCTCTTCTCTGATTGCTACTAGGTCCTCTCTCTCCCTGCCCCATGAGCTTTATCATACCTCGCCTTAAAACTATGTATGGTTCCCGCCTCCACTACGTCACTTTCTAGGCTATTCCACGGTCTGACTACTCTGATTGAAGAAATACTTCCTAACATCCCTTTGATTCATCTGAGTCTTCAACTTCCAATTGTGACCTCTTGTGTCTGTGTCCCCTCCTCTGTACTCACCTAATTGTGGTTGCAGGGGTCGAGACTCAGCTCCTGGCCCCGCCTCTTCACTGATCGCTACTGGGTCCTCTCTCTCTCTGCTTCCTGAGCTTTGTCATACCTCTTCTTAAAACTATGTATGGTTCCTACCTCCACTACTTCACTTGCAAGGCTATTCCACTTGCTGACAACTCTATGACTGAAGAAATACTTCCTAACGTCACAGGTATGACTGAAGAAATACTTCCTAACGTCCCTGTGACTCGTCTGAGTCTTCAGCTTCCAGTTGTGACCCCTTGTCCCTGTGTCCCCTCTCTGGAACATCCTATCTCTGTCCACCTTGTCTATTCCCCGCAGTATCTTGTATGTCGTTATCATGTCACCCCTGACCCTTCTGTCCTCCAGAGTCGTCAGTCCGATTTCCCTTAACCTTTCCTCGTACGACATTCCCTTGAGCTCTGGGACTAGCTTTGTTGCAAACCTTTGTACTTTCTCTAACTTCTTGACGTGCTTGACCAGGTGTGGGTTCCAGACTGGTGCTGCATACTCCAGTATGGGCCTAACATGTACAGTGTCTTGAACGATTCCTTATTAAGGTATCGGAACGCTATTCTCAGGTTTGCCAGGCGCCCGTATGCTGCAGCGGTTATTTGGTTGTGTGTGCTCCGTGATGTGCTCGGTGTTATGGTCACCCAAGGTCTTTCTCCCTGAGTGAGGTCTGTAGTCTTTGTCCACCTAGCCTATACTCTGTCTGCGGTCTTCTTTGCCCCTCCCCAATCTTCATGACTTTGCATTTGGCTGGATTGAATTCGAGAAGCCAGTTACTGGACCACATGTCCAGTCTGTGTGTGTGGTGTGTGTGTGTGTGTGTGTGGTGTGTGTGTGTGTGTGGGGGTGTGGTGTGTGTGTGTGTGTTTGCGTGCGCGCATGCGTGTACACTTAATGTATTCCCTATATAAGGTATTCAAGTATTGATGACTGGCAGTGCGCAGCTTACAAGCAATTTTAATAACCCCGAGTGTAGTTAAGATGTTAACTTTAAGAAACCATTTAATATCTGGTGACGTTTTGCATTAATAAACAATTCTTCTTACCAGAGTTTGGCTGAAAAAACAATCCATGTTGAAATTTAGTAATCCCTTGCGAGAGAGGATTGCACATCGTCATACCAAACTGTTGCCCGGCCCCGGGCTGGCCTGCCGGGGTAAGGAAATTCTGGAAGCAGGTCACAGGTCACAGTACCTAAATTACTGGGAACGTTTGAAATCACTTGACCTGTACTTTCTGGGACACAGGTGAGAAAAATATATGATTTACACGTGGAGAATCCTAGAGGGACTAGCTCCCAAATCTTCACACAAACATCACTCGGCAGACGGTGCAAAACCCCCTTAAAAAAAAAGCAGGGTTATCATGAGTAAATGAGGACATAAAAAGACTATGGGCCCAAGTGTTATCGCTTCCCATCATACAGGGGGGAATTTGCCAAAGACCCCTGGTGTATTCAAAAAGGGAAATTTTGAGTTTTTTAATTCCCCCGTTATACCCTCACAGGTTTGATATATCCACCGTTATACCCCCAGGTTGTGAGTATACCCACCCCTGTTTACCCTCAAGGTAGTGAGTTTCCCTCCAATAACTCCCAGGACAATACTGTAAGGAAAATGCGGAAAACATTCATTGACAATGGGACTCTTCTATGGGGGAAAAAAGACATGTATGCTGGGAGGGTTCACTTATCTGGGGTGTGGGGGTGGGAGCATGGCAACTGCAGTGGAGGGAGCATTAGGACTTTAAATGGAAAATTTTGGTGGTAGGGGGTTTTTGGGAAAGGGGAAAAAGTGAAGTCCCAGTGTAGAATTTATTACGAGTTTAGGGGAATAGTAATAATAAGAACGAGATAGATATGAAAAGCCAGGGACCTTGGGTGATAAGGACAGTAATAGGTTTAGTAGAAAAATAGAAATGAGCAGGAAGGGTAAAGAGAAAGGAGAGTCTTTCAGTGTTTATTATGCTAATTGCCGTAGTGCTAGGAAAAAGATGGACGAGTTGAGATTAGTTGCTAGTGTAGGTAACATTGATGTATTTGCCTTAACTGAGACGTGGTTTAATTCAAAAAGTCGGGGACATGCCTGCGGAATGTCATATTCAGGGTTTTAAATTGTTCCAAGTAGATAGAAGTATTGGGAGGGGGGGGGGGTGGCATTGTATGTCCGAGATCGCTTGAACTGTTGCATAAAAAAAACGGGTATTAAGTCTGAAGTAACACATACAGAGTCTGTTTGGATAGAATTTTCAGAGGGGCATGAAAAACTGATTTAGGAGTGATATACCGTCCCCCAAACTTAGATAGGGACCAAGGGAAACTACTATGGGAGGAAATTTTTTAAGGCCACAAGGCACGATAATGTAGTTATTCTAGGAGACTTTAACTTTAGTCATGTTGATTGGAATTTCTTGACTGGGAATTTAGAATCATACGACTTTTAGAAGTATTTCAGGATTGTTTTTTGAAGCAGTTTGTGACAGAACCTACAAGGGGAAATACCTGCTTGACTTAGTTATGACAAACAATGAATCCCTTTTTAATAATTTAGAAATTTCAGAGGAACTGGGTGCTAGCGACCACAAATCAATTACATTTAGCATTGAATGGAAGTACGATAGTAGCGATAACTCAGTAACAGTCCCAGATTTTCGCTTAGCAGATTACGATGGGCTTAGAGAACACTTATCATCTGTTGACTGGGTAAACGAAGAGAGCTATCAATATGACAGTTTTCTGAACACTATACATGCTGCTCAAAGAGCGTTTATCCCATATAAAGAAAATTAGATCAAATAGAAATGACCCAAATGGATGAATAATAGGCTCAAATATCTACTAGGGCATAAGAAAGGAATTTATAGGTGTATCAAAAGTGGTGAGGGTCATCTTATGAATCAGTATATTGACATTAAGAGGGACATTAAAAAGGGGATAAGAAAAGCTAAAAGGGACTATGAAATTAAAGTTGCTAGGGATTCAAAACTAACCCAAAAAGTTTTTTTCCAGGTCTATAGAACAAAAGTTAGAGATAAGATAGGTTCCCTTAAAAATAAACTATGGGCACCTTACTGACAAAGAGAATGAAATGTGCTTGATTTAAATAATTATTTTCTCTCAGTTTTTACACAGGAAGACACTAACAATATTCCAGTAATTAATTTTTACAGTGGGCTAGAAGAAGATAAATTATGTAACATCACAGTCACTAGTGAGATGGTTGTGAAGCAGATAGACAGACTGAAGCAAAATAAGTCGCCGGGTCCCGATGAGGTTTTTTCAAGGGTTCTTAAGGAATGCAAAATGGAACTCTGTTTAACCATTAACTAATATTTTTAATTTATCTCTTCAAACAGGTGTAGTGTCTGATATGTGGAGATGGCTAATGTAACTCCTATTTTTAAAACAGGGGACAAGTCGTTACCGTCAATTACCGCCCAATAAGCTGACCTCAATTGTAGGCAAATTACTAGAGTCAATTATAGCTGAGATTATAAGAAGCCATCTCGATAAGCATAGCTTGATTAATGATACTCAGCATGGATTCACAAGAGGCCGGTCTTGTCTAACTAATTTATTAACTTTCTTCAGTAAAGCTTTTGAGGCTGTTGACCACAATAAAGAATTTGATATTATTTACTTAGATTTTAGTAAGGCTTTTGATAGAGTTCCGCACCATAGACTGTTAAAGAAAGTGGCAGCTCATGGCATTGGGGGAAAAGTGCTCTCGTGGATCGAGTCATGGCTCACTGACAGGAAGCAGAGAGTGTTCATAAATGGGGTTAAATCCGAGTGGGGATCTGTAACAAGTGGCGTTCCACAGGGATCAGTCTTGGGCCCGTTGTTGTTTATAATATATATCAATGATCTTGATGAGGGAATTACTAGTGATATGAGCAAATTCGCCGATGACACAAAGATAGGTAGGATAATTGATTCAAACGTAGATGTTATGGAACTTCAGGAGGATTTAAACAAACTCTATTCTTGGTCAGAAAAGTGGCAGATGCAGTTCAATGTAGATAAATGCAAGGTTCTGAAGCTTGGGAGTGCCCATAACCCTAGCACTTATAAGTTAAATGATGTAGAACTTAGCCATACAGATTGCGAAAAGGGCTTGGGGGTTATGGTGAGCAGCAACCTTAAACCAAGACAGCAATGCCTAAGCGTACGTAATAAGGCAAATAGATTACTGGGATTTATATCAAGAAGTGTAAGCAACAGAAGTCCAGAGGTCATACTGCAGCTTTATTACATCATTAGTAAGGCCTCACCTAGATTATGCAGCTCAGTTCTGGTCTCCGTATTACAAAATGGACATAAATTCGTTAGAAAACATTCAGCGTAGGATGACTAAATTAATACATAGCATTAGAAATCTTCCTTATGAAGAAAGATTGAAGACTCTTAAGTTACATTCACTTGTTAGACGAAGAATGAGGGGAGACCTGATCGAAATGTATAAGTGGAAGATAGGTATTAATAAAGGGGATATTAATAAGGTCTTGAGGATGTCTCTCCAAGAGAGAACCCGCAGTAATGGATTTAAATTAGATAAGTTTAGATTTAGAAAGAACATAGGAAAGTATTGGTTTGGAAATAGGGTAGTTGATGAGTGGAACAGTCTACCTAGTTGGGTTATTGAGGCTGGGACTTTGGGTAGTTTCAAATCTAGGTTGGATAAGTACATGAGTGGGAGGGGTTGGATTTGAGTGGGACTTTCACATCAGAGCTTATTTCTTGGGTGGCATTGAAAATTGGGTTGGGCAAATGTTTTGTTAGTGGGATGAATTGTAAAGGACCTGCCTAGTATGGGCCAGCAGGCCTCCTGCAGTGTTCCTCCTTTCTTATGTTCTTATGTTCTTATGTTCTTATGTTGGATATACTCACACACCTGTGAGTATATCCACTCCTGTTATACTCTCACAGGCATGTGAGTATATCCACTCCTGTGTCGTGGAGTCACTGTACACGGTGTTCGTGGAGTGACTGTATACTGTTTCGTGGCGTGCGTGACTGTGTACTGTGTCGTGGAGTGTGCGACTGTGTACTGTGTCGTGTCGTGGGCTCAAGGCCGAATAAGCAAACAAACGCAAAACCAGTACTGGAGAAACCAGGGGAGTGTACACCAGGGGACATACCAGGTAGTACACCACCAGTGGTACTAATGAAACACAAAGCGAGACAAAACATCCCACTTGGTAATTCCTGCTTCATATTTGCAAATATACAGGGTTTGAAATCAGTGGGCTCCTGACAGAAGCGAATGCCATGTTCAGACATATTTACAGAAACACATACAAGGGATATTTTGGACGGAGAGACAAAGAAAACTACAACAAGTATAGATGTGATAGAATCAATAGGTCACAGGGAGGAGTAGGAATCTATGTAAAGGATACTTTCTGTTGTACAGAAGTGCTGAATTCTACGAATGATATAGTAGAAATTCTAGGCATTAAAGTTGAAAATAGGAATTTGGTAATTATCCTAGTATACAAACCACCATCAGCAACTGCTGAGGAATTCACAGATCAGTTAAGTAAGATAGATAGCTATCTGGATAGGCTAGAAAATCCTACACCAAATATTTTACTCCTTGGAGATTTTAATCTCCCTCATGTAAAATGGAAGATGGCACAACGTAATGTTATACCAGAAATATCTCCGGGAAGCACCCTGGCTCAACAGGTACATACCAGGGAAATAATGAGGCTTTGTGAAAAGTACTCTTTAAACCAACAGGTAATTGATTCCACTAGAAATGTAAATACTCTGGATTTGATATTCACAAACAACGAGGAACTGATCAGAGACATAACAGTTTCCAAAACTATTTACTCTGATCATAACATCATATAGGTTCAAACTAGTATTAACTCAGGGGTAGGAAACTGCATCGCTGAAGTTAGAGACGGGATGTGTAGTAAGTTTAATTTTAACAACCATAGAATTAACTGGGGAAAATAAATCAACCAAGAGCTATCAGACATACCCTGGGAATCAGACATGAGCGACCTAAATCCCCACCAGTGCCTAGAGAAGCTGAATACAGAAGCATACAAAGTATGTATGAAACATGTACCATTGAGGAAACCCAGAGGAAGATCAGATATAGAGAGAAAGCGTAGGAGATGGTACAGAAGAAGAAAACAGGTTACTGAACTGCTTAAAAACACAAATATGCTACAACAGAGGAAAGACAGACTTAGAGACATCACTGAATTAGAGCAAAAACTTAGGATGTCATATCTCACAGAAGAAGTACAAAGGGAACAAAGGCCATACAGGATATTGCAAGAAACCCAAAATATTTCTATTCCTACGCAAAATCCAAGCCACTACTGAGAGGAGACTCGTATACTGACGATGAACAGGAAATGAGTAAAATCCTAAAAGAACAGTATGAGTCGGCGTTCACCAACCCACTAAATGACAGCAAGAAAAAAATGCAGAAATATTTTTCACTCCAGAAGAAGGCTGCACAGACCAACTAACTGACATTAGTACAAATCCCACTAAAAATTACAGACCAGTAGCCCTAACCTCTCACATCATAAAAATCTTCGAAAGAGTGATGAGACGGCAGATTACAAATTTCATGGACCAGCACAACCAACATAACCCGAACCAGCATGGTTTTAGAGCAGGACGATCATGTCTGTCACAGCTGCTGAACCATTATGACAGAATTACGGAGGCACTGGAAGACGACCAAAACGCAGATGTGATTTACACAGATTTTGCAAAGGCGTCTGACAAATGCGATCATGCAGTGATAGCGCACAAAATGAAGGCCATTGGCATTACGGGTAAGGTAGGCAGATGAATTTTCGGTTTCCTGACACACAGAACACAAAAAGTAGTAGTGAACAGGGCAAGATCCAGCATCAGCGAGGTCAAAAGCTCAGTCCCCTGGCACCTCTCCTGTTCCTCATCCTCATAGCAGACATAGACAAAAACACCCGTCACACTTTTGTATCATCATTTGCGGATGACACTAAAATAAGCATGAAAGTCAGTACGGTAGAGGACACTGAAAAAGTACAGGAAGACATAAACAGGGTTTTCCAGTGGGCAGTAGAAAACAACATGACGTTCAATGGTGATAAGTTCCAGCTGCTTAGGTATGGAAAGAATGAAGAACTCAAAAGGAGAACTATATACAAAACTCAAGAGGGTCACCAAATAGAACGTAAGGAAAACGTAAAAGACCTGGGAATAATTATGTCAGTGGACCTTTCTTTTAAAAACCATAACAAGACAAAGATCACCACAGCCAGGAAGATGACGGGGTGGGTATTGAGAACTTTCAAAACAAGGGAAACAATGCCGATGGTGACACTCTTCAAATCGCTAGTGCTCCCTCACTTAGAATATTGCTCAGTGCTGACGGCCCCGTTCAGTGCAGGAGAAATATCGGAGCTGGAACAAATAGAGAGATCGTTTACGGCTCACATTGAGCCAGTAAAGCACCTAAACTACTGGGAACGCCTGCAAGTCTTGAACATGTACTCATTGAAGCGGAGGAGAGAGAGGTACATGATAATATATACCTGGAAGGTACTCGAGGACTTGGTCCCAAATCTGCACACTGCCATAACAACATACTGGAGTGAGAGATATGGGAGGAAGTGTAAAATAAACCCAGTGAGGAGCAGGGGTGCAGTGGGGACAATAAGGGAGCACTGTATCAACATCCGGGGTCCCAGACTTTTCAACATCTTACCAGAAGATATCAGAAACACTGCTGGAACAAGTGTTGAAGCCTTCAAGAGGAAATTAGACAAGCATCTTCACCAGGTGCCAGATCAACCAGGCTGTGATGGCTATGTGGGGCAGCGGGCCTCCAGCAGCAACAGCCTGGTTGACCAGGCGAGCACCAGACGAACCTGGCCCATGGCCGGGCTCAGAGAGTAGATATACTCTCAAAATTCTTCAAAGGTATATCAAAGGAGTGTTTGTGTACTGTGTCGTGGAGTGTGACTGTACTGTGCCGTAGGGTGTGACTGTGTCGTGGTGTGTGTGACTGTGTACTGTGTCGTGGAGTATCTGTGTACTGTGCCGTAGGGTGTGACTGTATACTGTGTCGTGGAGTGACTGTGTACTGTGTCGTGGAGTGTGTGACTGTGTACCGTGTCGTGGAGTGTGTGTACTGTGTCGTGGAGTGTCTGTGTACTGTGTCGTAGGGTGTGACTGTGTACTGTGTCGTAGGGTGTGTGTGTACCGTACTGACCTATGTAAGTAGGTTTGCCATGTGCACTGAGCTTGTCTGTCTACGTTATTAGTCTGTGTACGCACTGCTGATTATCTGTGTACGTGGTTGGTGACCTGTGTACACGAATGACTGTCCTTGTGTGTACCCGGTGAACTATGAGCACCATGACCTGTGGACATGATTAATTTTTGTTCACAGTTAACTCGTAATATGTTGAAAATTATATAAAATACCGACAAGATGGTGATACAGACACATGTACAACATTTGCGTATCTTTATTGTTAAAATGTTTAGCCTACACAGTAAACTTTTTACCTTCGACAGTATTTAAGACTCCACTCTCATGCTTCACCTTCATATTGTTCCAGACCATGAAGCTGAACTCTTCTCCAGGCTGAGGGACTGACCACCTTGTTCCAGACCATGAAGCTGAACTCTTCTCCAGGCTGAGGGACTGACCACCTTGTTCCAGACCATGAAGCTGAACTCTTCTCCAGGCTGAGGGACTGACCACCTTGTTCCAGACCATGAAGCTGAACTCTTCTCCAGGCTGAGGGACTGACCACCTTGTTCCAGACCATGAAGCTGAACTCTTCTCCAGGCTGAGGGACTGACCACCTTGTTCCAGACCATGAAGCTGAACTCTTCTCCAGGCTGTGGGACTGACCACCTTGTTCCAGACCATGAAGCTGAACTCTTCTCCAGGCTGAGGGACTGACCACCTTGTTCCAGACCATGAAGCTGAACTCTTCTCCAGGCTGAGGGACTGACCACCTTGTTCCAGACCATGAAGCTGAACTCTTCTCCAGGCTGAGGGACTGACCACCTTGTTCCAGACCATGAAGCTGAACTCTTCTCCAGGCTGAGGACTGACCACCTTGTTCCAGACCATGAAGCTGAACTCTTCTCCAGGCTGAGGGACTGACCACCTTGTTCCAGACCATGAAGCTGAACTCTTCTCCAGGCTGAGGGGACTGACCACCTTGTTCCAGACCATGAAGCTGAACTCTTCTCCAGGCTGAGGGACTGACCACCTTGTTCCAGACCATGAAGCTGAACTCTTCTCCAGGCTGAGGGACTGACCACCTTGTTCCAGACCATGAAGCTGAACTCTTCTCCAGGCTGAGGGACTGACCACCTTGTTCCAGACCATGAAGCTGAACTCTTCTCCAGGTTGAGGGACTGACCACCTTGTTCCAGACCATGAAGCTGAACTCTTCTCCAGGCTGAGGGACTGACCACCTTGTTCCAGACCATGAAGCTGAACTCTTCTCCAGGTTGAGGGAGTGACCACCTTGTTCCAGACCATGAAGCTGAACTCTTCTCCAGGTTGAGGGACTGACCACCTTGTTCCAGACCATGAAGCTGAACTCTTCTCCAGGCTGAGGGACTGACCACCTTGTTCCAGACCATGAAGCTTAACTCTTCTCCAGGTTGAGGGACTGACCACCTTGTTCCAGACCATGAAGCTGAACTCTTCTCCAGGCTGAGGGACTGACCACCTTGTTCCAGACCATGAAGCTGAACTCTTCTCCAGGCTGAGGGACTGACCACCTTGTTCCAGACCATGAAGCTGAACTCTTCTCCAGGCTGAGGGACTGACCACCTTGTTCCAGACCATGAAGCTGAACTCTTCTCCAGGCTGAGGGACTGACCACCTTGTTCCAGACCATGAAGCTGAACTCTTCTCCAGGTTGAGGGACTGACCACCTTGTTCCAGACCATGAAGCTGAACTCTTCTCCAGGCTGAGGGACTGACCACCTTGTTCCAGAGCATGAAGCTGAACTCTTCTCCAGGCTGAGGGACTGACCACCTTGTTCCAGACCATGAAGCTGAACTCTTCTCCAGGCTGAGGGACTGACCACCTTGTTCCAGACCATGAAGCTGAACTCTTCTCCAGGCTGAGGGACTGACCACCTTGTTCCAGACCATGAAGCTGAACTCTTCTCCAGGCTGAGGGACTGACCACCTTGTTCCAGACCATGAAGCTGAACTCTTCTCCAGGCTGAGGGACTGACCACCTTGTTCCAGACCATGAAGCTGAACTCTTCTCCAGGCTGAGGGGACTGACCACCTTGTTCCAGACCATGAAGCTGAACTCTTCTCCAGGTTGAGGGACTGACCACCTTGTTCCAGACCATGAAGCTGAACTCTTCTCCAGGCTGAGGGACTGACCACCTTGTTCCAGACCATGAAGCTGAACTCTTCTCCAGGCTGAGGGACTGACCACCTTGTTCCAGACCATGAAGCTGAACTCTTCTCTCCAGGCTGAGGGACTGACCACCTTGTTCCAGACCATGAAGCTGAACTCTTCTCCAGGCTGAGGGACTGACCACCTTGTTCCAGACCATGAAGCTGAACTCTTTCTCCAGGCTGAGGGACTGACCACCTTGTTCCAGACCATGAAGCTGAACTCTTCTCCAGGCTGAGGGACTGACCACCTTGTTCCAGACCATGAAGCTGAACTCTTCTCCAGGTTGAGGACTGACCACCTTGTTCCAGACCATGAAGCTGAACTCTTCTCCAGTTGAGGGACTGACCACCTTGTTCCAGACCATGAAGCTGAACTCTTCTCCAGGCTGAGGGACTGACCACCTTGTTCCAGACCATGAAGCTGAACTCTTCTCCAGGTTGAGGGACTGACCACCTTGTTCCAGACCATGAAGCTGAACTCTTCTCCAGGCTGAGGGACTGACCACCTTTGTTCCAGACCATGAAGCTGAACTCTTCTCCAGGTTGAGGGACTGACCACCTTGTTCCAGACCATGAAGCTGAACTCTTCTCCAGGCTGAGGGACTGACCACCTTGTTCCAGAGCATGAAGCTGAACTCTTCTCCAGGCTGAGGGACTGACCACCTTGTTCCAGACCATGAAGCTGAACTCTTCTCCAGGCTGAGGGACTGACCACCTTGTTCCAGACCATGAAGCTGAACTCTTCTCCAGGCTGAGGGACTGACCACCTTGTTCCAGACCATGAAGCTGAACTCTTCTCCAGGCTGAGGGACTGACCACCTTGTTCCAGACCATGAAGCTGAACTCTTCTCCAGGCTGAGGGACTGACCACCTTGTTCCAGACCATGAAGCTGAACTCTTCTCCAGGCTGAGGGACTGACCACCTTGTTCCAGACCATGAAGCTGAACTCTTCTCCAGGCTGTGGGACTGACCACCTTGTTCCAGACCATGAAGCTGAACTCTTCTCCAGGCTGAGGGACTGACCACCTTGTTCCAGACCATGAAGCTGAACTCTTCTCCAGGCTGAGGGACTGACCACCTTGTTCCAGACCATGAAGCTGAACTCTTCTCCAGGCTGAGGGACTGACCACCTTGTTCCAGACCATGAAGCTGAACTCTTCTCCAGCTGAGGGACTGACCACCTTGTTCCAGACCATGAAGCTGAACTCTTCTCCAGGTTGAGGGACTGACCACCTTGTTCCAGACCATGAAGCTGAACTCTTCTCCAGGCTGAGGGACTGACCACCTTGTTCCAGACCATGAAGCTGAACTCTTCTCCAGGTTGAGGGACTGACCACCTTGTTCCAGACCATGAAGCTGAACTCTTCTCCAGGCTGAGGGACTGACCACCTTGTTCCAGACCATGAAGCTGAACTCTTCTCCAGGTTGAGGGAGTGACCACCTGTTCCAGACCATGAAGCTGAACTCTTCTCCAGGTTGAGGGACTGACCACCTTGTTCCAGACCATGAAGCTGAACTCTTCTCCAGGCTGAGGGACTGACCACCTTGTTCCAGACCATGAAGCTTAACTCTTCTCCAGGTTGAGGGACTGACCACCTTGTTCCAGACCATGAAGCTGAACTCTTCTCCAGGCTGAGGGACTGACCACCTTGTTCCAGACCATGAAGCTGAACTCTTCTCCAGGCTGAGGGACTGACCACCTTGTTCCAGACCATGAAGCTGAACTCTTCTCCAGACTGAGGGACTGACCACCTTGTTCCAGACCATGAAGCTGAACTCTTCTCCAGGCTGAGGGACTGACCACCTTGTTCCAGACCATGAAGCTGAACTCTTCTCCAGGTTGAGGGACTGACCACCTTGTTCCAGACCATGAAGCTGAACTCTTCTCCAGGTTGAGGGACTGACCACCTTGTTCCAGACCATGAAGCTGAACTCTTCTCCAGGCTGAGGGACTGACCACCTTGTTCCAGACCATGAAGCTGAACTCTTTCTCCAGGTTGAGGGACTGACCACCTTGTTCCAGACCATGAAGCTGAACTCTTCTCCAGGCTGAGGGACTGACCACCTTGTTCCAGACCATGAAGGTGAACTCTTCTCCAGGCTGAGGGACTGACCACCTCAAATATCCAAGGATGATGGACTGATTACATCATCACCATTTCACTGCAACGCCTGCCGCCTTTGTATTTGACTGAAGAAGCCTACTGTGTAGGCGAAGCGTTTCGACAACAACTGTTGCACATGTGTCTTAAACAGTAACCCGTAATTACTCCTGCCCACGATGCATGTTCACTGCAGTTCAAATGACCTGTCTTGAACTGTTCAGCGTAGCTGTTACTTGCTTGTGTGACCTTCATTAACCTAACTGAAAGTTCCTGGGATCAACGCCCTCGTGGCCTCAGACCAGGCCTCAGACCAATACCTTGATATACTTTTGATGAAGAGTTTACTCCTGAAGCCCGGTCTTGGGCCAGGCACAGACCAGGTCTCAGACCAGTCCTCAGACCAGCCCTCAGACCAGCCCTTAGACCAGCCCTTAGACCAGCCCTTAGACCAGTCCTCAGACCAGCTCTCAGACCAGCCCTCAGACCAGCCCTCAGATCAGCCCTTAGACCAGCCCTAAGACCAGTCCTCAGACCAGCCCTCAGACCAGCCCTCAGACCAGCCCTCAGACCAGTCCTCATATATTGGAAAGGAAATATTACAAGAATAAAACTTCAGAAACAGTATTCAGAGGGCCAAGACCTCCTAATCAACCAGGCTGTTAGTTCTAGCCACATGAAGTCCCACGTGAACACCACAGCCTGGCTGATTAGGGAATGACTTTGAGAAATTTGTTCAGTTCCTTCTTGAATACAACCAGGGGACTGTTGGTAATCTTTCTTATGTATGAAGGGAGGGCATTAAGAAGTCTTGGTTTCTTTACACTTAAGTTTTTCCTTAGGCTGCTCATTGAACCCCAGCTTTTCATAAGGATATTTTGCACTGTTTACCAATCATCTCACTTACCTTAGGAAACTATTTGTGTGTGAAGATTTGGGACCAATCCCTCTGGATTTTTCCAGGTGTAAATTATAATGTATCTGCCTCGCCTACGTTCCAAGGAGTACAGACCGTGGGACTTGAAAAATTCACAGTAATTTAGGTGCGTGACTGCATCTATGCGAGCAGTGAAGGTTCTCTGCACATTCTCCAAGTCAGTAGTTTGGTCTGCCTTGAAGGGAGCTGTTAAGAGTACAGCAGTACTCCATCCTAGAGACAACACGTGACGGCATCCCTTGATTTAAGGGTTCTAGTTATCCAGTCTATCATTTTCCTTGCGGTTATGATAGTGACACTGTTGTGATGTGACATAATCACTTCCAGGTCTGTAACACTCTACTGGGTCATCGAATTTGTTTATACTTCGTTCCTCAATCTTTTCATAACGGAATAACTCCGAGTGATCCTCGTTGATCATCATCATTGGTATGTGTGGCTCACTGGAACACTTTGTTGATATCAACTTGGAGGTTTCCAGTGTCCTTGATGGATGGCACTCTTATACAGATTCTAGTATCGACTGTAAAGAATTAAACTGTGCTATGATTTATGCCTCTGGCTTTATTGAATATGAGAATGAAAAAAGAACAGGAGCAAGTATTGTGCATTGCAGAATATCTGTTCACTGTAGGAGCCTCCGATCTCACTCTGTTCTATATTGCACTTTTTGTTCTGTTCGTTAGATAATTAAATATCCACCTGCCCACTTTCCCAGTTATTCCTTTTTCACGCATTTTGTGCGCTATTATATCATTGCACTTATCAAAAACTTTGGCAAATTCTACGTATAACGACATCTGCATTCTGTGTCCTCCATTGCCTCCAAGATCATGTCAGAATGGTCCAGTATTTGCGAGAGGCAGACACGACCTGCTTTAATCCCAGGCTACATTGGGTTGTTCAAATTTTGTAAACCCGTGTGGTTTGCAATTATGTTTCTTAAAACTTTCAAAGAGTTTTATAATGTGGGACGACAGTTCTATTGGTCTATATTTTTTGCTATTGCTTTGCTGCGACCTTCGTTTAGTGGGTCTATATCTGTGTTTTTAACGACTGTGGGATGACGCCCGTGTCTGGACTCCCTCTCCCTGGAACAGTTAAGTCACGTGACGGCCTTTATGCTTTACTTGATAAACAAGGAGTTCCGTGAGGTTGGCCCTTGGACATAATTGTGGTTTTTTTTTTTTTCAAAGTCAAGTAGTGTAAGTGTTATATCGGAAATTTTAGAGATGTTCACAAAATTTTGAGCCTCGTTCATGAAGATTTTGTTCAGAATTTTCAAAGTTAGTGTGACTAATGGCTCGCTGAAGTCATATTGAGACTTCATTTTGACTTCACTTGGTATTTCACTAATTTCTTCTCTGTCATCAGTGTAAATTCCATCTTATTTGAGGAAGGGCCCGATACTGGATGGAGTTTTTGCCCTGGATTTTGAATATGGGAAAAGTATATTGCATTTTTTCAATTCCATTAATTGTCTTAGGCTCCCTATGTCTTTCCTGGACTCTGTATGATTCATTATATTTATGTTGAAAATCTTGTTTCTTTAGCCAGTGTTTCCTTCCACACTTCAGACAGTCTAGCATTCTTGAGAAGTTCTGTGATTCTTCCTCTTCGCCTGTAGAGGGAATCGTCTCTCTCTAGCTTACATCTCTTCACTTTAGTAGTATGTACTTTAAGCATACTTCTAGTGCCATAGATGTGATCATCTCAAGTCATTGGTACGGATCCGTGTTCTTGAATATGATTTGCCAGTAAGTTTCATTAAGGACGTGACTTATCTGATCCCAGTTGATGTTCTTGTTGAAAAAGTTGAATTTGGTGAAAACACTCTCATGATTGTATTGCTGCCGAGGACCGTGTGCATGCAGGTCTGAACTTCGACCAGGTTGTGGTCTGAATTTACTGTCTTCCACACTGTAATCTTTCCTACAAAGTAATCATTGTTTGTCAGTATAAAATGAAGAGCACTTTCTAGTCTTGTTTAATCCGCTATTTGCTGGCCTAAGGCGATTGTATTACAGAGACGTAATAGATTGTTTGTGAGAGAGTGTTCATTTAAACTGGCTCCTGGAATTCCTTTTATTACAAGAATATATGCTACACTCTTTTTATTACAAGAGTATATGCTACACTTTAAATCTCTAAGCAAAAGATTATTTGGGGCCGGGTTGACATATATTCCAGACAGGACTCTTATTTTCAATTGCTGGTCTTTAAACTGCTGGGAAGTTGCATCCAGCGGTTTATATACAAATACACCTACATTCTAGTCTTCAGTCTTTAGCGCCAAGACTTCTGCTTCATTATTTGTATTGTTAAGTAACAGCCCCTCCCCCCCCCCTCCTCCATCCCCCTGGTTGCCTGTTTGTTTACGGTCACATCCAAGTAGACTGAATCCTGGTATTCACACTTCGTATCTGTAAAAGCTGCAAATATACATTGGGCTCTGTGAGGAGTCCACTAATAAACAGTATTTTGTTCTTTCTTGGTTCGAGACCTTGCATGTTTGTAAATATAATTGATATTATATTGTTATTTGTTGATATTCTTGGAGAGGGAGTGTTGTTGTTGGCGTTAATATATGTGGCTGTGATTAGCTGCTGATCTACCAATCATCTTCCATGTTCCCTGACACAGAAAAGTCCAAAAATCCTGCCAGAGTTCAAAACATATAACAGATTTCTGTCTGATATATACCGAAGGGTAGTAGCACCTCCCAGGATGGTTGCTTTTTACCAACTTTCTTAGACTGTGTAGAGTATTTGTCGAGTTTGTTCCACTGTTAAAATAAATTTAAAGTGTGTGCATATGTCTACTCGGGGTGTCTGTCAGCCCGTGTGTTTGTTCAATATGGCTAGCCACAAATCCCCTGGCTTAGTGCCAGGTCAGGTCCGGTTAAGTCAGGTAAGGTGAAACGTGTATATGTGGCACTACCCCACCACTCCTCCATCCTTCAACCTCTCCACCCTCACCCGATCCTTCAACTCCTCCACCCAACTTTCTCACCCTCACTACATTCAATTACTTAATGTTTTTTTTCACATTCACAATTCATTCTGCACACAAGACAGGTGGAGTGTTGTCTCAGTCTAGACTGACCTAGGTGTTGTCTCAGTCTAGACTGACCTAGGTGTTGTCTCAGTCTAGACTGACCTAGGTGTTGCCTCAGTCTGATGAGCATTTTAGGTATTGTCAGCACAACAAGAGATAATAAGTTAAAATCTCGCTTACAGTATTATAAGCACGTATGTGACTTATATCTGGATTTATATATAAAATATTATATATATATATATATATATATTAATATATATATATATATTATAATATATTATTATTATTTTACGTTAGCAGGTTAGGTGAACTGTTCAGGAATCTGAGAACAGGTTGTTCTTCCCTGTTATTATAAAACCTGATAACTGAAGTTTAAAAGTCACTAAACCGATAATTGACTTGTAATTCATATTAGATTAGACTTGAAGCGATATTTGGCCTCCCCTTGGACTGTTATATGCTGATACTTGATAATGGTCCAGGAAGAAGCGAAACAGTTTTCTCGTGTGTGGGTTGGTTAGTTGTGAATGTGGTGGATTCCATTGTTTGTCTTTTGGAGAGATTTATAATTCTGATGTTTTGACTTCCAGGTATTGCGTGTGTTGGCGCAGGTGTTCTGCCGTGAGTACAATAATACCTGAAACACTTCAGGTGTTGTGTGTATTGCATGTGTTGGTGCAGGTGTTCTAATTGTCGTTAGTACATGTGTTGTGAAACTGTGTTTTGACACCTCGACGACTACATATCAGGTGACACTTGTTGGAAAGTTGAGCAATGATTTTGAAGCAAGTTGCAGAGTGACCACCAGCTGCTGTCTACCTGGAGAGAGTTCCCAGGGTCAGCTGAGTGACCACCAGCTGCTGTCTACCTGGAGAGAGTTCCCAGGGTCAGCTGAGTGACCAGCAGCTGCTGTCTACCTGGAGAGAGTTCCCAGGGTCAGCTGAGTGACCACCAGCTGCTGTCTACCTGGAGAGAGTTCCCAGGGTCAGCTGAGTGACCAGCAGCTGCTGTCTACCTGGAGAGAGTTCCCAGGGTCAGCTGAGTGACCACCAGTGCTGTCTACCCGGAGAGAGTTTTCCCCGGGTCAGCTGAGTGACCACCAGCTGCTGTCTACCTGGAGAGAGTTCCCAGGGTCAGCTGAGTGACCAAAAGCTGTGCTGTCTACCTGGAGAAAAGTTCCCAGGGTCAGCTGAGTGACCAGCAGTGCTGTCTACCTGGAGAGAGTTCCCAGGGTCAGCTGAGTGACCAGCAGCTGCTGTCTACCTGGAGAGAGTTCCAGGGTCAGCTGAGTGACCACCAGCTGCTGTCTACCTGGAGAGAGTTCCCAGGGTCAGCTGAGTGACCACCAGCTGCTGTCTACTGGAGAGAGTTCCCAGGGTCAGCTGGGGTGACCACCAGCTGCTGTCTACCTGGAGAGAGTTCCCAGGGTCAGCTGAGTGACCACCAGCTGCTGTCTACCTGGAGAGAGTTCCCAGGGTCAGCTGAGTGACCACCAGCTGCTGTCTACCTGGAGAGAGTTCCCAGGGTCAGCTGAGTGACCACCAGCTGCTGTCTACCTGGAGAGAGTTCCCAGGGTCAGCTGAGTGACCACCAGCTGCTGTCTACCTGCAGAGAGTTCCCAGGGTCAGCTGAGTGACCACCAGCTGCTGTCTACCTGCAGAGAGTTCCCAGGGTCAGCTGAGTGACCACCAGCTGCTGTCTACCTGCAGAGAGTTCCCAGGGTCAGCTGAGTGACCACCAGCTGCTGTCTACCTGGAGAGAGTTCCCAGGGTCAGCTGAGTGACCACCAGCTGCTGTCTACCTGGAGAGAGTTCCCAGGGTCAGCTGAGTCAGCACCAGCTGCACTCTACCATGAGTGTTCTGAGGGTCAGTGGAGTCAGCACCAGCTGCACTCTACCATGAGAGTGTTCTGAGGGTCAGTGGAGTCAGCACCAGCTGCACTCTACCATGAGTGTTCTGAGGGTCAGTGGAGTCAGCACCAGCTGCACTCTACCAATTTAGTGTGTTCTGAGGGTCAGTGGAGTCAGCACCAGCTGCACTCTACCATGAGTGTGTTCTGAGGGTCAGTGGAGTCAGCACCAGCTGCACTCTACCATGGAGTGTGTTCTGAGGGTCAGTGGAGTCAGCACCAGCTGCACTCTACCATGAGTGTGTTCTGAGGGTCAGTGGAGTCAGCACCAGCTGCACTCTACCATGAGAGTGTTCTGAGGGTCAGTGGAGTCAGCACCAGCTGCACTCTACCATGAGTGTGTTCTGAGGGTCAGTGGAGTCAGCACCAGCTGCACTCTACCATGAGTGTGTGTTCTGAGGGTCAGTGGAGTCAGCACCAGCTGCACTCTACCATGAGTGTGTTCTGAGGGTCAGTGGAGTCAGCACCAGCTGCACTCTACCATGAGTGTGTTCTGAGGGTCAGTGGAGTCAGCACCAGCTGCACTCTACCATGAGTGTGTTCTGAGGGTCAGTGGAGTCAGCACCAGCTGCACTCTACCATGAGTGTGTGTTCTGAGGGTCAGTGGAGTCAGCACCAGCTGCACTCTACCATGAGTGTGTTCTGAGGGTCAGTGGAGTCAGCACCAGCTGCACTCTACCATGAGTGTGTTTTTGAGGGTCAGTGGAGTCAGCACCAGCTGCACTCTACCATGAGTGTGTTCTGAGGGTCAGTGGAGTCAGCACCAGCTGCACTCTACCATGAGTGTGTTCTGAGGGTCAGTGGAGTCAGCACCAGCTGCACTCTACCATGAGTGTGTTCTTAGGGTCAGTGGAGTCAGCACCAGCTGCACTCTACCATGAGTGTGTTCTGAGGGTCAGTGGAGTCCCGCACCAGCTGCACTCTACCATGAGTGTGTTCTGAGGGTCAGTGGAGTCAGCACCAGCTGCACTCTACCATGAGTGTGTGTTCTGAGGGTCAGTGGAGTCAGCACCAGCTGCACTCTACCATGAGTGTGTTCTGAGGGTCAGTGGAGTCAGCACCAGCTGCACTCTACCATGAGTGTGTTCTGAGGGTCAGTGGAGTCAGCACCAGCTGCACTCTACCATGAGAGTGTTCTGAGGGTCAGTGGAGTCAGCACAGCTGCACTCTACCATGAGAGTGTTCTGAGGGTCAGTGGAGTCAGCACCAGCTGCACTCTACCATGAGAGTGTTCTGAGGGTCAGTGGAGTCAGCACCAGCTGCACTCTACCATGAGTGTGTTCTGAGGGTCAGTGGAGTCAGCACCAGCTGCACTCTACCATGAGTGTGTTCTGAGGTCAGTGGAGTCAGCACCAGCTGCACTCTACCATGAGAGTGTTCTGAGGGTCAGTGGAGTCAGCACCAGCTGCACTCTACCATGAGAGTGTTCTGAGGGTCAGTGGAGTCAGCACCAGCTGCACTACCATGAGAGTGTTCTGAGGGTCAGTGGAGTCAGCACCAGCTGCACTACCATGGGGAGTGTTCTGAGGGTCAGTGGAGTCAGCACCAGCTGCACTACCATGAGAGTGTTCTGAGGGTCAGTGGAGTCAGCACCAGCTGCACTACCATGAGAGTGTTCTGAGGGTCAGTGGAGTCAGCACCAGCTGCACTCTACCATGAGAGTGTTCTGAGGGTCAGTGGAGTCAGCACCAGCTGCACTACCATGAGAGTGTTCTGAGGGTCGGTGGAGTCAGCACCAGCTGCACTACCATGAGAGTGTTCTGAGGGTCGGTGGAGTCAGCACCAGCTGCACTACCATGAGAGTGTTCTGAGGGTCGGTGGAGTCAGCACCAGCTGCACTACCATGAGAGTGTTCTGAGGGTCGGTGGAGTCAGCACCAGCTGCACTACCATGAGTGTGTTCTGAGGGTCAGTGGAGTCAGCACCAGCTGCACTACCATGAGAGTGTTCTGAGGGTCGGTGGAGTCAGCACCAGCTGCACTACCATGAGAGTGTTCTGAGGGTCGGTGGAGTCAGCACCAGCTGCACTACCATGAGAGTGTTCTGAGGGTCGGTGGAGTCAGCACCAGCTGCACTCTACCATGAGAGTGTTCTGAGGGTCGGTGTCCCTTTTCATCTAAATTGTCCCCTATAATTCTCTCTGTTGCAAGAGTATTTGCTACACTCTTCCATTTTAGATGTCTTAAGTTTAAATCCCCAAGTAACAACATATTTGGGGACTCTCATTTTCAATAGCTGGTCTTTAACTTGCTGGTAAGATGCATCTTGTGGTTTATATACAAATACAATAACTAGATCCAAGTTTTCGGTGTAGCGTCAAGACTTCTACTACATTATTTGTGTTGTTAGGTAACTCTGTGTAAATGAACTACTCTTTAATATATAAGCCAACCCCCTTACCCCTTGTCTGTTTTATTCCGGTCGCATGCGAGTAGACTCAGGAACCCCGGTGTCCGTATTTCGTTGTTATAGTCTTCAATATGTATCTCTGTAAAAACTGCAAACATTGGATTGGACTCGGTGAAGAGTCCACTAATAAACATATGTAAGCATAATTTATATATTATTTGCTGCTATAATTGGGGAGGAGTGTGTTTTGTTGGCGTTAATATCTGTGCCTGAGATGCACTAAACGAGCCTGGCCCATGGCAGGGCTCCAAGAGTAGAAAGACTCTGGAAACTCATCAGAGGTATATCAAAGGTAAAGCCAGCCACTGACTTTGTTTTCAGTCCAACATGGCTCCAAGATGATGATACATTCCTATCATTTCTTGCCATTCCTTATTGCTTCCTAGCAAAAATAATTCCGGAGTCTGTAACTGTCAAGTTGAATGTAATGTTCATCAGGCTAAGTCGCCTCGTTCCTTTCATGTGAAATTCTTATTTACTGAACCGTAACACATTTTATTTGGTGGAAAAAAATTGCAGGTCTTGGAACGGCATATGCCTCTATTTCTGAGATTTCAGTGTTCCTTTGGATGGTTTTATTTACATGTGCCATTTCTGTCACCAGTCTCTCCTAATTTGTAAACGCCCCAGGCATAGTGCCGACACAGTTGAGTGTTCTGTTTGCTCTGGTTTGTAGCGTTTTGAGTTGTTTACTGTTTCGTTTGTTTTATTCGTGCTGTTGGTGTTAATTCCTCTACTAATTGTGTTGATATCTGATGTTACATAGTTGTTTTCCTCTGGTTTCTTCTGGTATATTTGATAACTTAACTCGGATACATTTGAGCCTGCGCCTGGAGAGGGAACCAAGGCCTCGGTCTGTACTGTTTACCCCCTGAACCCTGTACTATATTATTGTCTTGTTCAGGTCTTGCAGGGCACCTGTTCCCTCCTCCACGTCTACATTTCATCCTGCCCTATTTGCATTTGTGTGCAATTGCTAGATCATGCTTTGTATTGGTAAGGCGTCTGCATTGTTATTATCAAGACCTCGACTGGCTTCACTCTCACCATCTTCAAATGTTATTGTATCACTGACCTCTCGTCTCTATGTACCTTGCGGTTGCCCACTCAGGTTTTGAGACTCGCTTATGTTTCAGCTTTTCTTCCAACTGTCTAAGGCAAGAAAAAAAGAGGCTTCGTGAACACAGATCCAGTTCATATTTTATTCACTCCTGTTAGTTATTTTTTTTTCTTTCGGAGATGTGCATTTAATGTGAATTACCATAGTATACAGTTGACAGTGTATGTGGGGAAAAGTGCTGCTGTTTTACAAATAGAGCGGGTTGCCTCTTGTAATTCACAATAAATGATAGTTTAATATATGCAATTTAAAATAACACCATGTGGTACAACAGTTCCTGGTATGTAGGTATCTCGTATTAAGTATATGATCTTACACTGTGCTCTTTCTCAAACAACTTTGACAAGTGTACGAGTTTCCACGTTGATATGGTTATGAATAGCTGGGCGGAGGGTGAAATTTCACGCCTTCCTCACAGTCTTGTTAACCAGCGCTCCTGGTTAGGCGATGAAAAAAAAGTGATCATACGATACTCTGGTCTGTGTAGGACGACTCCAGGTTTGTTTACATGACCGTCGTACAGGTGACCAGAGTTGTCTTACACTTATATTTTGATTGCAGAGCTGCGTTATATATATAATATATATATAATATATATATATATATATAATATATATATTATATATATATATATTATATATATATATATATCGTGCCAGATAGGTAAAAATTGGTCAATTAGCAAAAACTCGTTTAAAATTTAGTCATATCTAAAATTTTCTTTTATACGTTTATACGTTTAAAGACATATTTTTTTTCATTGATGTTAACGTAAAAATTAATAGTTTTGTACCAAGTGAACCTTAGAAAACTTACCTAACCTTATTATAACAAGTGCAATTTAATTTAGCCTAACCCAACTAAATATATTTTAGATAACTATAATAATTTAATAAACACAATGAAATATATATTTTTTTCGTTGGGTTCAGAATGTTTTTTTGCGAAATTATTGCATACACAAATTTTCGCTTGCCTTATTCGGCAAGAAGAGCATTGCTGCTTAAGGCAAAATCGCAAGCTTTACCTATTCAGCACGACACACACACACACACATAAATATATATATATATATATATATATATATATATATATATATATATATATATATATAATATATATATATATATATATCAATAGCAACGATGTGACTAGCCGAGGACTCGAACCCATGTCGTTTTGGCCCTCATGGTGAGCGAAAATCATATGACGCTCTAACACACACAACCACCACTATGTAAATGATCCACTATTGTAATGTAACTTCTTACATAACTGGACTTGTTCCCAGTGTTAAAAGCTTAGGACTGGCTAGTAACTATCTCCTTGTTATTTTCCTCATGTTATCTGCAAACTGTGGGACCTACTTCACCCGACCCCATATGGGGTGGGGTGAAGGGGGGGGCGGTGTGTGGTTGGCATTCCGCTGGGCCTCCCTCAGATGCTGATGCCACCGCGCTACCATACTCTGAAAACACTTACCGCATTTCTCCTGTTGCTGCCCTTGCAACATTGCACAGCTCCTGATGACGCACTGAGAAGTGTGAAAGTACTTGAGCTAAAGATTTCCACCCTCCGTGACTTGTCTTGCACTGTTAAGATCGCCTTTTTGCGATTGTTTTGCGTATAAGTGTGTGATGCTATTATGTCAACATGGACCAGAATCTCTAAGGAATGTTTCCAGCACCTTGTTGAATCCATTCCACCAATAATTCAATCTGTTCTGGGGGAAGTAGGACTCTGTGCAGTACTCTAGAAGGGCGTACCTAATAAAGTGGCCACTGAGTGTACCCCCCACACACGCTGCTTTTTTAAAAATGGGATGAAACAGCAGTGTGTGTGTGGCTACCCTAGTGTATATAACAGTTACCTTGTGGGAACAAAAGTTGTGTTACTGTGTTGTATCCCCCTCACACGGGGCAGATTACATACACCAGGTATATGAAATGTGACATCCTCAGGTGGGAGACTTCATTAGCTGGCAGTGGGTCATCACGACACCAGTCAAACACTAGTCTCTCTTCCTCAAGGTATTATTTTCTTTTCTGGTGTCCGAAGGTCTAGTGAAAACATGTCAGGGGTAAACAATAGTCGCTTGCTTACTTTGCCTGTTTGCTCAGCCAAATGTTTTATGGGTAGTGATTAATTTAACGCCAGTCATCAGGGAGGGTATGCTTGGCCTTCACTATAATTTATTAGTGGAGATACTGCTCATGTGTCCTTACACGGGGTGGCTCTGTTCGCCTAGCAATAAATAGGTACCAGGTGGTGTTAGCTTCTCACCGCTTAGCAGTAAGTAGGTACCCAGGTGTTAGCTGCTCTCCGCCTAACAATAAATAGGTGCCCAGGTGTTAGCTGCTCGCTGCCTAGCAATAAATAGATACCCAGGTATTAACCAGCTGTTCACCCTGCATTAAATAGGTACCCAGGTGTTAGGCATCTGTTCGTCTAGCAGTAAATAGGTACCCAGGTACCCATCCTGGGAGGGTGGTAGTAGTTACCAGGATACAGCTATATACGACTGGGCTTCGAAATGAACCTTTTTGAATTGCACTCTTATTGAGTTGAAGCTCGAAATAAAGAAAATGAGCATCGAAATTAAGAAAATGGCACTTAAAAGAAAACTGGATTTGAGATAAAGAAAATGGGCGCGTGAGGAGCGAGGTCTAACTCTGGTAGTTTAATGGTTGTTGATTTTGATGACCGCCCCCCATGGCTCTGTCCCAGACCAGGCCGCCTGGTTGACAGCTGATCAACATAATTGTTAGTGGTAGCTGCAGGGAGGCAGGCAGGCATATATGCAAGCAGGAACGCACATATGCAGGTAAGTGAATATGTAACCAAGTAGGCAAGCAAATACACAGGCAAGCAGGGAAACAAGCAAATATTTAAGCAGACAAGCAAATATACAGTCAAGCAAAGAAGCGGATAAACACTCAGGAGACAGACAAAAGCACAGACAAGCAGAGAGGCAAGTCACGGAAATCATCAATTATGTTTGGTTGTGTGTGTTAGTGCTTGTTGCTTGAGCATTACCTCATGCTATTGTGTCAGAGTCCAGCCCTAACCTTCAACTACTGCCTTGTAACCCTCGTTAACCCTCGTTATACCCTTCCTTGCGCTGAGGAAGGATAGCAGGGAGAGGAAGGGAGGGGAGCAGGGAGGAAGGGAAGGCAGCAGGGAGAAATGAAAGGATCGTAGCAGGGAGGGAGGGAGGACAGCAGCGAGAGGAAGAGAGGGCAGAAGAAAGAATTGCAGTTAGTATCTTTGGAGGCGCGCGTGTACACACACACACACACACACACACACACACACACACACACACACACACACACACACACACACACACGGGAGGCACTACAATGGATCAGGCTCTGTTTATACAGTCTAACATTTTCCTTGTTGTGATAGTGACAGTGTTGTAATCCTTGATGATGAGATTTCTGACATAATCACTAAAGAGGTCTCTTAAAATTTGTCCCACATTCCGTTCCGGTCTTTATCAGGAAACAGGGATACGAGAGCACAGCTGAAGCTGACAATACAGACGAGTCACAGGGATGTTAGGAAGTATTTCTTCAGTCTTAGAATAGTCAGAAAGTGGAACGACCTGAACAGTTAAGTCAGGATCTATATTTATCTTTAAAAAGAGATAGGATAAAATTTTCGAAGAGGAGGGGCCGGGAGCTGAGATTCGACCCTCTCCACCCACAGCCACGCGCGCGCACACACACACACACACACACACACACACACACACACACACACACACACACACACACACACACACACACACACACACACACACACACACACACACCATTGTCAGATCACAACTGGGGCGAGAAAAGTAGAGAAGACCTGAAGACAGTATATATTCATTCATTTCAGAACACCTTAAGAGTGGAGAGTGTAAGGAGTGGGACAAGGGAAAGCTGTGTTGACACACCAGGTCAAGGTGTGACACCCCGGCCACTGATGCTGCCAAGTTACGGCTGACCTGGACGATTGGTGCTGCTCATCTGATTGCACAAAAATGTACTTGATCGATAGATGAATAGGTGGATAGATGAATGCGTGTATTATTATTATTATTATTATTATTATTATTATTATTATTATTATTATTATTGGTGTTGAAGCAGCACAGGTAGTGAGTAGTGAGGACCCTCACTACCACTGAGGCTGCTCAGTAGTGCCACACGCATCCATTTAATATTAATATTAACACGGAAGCCATACATGGGTATGTAATGGTACAGTGTATGTAATACAATTTGTATGAAGGCGCCCAGTTAGTTTAACATCTTTATTATGCCCCCCCCCCCCATACCCATGGTGTGGGTGGTAGTCAGAATATTAGTTACATAATGGGTCCACGGACTGAGCCGAAGTTTTGATAGCTGAATAAGTTACAGTGGTAATGAACTGGTTACATGTTTATATCTGGTCACAATCGTAATGAGTTATGTAGATATGAATTAGGTCACACACACGCAAAAAAAATGGTAATGCTTTATTTACAGTCAGCAAAGTCAAGGTATTTTTCCAGAATGGTTTGTAATATACCACTGTGGATAAAATATTTTGACATTTCTTGAACACTTCTGAGTGAGTTGTCTCTAAATTCATTAATTTTATCACACTCCAGTACATAATGACGCAGGGTGTGACAATAGTACATCTGGCAAAGTTTACATTTCGTTTGGTCTACATCTGGTGGTGGTGATTTAAAGCCGGAGCCGGGCGTTAGTGACATCCAAGAGTCTGCTTATCTTGTTGGATGCACCATAGACATGTGGCTCCTCCTGCATGATGGAATGATAACAGATGGACTGACTTGTGTCAGTCTTAAGTTCAATTGAAGTTCTTTTCGTATTATTGATCTCAATCTGCTAACTTACAACCCAAGATTGTAATCTACTCCCTCTTTGAAGGCATATAACTAAGCCAGTTCATCAGTTCTATCATGCATCTGAAGACCAATGTGAGACGGAATCCACAGAAGGTGCACTCTGACTCCACTGTCTACGATCTTACCATACCTGTGTCTGGCTTCTGACACAAGCATGCCACAGTTAATACTTGAGGAGTTGAGAGCATTTACGAATGGTAAAGAATGAGTTACAATTAAAGTGTCAACCTTAGATACATGGACACATGTGAGTGCAAGGAGTATGACAAACAGTTCTGTGTGAAGGGTAGAGGCCCAGTATGACAGCAGCAGCACTACCAGCTTCACCAGTGGATTGGTGACCAGAACCATCAACATAAATGTGCCAATACAGTGAAAGGCATTATAGCGGCACCTGACCGAAGTTCCCAACTTCTCCATCCTTTCACTCTACCCCCTCCTCCTCCTCCTCCTTTCTGCCATCTAATAACTAGAGGGGAGGTAGGTGTCATGCAGGCAGCGAGGTCACTCCAAACCTCTGGTGACTCCCTTGACCCAGGTGACCTCTCAGGGTCGTCTCTCACAGGTCATACAGATCAAGGAACACCTATTGTTTCCCATCGTTCTCACTCATTCGTGTAGCTCACTCTGTGGAATGTTTCTTAATGTGTCCCTATACCACTATATATATATATATATATATATATATATATATATATATATATATATATATATATATATATATATATATATGTCGTGCCGAATATGTAAAACTGGCCAATTAGCAAGAACTCATTTAAAATTAAGTCCTTTCTGAAATTTTCTCTTTTACGTTTAGATATATTTTTTTCATTAATGTTGATGTAAGAATTTATAATTTTGCACCAAAAGGAACTTAGAAAACTTACCTAACCTTATTATAACAAGAGCAATTTATTTTAGCCTAACCCACTAAATATATTTTAGATTTGTTTACAATAATTTAATACTAATCAAACCCAGTGAAATATTTTTTTTCTTTAGGTTCAGCGCAAGTTCTGCCTATTCGGCACGACATACATACATACATACATACATATATATATATATATATATATATATATATATATATATATATATATATATATATATATATATTATATTATATTATATATATATATATATATATATATATATATATATATATATATATATATATATATATATATATATATATAATATAATATATATATATATAATATATATAATATAATATATATATATATATTATATATATATAATATATATATATATATATATATATATATATATAATATATATATATATATAATAAACACTGCTAGACGTTTTTTTATCCAGGGCAGCCAGCTTTCAGGCGGGTGGCTTACAGCTTTTCATCTCATTCCCTGCATGCATCGACCGACTAGAGATTTTTACAAAACGTCTAGCGTGAGCTGGGCGCCGAGGTATTGGACCAGTGTGGTACGGTCGGTACAGCACTGCGTAGGTAGATAAGACACATAGGCAACTTTCGGAATAAAGTTGCTGTGTGTCTTATCTACCAACCTGTCGGTATTGTATACCATTTGATAAATCACACAGCACTGCATACCTTGTTCCAAGGCTCGTAGGTTCGAGTCTGCTTCGGCCAGAGAGCAGTGTTTGTGAATATTTCGCCTGTTCTTGCGAATTCTAAGCGCGCATATATATATATTATATATATATATATATATATATATATATATATAATATATATATATATATATGTGATGTATGTGTGTGTGTAGCACAGTAGAAGATAACGGGCCACGCGCACCACTGTTCACGTGTTTTTCAGCACTTGCTTTAATTAGTCGTGAAATTATGTTTCTCATCATTTGTGGATAATTATTGCAATTACTTTTTCTCCGACCGTCTTCCAGATTAGTTAATTACCTAAAAGAATCGAAAAATCTGTGCGGAGATGTACAGTGATTTTTAATATGTTCTTTCTGAACAATGTTTACTTAATTTGTACATTCACGGAGAATCGCTAAACTAGTATGGGGTCATACAGTGCCTGGGGAGTTGAAGCTAATGAGGTTTGATCCGAGGAAGGGACTAGTTCCAGCTTCTTAAGTTCTGATAAGACATATGTGCAACACTTGGGTATCTTTATTACCGAATAAGGACACCCAGGTGCCGCACATATGTCTTAGTCGTCAACTTCGTGGTATATGATGCCACAACTACCATACTGTATGACGTGTATGTATGTATCTGCGTGTGTGTCCATGTGTGCGGCTGCGAGTGATACATGCTGCTCCCACACCTCTCTCTTATCTACATTACCTTACACTTCACAGGCGCGTAAGATCATGTTTATTTTTCCCCTGTAATCTACCTTGTCCATAATTACTGTGGCATTTGCTTTGTAAGTAGAGGTCCAGGATCTTTCCTTAATTCATGAATTACCATGTTTGAGGACAATTGTCCTCGAACATTTGTTAAGTTATACCATGAATTAAGGTAAGATCCTAGACTTAATCTTACGAAAGGAGAAAAAGCAAATGCGATAGTAATTATGGACAAGGTAGATTATAGTGGAAAAATAACATATTATGAAAAGAGAGGGGAACTGACGTGCCCCTTGACTGGAGCTTACACTCCAACAGCCACTTGCTTGATCAGTCAGCGCATGAATCAGCGTATATATTTCAGTGAGACACTTGTGCAACACTTGGGTAAGTTCATTGTGGAAACGTTTCGCCAGCCAGTGGCTTCATCAGTCCACTACAGAGAATACCGTTCTTCCGTTCTTCTCTGTACTGGACTGATGGAGTCACTAGCTGACGTAACGTGTCCACAATAAATGTACCCAAGTGTTGCACAAGTGTGTCATTCATGAACTTGTTGCTTTTCTAAGCCAGTTGTATGTTCCAGCTTGGTAACTGTACCTCATATATTTACTCTGACAAATTTTAACGTTCTCAGACTTTCCAGAATCGTCACCAGGTGTTCTGTTATTCTCACTCTTTGGAAAATAAGTTGAACACTTGTAATTTCTCTCATCAAAATTAAGAGTGCTCAGTAATAACCCAAATGGAGACAGAAACACCGAAGATAAATTGGTCTGTATATTTCCATCCCCTTCTGGGATCTTCAGCAGATGCATATATGGAATGAGTGGAGGGACGTGTCAAGTAGTGGGTGGGTGAAAAGACAGGTCCTGAAGTGAAGCTAAAAATATAGGTAGGAAGCTCCTTTGTGCTATGTAATTCCTGATGTTGTGCTGTCCTTCTCTATTAAGTTGGGCTCTGGCATGTACTTCTTAAAGGCGAAATTTGAAATGACGTCTGGTTTCCATTGTCCTTGTGAGATGTTGAAATTGAGAGTGGTAGCAACCTGCCATCATAATACATTAGAGGCTGTGTGGAAAAAAAACACCCATGTTGTACATGAATGGTATATAATACCGCCAAGATGAAAAATTAGACACATGTGTAACATCTAGGTGTCTTTATTTGTAGACTTCTCGCCATTCGGTGGCTTTATCAATACAAGGACACAATATAATGTAGAACTATATACCCAAGATGAGGTAATCAGTCCCTCAGCCTGGAGTTGAAGAGTACGGTAGTCTTCTAGACGGTGGTACTCTTCATAGCTGTGCAGTAGACAAGCTTACTACCATCCCTGCTATCATAGCTGTGCAGTAGACAAGCTTACTACCATCCTGCTATCATAGCTGTGCAGTGGACACGCTCACTACCATCCCTGCTATCATAGCTGTGCAGTAGACAAGCTTACTACCATCCCTGCTATCATAGCTGTGCAGTAGACAAGCTTACTACCATCCCTGCTATCATAGCTGTGCAGTGGACACGCTCACTACCATCCCTGCTATCATAGCTGTGCAGTAGACAAGCTCACTACCATCCCTGCTATCAGCTGTGCAGTAGACAAGCTCACTACCATCCCTCTATCGTAGCTGTGCAGTAGACAAGCTCACTACCATCCTGCTATCATATGTGCAGTAGACAAGCTCACTACCATCCTGCTATCATAGCTTGTCGCAGGACAGCTACTACCCATCCCTGCTATCATAGCTGTGCAGTGACAAGCTCACTACCATCCCTGCTATCATAGCTGTGCAGTAGACAAGCTCACTACCATCCCTGCATCTCACTGTGCAGTAGACAAGCTCACTACCTCCCTGCTATCATAGCTGCGCAGTAGACAAGCTTACTACCATCCCTGCTATCATAGCTGTGCAGTGGACACGCTCACTACCATCCCTGCTATCATAGCTGTGCAAGTAGACAAGCTCACTACCATCCTGCTATCATAGCTGTGCAGTAGACAACGCTCACTACCATCCCTGCTATCATAGCTGTGCAGTAGACAAGCTCACTACCATACCTGCTATCATAGCTGTGCAGTAGACAAGCTCACTACCTCCCTGCTATCATAGCTGTGCAGTAGACAAGCTTACTACCATCCCTGCTATCATAGCTGTGCAGTGGACACGCTCACTACCATCCCTGCTATCATAGCTGTGCAGTAGACAAGCTCACTCCATCCCTGCTATCATAGCTGTGCAGTAGACAAGCTCACTACCATCCCTGCTATCATAGCTGTGCAGTAGACAAGCTCACTACCATCCCTGCTATCATAGCTGTGCAGTAGACAAGCTCACTACCATCCCTCCTATCGTAGCTGTGCAGTAGACAAGCTCACTACCATCCCTGCTATCATAGCTGTGCAGTAGACAAGCTCACTACCATCCCTGCTATCATAGCTGTGCAGTAGACAAGCTTACTACCATCCCTGCTATCATAGCTGTGCATGACAAGCTCACTACCATCCCTGCTATCATAGCTGTGCAGTAGACAAGCTCACTACCATCCCTGCTATCATAGCTGTGCAGTAGACAAGCTCACTACCATCCCTGCTATCATAGCTGTGCAGTAGACAAGCTCACTACCATCCCTGCTATCATAGCTGTGCAGTGGACACGCTCACTACCATCCCTGCTATCATAGCTGTGCAGTAGACAAGCTCACTACCATCCCTGCTATCATAGCTGTGCAGTGGACAAGCTCACTACATCCCTGCTATCATAGCTGTGCAGTAGACAAGCTCACTACCATCCCTGCTATCATAGCTGTGCAGTGGACACGCTCACTACCATCCCTGCTATCATAGCTGTGCAGTAGACAAGCTCACTACCATCCCTGCTATCATAGCTGTGCAGTAGACAAGCTCACTACCATCCCTGCTATCATAGCTGTGCAGTAGACAAGCTCACTACCATCCTGCTATCATAGCTGTGCAGTAGACAAGCTCACTACCATCCCTGCTATCATAGCTGTGCATGTAGACAGCTCACTACCATCCCTCTATCGATAGCTGTGCAGTAGACAAGCTCACTACATCCCTGCTATAGTAGCTGTGCAGTAGACAAGCTCACTACCATCCCTGCTATCATAGCTGTGCAGTAGACAAGCTCACTACCATCCCTGCTATCATAGCTGTGCAGTAGACAAGCTCACTACCATCCCTGCTATCATAGCTGTGCAGTAGACAAGCCACTACCATCCCTGCTATCATAGCTGTGCAGTTAGACAAGCTCATGCTGCTATCATAGCTGGCATAGACAAGCTACTACCTCCGCTACATGCTGTGCAGTAGACAAGCTCACTACCTCCCTGCTATCATAGCTGTGCAGTAGACAAGCTCACTACCTCCCTGCTATCATAGCTGTGCAGTAGACAAGCTCACTACCTCCCTGCTATCATAGCTGTGCAGTAGACAAGCTTACTACATCCCTGCTATCATAGCTGTGCAGTAGACAAGCTCACTGCTATGCCTGCTATCATAGCTGTGCAATAGACAAGCTCACTACCTCCCTGCTATCATAGCTGTGCAGTAGACAAGCTCACACTACACTCCTGCTATCATAGCTGTGCAGTAGACAAGCTCACTACCTCCCTGCTATCATAGCTGTGCAGTAGACAAGCTTACTACCATCCCTGCTATCATAGCTGTGCAGTAGACAAGCTTACTACCATCCCTGCTATCATAGCTGTGCAGTAGACAAGCTCACTGCTATGCCTGCTATCATAGCTGTGCAATAGACAAGCTCACTACCTCCCTGCTATCATAGCTGTGCAGTAGACAAGCTCACTACCTCCCTGCTATCATAGCTGTGCAGTAGACAAGCTCCAAATACATCCCCGCTTCTAGTGTGGCAGTAGGACAAGCTCTACTACACCCTTGCTTATTTATAGCTGTGGGCAGTGACACAGGTTACTCCATCCCTGCTATCATAGCGTGCTGGCCGTTAGAACTCATCCCTTTGTGCATTATCAAGCTGTGCAGATAGGACAAGCTCACTACCTCCCTGCTATCATACTGCAGTAGGGCAAGTACTACCATCCCTGAAAACATAGCTGTGCAGTAGGAAAAGCTCACTACTTATCCTTGCCTTTGGGGCGTCATAGAAAGCTTAAAGTTCCGTTCTAGGTGTCAGTGAACCCCGGGGGTTCCCTGTACAAACTGTCAGGGTCCACTGGGCGCACTCCAACCCTGTCTAATCATGCTGTGGGCAATAAAAATCCTTTTAAAAACCCCCTAAAACAAAAACGGGGAAGACAAATCCACCCCCGGTAAAATTGAGAAAAGGGGGCAGGGAAAATCCCCCTAAAATGATTGGGGGGGAAGGGCGCCCACCTTTAAAAAATTTCCAAAAACTGGCGTTTGAAAACCCCTTTTCCCCCCCTTGTATGGGCGAACAACCCTGCCTTCCTCCCTGAGTGGCAAAACAAGCCCTATCCCCCACATAGGTCGTAGCAACCACCACCCTTCACCCGTAGGCTGGGTGACAACCCTAGCCCCTTTTCAAACCAGCTATCATAAAATGTCCTGCCTCCCCTCCTCCCCACTAGTGGCGTAACCCGCCACTAAAATCCTCCAATGGATGCAGCTACTTTTCCCCCCCTTTTTTAAAACTTGGAAAGAACCAGACAAGCGGGGGGGAAGGGGAAGGGAAAAAAGGGAAAAGGGAGGAAAGAACCCTTTTATAAGTGGAGTAGAAAGTCACCCATCCCCCATCAACTTCATGCATATCACTTACCTTCCCTTTCTTTAAAAAAAGAAATTTTATGCAATACTCCATCCCTCCCCTTTTTCGTCTAGAAAAATTTGAATGGCCCAAAAAAGAGTCTGCGCTAGTAGTTAAGAGTTGTTTTGTGTAGTTGAGGGGGACTTGGGAACGTGTTTCCCTAAAGGAAGCACTGTCAGGGGGGAAAACCCCTGGGGGGGGCTGAAGACTGTAAGCCAGCCCCGGGGGTGACGAAAAAACACTGTAAGCCAGCCTCGGGGGAAACGCAACCCGTAACCCAGCCCGGGGGAAAAAAAACGAAACCCTGTAAGAAGCCGGGGCCTGGGGTGACGCAACCCTGTAACCCAAAGGCCCCTGGGTGACGCAAAGGACTAAGCGGGTGACAGGCCCTTTCCCTCATCAAACTCGTCCTGTCCTCAACCCAACCCCCCACCTCAGAGTCGTCACAGCCTGGGTCCACGGAAGCATAATAATCTCTCACCCATGGAGCAGCTGGCAGCTTTTTCGGTTTTTAGAAACCCCTGGTCTCGTGTTTGTTGAAGAGGGGAGGGGAGAGGGGAAGAAGGACGGAGAGCTAGAAAAGAGAGAGAAAAAGCGCGTAGGAAGATAGAGGTAGGAGAAGAGTGATTTGAGAGGGGAAGTGTGTTGAGAGTGTCCCCTCTTTCCAAAAAAACAAAGGATTTCATTTGGTTCAGCCCCTTACATACACAACATATTATTTCTTGCCTCCATCTTGTTCTTTGTACATCTTAGTTTACTCCATTTCCTTGTGCATCTTTACATTCCATTTCCCTTGCTTTTTGCCGTTCTCAGAAAACTTCTCATGCCATCGTAGTCCCCTTGTCTGTAGTCCCATTTCCAGTTATTCACTTCCTCCATTTTTTTTCTTTTTACCCATTCCCACCAGGTGTTCAGACCTTAGCACCACACAATTCCTGCCATCTTGTGGTTCCTTTACAAGTCATTTTAGCTGCTGCAGTTATCATTTTTTTGTGAAAACCAAGATTCAGTATTGCTGCTTCATTTGAAATATGAAAGGAGTCCATAACTCGAAGCAGTGAATGAGACTGCCTTATGAAATTATGTGAAGATAATTATATAGCAGAGTGGAATGAAGTACCCGGTAAAGGTGTAGTAATCATGAGGATAAAGCAGTCATTCAAGGACCAACTGGGCAAACATTTTCTGATATTCCTCATTTTTTAGCTAAAATACGTAAATGATCACAATTTTAATGGAAACTGCTGCTAAAATTGCATTGTATGGAAAAAAGCAAGTCAGATCATATTTAATTGGCAGGTACAGGACTCAGCTAGATACTACGCTGGACATACTGATCTTTACGGATTCCTGATGTTTGTTCAGCACCTGCATCAGGACGATCACCTGGCAGAGAGAGAGTCAAGTTAATAATAGTAGTAGTAGAAGTAGGTGGTTGTGTTAGTCACAGCAGATCTGGCGGTAACCAGTAGACCCATTGGAACACAGCTCTGTGAATGGCCTGGTCCCAAATCAGACATCCTGGTTGCTGGCTTGATCGACAGGTTGTTGGTGCCAGTCGCATGCAATCCAACCCAGGCACCACGGCCCAGCTAATCAGGAAATGATTTTGTGAATTTACTAAGTTGAATGACAGCCAGGAGCTTCTTGGTAATTCCACTCACTCTCAGAGGGAGCGTTTTGAAGAATCTTGGTCCCTTTACACTTATTGTCTTCTCTTTTAGTGTACTTATAATGCCCCTGCTATACAGTGAAAGTATTTTGTATTTTCTTACAATGATTTCAGTGAGAGATTTGGGACTATACCCTCCAGAATTTTCAATGTGTAAATTATAATACATCCTTCTGGCCTACGTTTCAAAGGGTACATTTCAAGGCACTCTAAGCTTTCCCAGTAGTTCAGATGCTTATCTGGATTTATACGAGCAGTGAAGGTTCCCTGTACGTTTTTCCAGTGCTGCAGTTTCTCCTGCCTTGAAGGGGCCGTTATTATACAGCAGTATGGAGCGGAGTAGCACGAGTACTTAAAACAGAGGTAGTTGTAGCCCATGACTTCCAGTTACTTCCATTTCTCCTGTAAATTCCATGCCATTTTTCCAATATGGTATGATACATTTTCCTCGTTTTCTTGCCTGAGGAAGTGGTTAGAGCGGGCGGAGGGTGGGAGAGTTTTTATGCTTTTCTGTCCTTGACTTGTACACCTAGATAATACACAATACTCCTTAATGTAGATAGCCTCGGTGTAGACGTTAGTCTTCTATCTGCCTTTCCTATGTACTCTTGTTTTCTTCACATATTAGCTCAGAAAATTCTTCGCCCCTGATGCCGTAAGTGTTGCTGTTCAGTTTCTGACCCTCTTCCTAAAACAGTCTATAATGTGTGAAGCATTGTCTTCTTATTTTCACCTTACTCCTCTCTTGACTTCCTGTTTGGTGCTGACGTAACTGTCACTGCCACTTGTTACTTTTGCCTCTCTGGACATGACATTACTTGTTATATAATCCCTTAAATCCCCGTGTGTCCAAGTTTCCTTGTTCCTCAGATCTCCATTGGCTTCTGACTATCAACGCTGATGCTCCTGCTCTGTAATCACCCTGTTTGGGGGGTGGGGGAGGGGATCAAGATTCCGCTCCTGGCCCCGCCTCCTACGCCACTATGATCAACATCACTGATGTCTGGCCTCTTGGATGTTGTCATATTAACTCTCGAAGCTGGCAAACTCAGTAGTGTTTGCCACTGTATATTCACTTATATGTACTCGTCTATATGTAGTTGGAGGTCGAATCCTAGCTCCCAGCCCTGTCTCTCAACGTACCGCTTGCCAGTTTCACTCCCTCCTAGTCTCGTTGGCCCTATCCTACCAGTTCTTAAAGCTATGTATGGAGCCTGGCTCCAATACTACTTCGTCGATGTTATTCCACTTCCCGACCGCCCTGAGACAGAAGTACATCCTGATATTCCTGTGGCTCACCTTTGTCTTTAGCTCCCAGCTGTGCCCACAAGTATTTGTTTTACGCTTCTCAAATACCATGTCCCTGTCTACCCCTATTAGTTTCTCTGAGTATTTTGGATATTGTTATCATGTCTCCCCAAATTCTTCTGTCTTCTAGTGTCGTTAAATTAATTTCCGTTAGCCTCTCCTCATAGCTCACACTCCTTGGTTCAGGAACTAGTTTCGTTACCTACTGGAGTGAGAGATGTGAGAGGTAAACCCAGTGAAAAGCAGGAACACAAGAGAACACTGTATCAACATCTGTGGCCCCCAAGGCTGTTGAACTTCTGGCCAGACGTTATCAGAAACACTGCTGGGACAAGTGTAGAAGTCTTCAAGGGGAAACTAGGAATGTATCTCTATCAAGTGCCAGATCAGCCTGGCTGTAATGGATATATGGGCCAGCGGGCCGCCAGACTGGTTGATCAGGCAAACCTGGCCAAGAGATGGGCTACGAGACTAGAGAAACTCATCAAATGTATTTCAGGATTTTGTGAACCTTGTCGAACTTTGTGTTCGTTATAACTGCTTTAGGTTTGAAGACAAGAAGTATAAACAACTGCGTATTCGGGCTAGCCTTGGGCTCACCCCTTAATGCAGCACTTGCCAGTTTATATAAGGAGGGCCTAGAATCCAGACGGATACTCAATAACATCCCTAGGTCAGTTACATGGATGTGGTACGTTGATATTTTGGTCATTGTACCCAAAAAATCTAGACGTACGTGGCATCCTCAACACTCTGGAACCTAGTATTAAATTTACACTAGAGGAGGAGAAAGACAACCAGTTACCTTTTCTCGACGTTCTCCTACTCACTTGTGAAAACAGACTTTCTTTTAAAGTCTACCGTAAACCTACCTACAAAAACGATCTTCTACATTTCTTCTCTCATCATGACACCAGAACTAAAAGAGGGGTAGTTATAGGCTTCTTTCTGAGAACCTACAGAATTTCCAGTGTGCAGTTCCTCGAAGAAGAATGCACATACATCACCCATTCTTTTAGTTCACTACACTTTCCCCTACACTTCATACGTGACCGTAGGGAACGTGCGACACGTATCCTCAAGTCCAACACCAATCAAGTTGTAAAGTAAAAGGACACAAGTGCAACTAATGTGACATTTATTGTGGCAACGTTTCGCTCTCCAGGAGCTTTATCAAGCCATTACAAACAATACATGGACACAGAGGGTATATAAAGGCTCAGAGTGAGGTGAATATTAGTGAGGTACCATTTCGATGTTCACTAGTGGTAAGTAGTAGTAGTAGTAGTAGTGGTAGTGACAAAAGTAATACAATATGGTAGAGCAATTAATTCGTACATGAGAAAAGGATATAAAAGGTATTACTTGGGTAACAATTAAACAAAACAACGGCAGCTTCACCATCTCCGAAGTCTTAGCAAGAATCCTCCTGAAAACAGTAAACCCTGCTATCACATAGTCTCTCCTGTTATACTACACAAAGCACAGAGAGTGAACACTGAAACAAGCTGCCTCATTCCGGTTTATATTTATATGTTACCCAAGTAATAGCTTTTATATCCTTTTCTCATGTACGAATTAATTGCTCTACCATATTGTATTACTTTTGTCACTACCACTACTACTACTACTACTACTACTACTACCACTAGTGAACATCGAAATGGTACCTCACTAGTATTCACCTCACTCTGAGCCTTTATATACCCTCTGTGTCCATGTATTGTTTGTAATGGCTTGATAAAGCTCCTGGAGAGCGAAACGTTGCCACAATAAATGTCACATTAGTTGCATTTGTGTCCTTTTACTTTACATGTTGTCGGTAATTCTACCAACCTTATTACACCAATCAAGTTGAAGAAAGGCCTCCAAGTTACATAGTTTTACCGGTCAGCAACGTTGCTAATAACGTTTCAGAAATGTTTGACAGAAAACTGGCTAAAATCTCTACCAGTTCATCAACTAATAGGAACCTGATACAAAAACCCAAGCATGATTCTGGCACACATGCAGGAATTTACACTATACCATGTGGGGGAAGGGGGTGGGAAAGTATATGTAGGGGAAACAGCCAGATCTCTGGACATTAGGATCACCGAACACAAAAATCTTGCAGAAATGATGACCGTAAAAACGCGTGTGTTCAACATAGGAACGATGTTGGACACCATGAAATTCAGTGAGGCTAAACTAATGGTTAAATACGATGACTTAAGACGGAGAACATGCATAGAAGCTGCCCTAATTGCTGTCAGTAACACTGTAAAGCTAAAGTCCGGTAGTTACAGCATCTCAAAATTGCTGATCAACAGGATATTACCCATTCTGGAAACTGCTGTAACGTGATATCAACAGGTCCCTCTGTAGCCATCCGTCCCACCACCTTAGTTCCACCACCACCACTACTACTACTACCACCACTACCACCTCTATCGACACGACAATTCACCTGACTCCTGCCACTACATATATTCGCGTTTTCTTAGTTTTCTCTGTATTAGGACTGAAGAAACCACTCATGGCGAAACGTTTCCTTTAATAAATGTCCTGATCTGTACATAAGTGTCTTTTTCCACAACTTTCTCCAGTTTTTTTAACATCCTTTCAGAGGTGTGGGTTCCATGTTGGTGCTGCATACTCCAAGACGGGTCTGACGTACGTTGCATGAAGCGCCTGTAATAACTCTTTGTTGAGGTTCCTGAAGGCTACTTTTAGATTTGCCAGACGAATTATTTGGTGGTTGTGAGCCTCTGGGGATATGCTTGGCACAATACTCACCCATGGATATTTTTCTGAATGAGGTTTGCAGCCTCTGTCTCCCGAATTTATCCTGCGGTCTTCTGGCCCCTTCCCTAATCTTTATAACCTTGCATTACCTGGGAATGAATTCAAGCAACTACTTATCTTACCACACCTACAGTGTGTCCAGATCCATATGTAGCTTTTGTGTGTGTGTGTGTACTCAGTTGTGGTTGCAGGGGTCGAGTCATAGCTCCTGGCCCCGCCTCTTCACTGGCCGTTACTAGGTCACTCTCCCTGCACCATGAACTTTATCATACCTCTGCGTAAAGCTATGAATGGATCCTGCATATTTGTGTGTGGGGGGGGGGAGTGAGATAAACAAGTCTCTCCTTGTAGTCTATTTCCTTCACTTTGGGCACCAGTCTCGTTGGATTTCCTCTAGTTGTACATAGATGAAATGTGTTTCATGCCTACGCCACATACCCCTAACATAGGCCTAACACACGTTTTGTATGTCGTAAATGAATCATGTGTTTTAAAGTGGTAAGGGCAATTTATCCTTCAGGCAAATAATGTTTCCTGACACTGATCTTAGTCACATGATGACCCACCAACTGGTCATATGACCGAGGTCTCTTCTTACCCTCGGCTTACATAAGAGCACTGCAGCAGGCCTACTGACCCATGCTAAGCAGGTACACGTTAGTGTTGAAAATGGTATAAAATACTTACAAGTTGAAGATTGGTACATGTGCCACAGTTGGGTATCTTTATTGATGAAACGTTTCGCCTACACAGTAGGCTTCTTCAGCCAATTTCTGATGTAATCAGTCCATCATCTTTATTTCACTACTACTGTTCCCTCTGTATATGACTGAAGAAGCCTACCCCTCAAGGAAGGTTCTGATGTTGGTGAGGGGCTCTTGATTTAGGAATTGGATCGTGCCCAGTTCCCAAATGTAAGCACTGAATACTTCAATCCCCCCCCCAGGCGCTGTATAATCTTCCGGGTTAGCGCTCACCCTTGATTATAATATATAATGAAAAGCCTACTGTATGGCGAACGTTCATCAATAAGACACCAACGTTGCACATGTCTTAGTCTTCAGTACAAGCTCATGGACATCCGTACATATAATAATATATATATGATGTATGTGCTAGTTTTAAAGTTGCTAATTCTGTATGTGTTTTGACGGTTTGTTTTTGCTTGCTTTCAGCGGTGGCAGCGACGATGGTTCGTGCTGTACGACGACGGCGAACTGACGTATTCCGTCGACGACCACGTAAGTGTCGTTCTCACCTCCCATCCCTCCTTGATAGACGCTCATTCTCAGCATTCGTTTCTTGTGTGCTGGAACACGTTCTCACAAATCCAGGCATGAACGATCATTTTGAATGTTCAGTGCTAGTGTGCTAGGGAACGTTCTCCCTCTACTAGTGATGAACGTTCCTTGCCAGTGTACTGGTGAACGTTCTGCCACCACCAGTGATGAATGTTCCTTGCCAGTGTACTGGTGAACGTTCCTTGCCAGTGTACTGGTGAACGTTCTGCCACCACCAGTGATGAACGTTCCTTACCAGTGTACTGGTGAACGTTCTGCCACCACCAGTGATGAACGTTCCTTGCTAGTGTACTTGTGAACGTTCTGCCACCACCAGTGATGAACGTTCCTTGCCAGTGTACTGGTGAACGTTTTGCCACCACCAGTGATGAATGTTCCTTGCCAGTGTACTGGTGAACGTTCTGCCACCACCAGTGATGAACGTTCCTTGCCAGTGTACTGGTGAACGTTCTGCCACCACCAGTGATGAACGTTCCTTGCTAGTGTACTGGTGAACGTTCTGCCACCACCAGTGGTGAACGTTCTGCCACCACCAGTGATGAATGTTCCTTGCCAGTATACTGGTGAACGTTCTGCCACCACCAGTGATGAATGTTCCTTGCCAGTGTACTGGTGAACGTTCTGCCACCACCAGTGATGAACGTTCCTTGCCAGTGTACTGGAGTGAGATTAATAAGTTGAGGAAGCCTAGGGAACAAATGGATTTGGCAGTTAAAAATAGGAGAGGAGAGTTATTAAGTGAATAGTTAAGGTATCGAGAAGATGGAGGGAATATTTTGAGGAATTGTTAAATGTTGATGAAGATAGGGAAGATGTTGATGAAGATAGGGGGAATAACATCTTGTAGGAGTGAGGAAGAGCCAGTTGTGAGTGTGGGTGAAGTTCGTGAGGCAGTGAGGTAAAATGAAAGGGGGTAAGGCAGCTGGGATTGATGGGATAAAGATAGAAATGTTAAAAGCAGGTGGGGGATATAGTTTTGGAGTGGTTGGTGCTATTATTTAATAAATGTATGGAAGAGGGTAAGGTACCAAGGGACTGGCAGAGAGCATGCATAGTTCCTTTGTATAAAGGCAAAGGGGATAAAAGAGAGTGCAAAAATTATAGGGGAATAAGTCTGTTGAGCATACCTGGTAAAGTGTATGGTAGAGTTATTATTAGGAGAATTAAGAGTAAGACGGAGAGTAGGATAGCAGATGAACGAGGAGGCTTCAGGAAAGGTAGTGGGTGTGTAGACCAAGTGTTTACAATGAAACATATAGATGAACAGTATTTAGATAAGGGTAAAGAGGTTTTTGTGGCATTTATGGATTTGGAAAAGGCATATGACAAGGTGGATAGGGAAGCAATGTTGCGGGTGTATGGTGTAGGAGGTAGGTTACTAAAAGCAGGGAAGAGTTTTTATGAGGATAGTGAGGCTCAGGTTGGAGTATGTAGGGAAGAGGGAGATTATTCCCCAGTAAAAGTAGGCCTTAGACAAGGATGTGTGATGTCACCATGGTTGTTCAATATATTTATAGATGGGGTTGTAAGAGAAGTGAATGCGAGGGTCTTGGCAAAAGGTGTGGAGTTAAAAGATAAAGAATTAAACACAAAGTGGGAGTTGTCACAGTTGCTCTTTGTTGATGACACTGTGCTTTTGGGAGATTCTGAAGAGAAGTTGCAGAGGTTGGTGGATGAATTTGGTAGGGTATGTAAGAGAAGAAAATTAAAAGTGAATACATGTATAGGAAAGAGTAAGGTTATGAGGATAAAAATATTAGGTGACGATAGATTGGATATCAAATTGGAGGGAGAGAGTATGGAGGAGGTGGATGTATTCAGATGTTTAGGAATGGACGTGTCAGCAGATGGGTCTATGAAGGATGAGGTGAATCATAGAATTGATAGGGGAAAAGGGTGAGTGGTGCACTTAGGAGTCTGTGGAGACAAAGAACTTTGTCCATGGAGGCAAAGAGGGGAATGTATGAGAGTATAGTTGTACCAGCACTCTTGTATGGGTGTGAACCACGGGTGATAAAAGTTGCAATGAGGAGGAGGCTGGAGGCAGTGGAGATGTCGTGTCTGAGGGAAGTGTGTGGTGTGAATATACAGTGGACCCCTGCATAACGATCACCTCCGAATGCGACCAATTATGTAAGTGTATTTATGTAAGTGCGTTTGTACGTGTATGTTTGGTGGTCTGAAATGGACTAATCTACTTCACAATATTCCTTATGGGAACAAATTCGGTCAGTACTGGCACCTGAACATACTTCTGAAGTGAAAAAATATCGTTAACCGGGGGTCCACTGTAATGCAGAGAATTCGTAGTTTGGAAATTAGGAGAAGGTGTGGGATTACCAAAACTGTTATCCAGAGGGCTGAGAAGGGGTTGTTGAGGTGGTTCGGATATGTAGAGAGAATGGAGCAAAACAGAATGACTTTTGAGAGTGTATAAACCTGTGGTGGAGGGAAGGTGGGGTTGGGGTCGGCCTAGGAAGGATTGGAGGGAGGGGGTAAAGGAGGTTTTGTGTGCGAGGGGCTTGGACTTCCAGCAAGCATGCGTGAGTGCATTTAATAGGAGTGAATAGAGACAAATGGTTTTTAATACTTGATGTGTTGTTGGAGTGTGAGCAAAGTAACATATATGAAGGGATTCAGGGAAACCCGCAGGCCGGACTTGAGTCCTGGAGGTGGGAAGTACAGTGTCGGCACTCTAAAGGGAGGGGTGTTTAATATTGCAGTTTTATTACTGTAGTGTAAAGCACCCTTCTGGCAAGACAGTGATGGAGTGAATGATGATGAAAGTTTTTCTTTTTCAGGCCACTCTGCCTTGGTGGGAAACGGCCGATGTGCTAATAAAAAATAAAAAATGAAGACAATATACGGGGTTCAAGTAGGACCTGTCTGGCTTAGGCCAGCAAGGCTTTTTCATTGTTCATAAAGACAAATACAGCCTCTCCTCACTTAGCGATGTACTCATTTACCGACACCTCGGACTTATAACGGGCTCTCTGACCAGTATTTATACCTAAATAATGTACATATACATTAGAGGTGATTTCCCCTATTCTGTTTATGTATTTCAATATACAGCACACTACTGTATAAACATTTAAAAATATACCAGAAATGTTATAAATGGTGCAAAGGTGATATTAAAACATTATATGCTCCTCACTTAACGATGAATTCGTTTAATGACGTGGTCTTAGGAACGAAACTCTATCATTAAGTGAGGAGAGGCTGTACTTTTTTAGGGTTAAACTTGAGTTTGTGCACAGAGGAAGTTTTGGAATTGAATGAACATTGTACTAGATATTTAAAAGTAATAATGTATGCAGTGAAATAGATTTAACACCAGACTGTGATTGTATGTTTTCTTGCAGCCAGCGACCATCCCACAGGGTGTGATCGACATGAACCGAGTATTGGAGGTGTCACAGGCTGAGGACGTCACTGGCAATCAGTTCAGCCTGGCCATTGCTGCCCCAGAGAGAGTGACCTTCATTAAGGGTACCTGCAGAGAAGAGTCCCGCTGGTGGATGGACGTCCTCTCTGTGTTCCCCCGGACACACAAGGTGGGGCTCATATATTGAATTATTTTTATGTATATTTGTCAGAAAGTGGTCAACATAGGTTTCACACAGCATCTGGGGAATGGGAAGTAATCAGATTTGATCTGAAGAAAGGGAAGGTATTGCAGCTCCAAGTCCTCAGATCAAGAGTCTTTCAACCACACAAGGACCCCAGTGGAAATAATCACTTTTACTTTTTTAGGTTATTCTAGGTAAATTACACTATATATCATAATTGTACTTATGTGTACCTGTGTATATATCTGTGTCTAAATAAACTTACACCTCCCTTCCTCCTGGAAGAGTCATACCTTTCAGTGATGTACAGTACGTGTATATTAAAGCTCTTAGAATTGGGTCATCTCATGTGCTCTTTAATCCCATGATAGCTGTATTAACCTCTTTAATCCCATGATAGCTGTATTAACCTCTTTAATCCCATGATAGCTGTATTAACCTCTTTAATCCCATGATAGCTGTATTAACCTCTTTAATCCCATGATAGCTGTATTAACCTCTTTAATCCCATGATAGCTGTATTAACCTCTTTAATCCCATGATAGCTGTATTAACCTCTTTAATCCCATGATAGCTGTATTAACTAGTGGTACCCCAGTACAAGTAGTGATATTTCACCATAAATTGCTTATATGAACTTTTCATGATTTTAAAATTTTTTTTTTTAAACATTAGTGATTTTTAAAAATAATACTGATCATTAACCTTAACAAGGTATTAAACCTCTTATTCCAGATTGCTGTTTACTCTTTGACCATATATGAAATCTTAACCCATATAGCATCAATTTTAATCCATGTGCTAATCTAAAAAGCTTATTATTTAATCTAGTGTATTAACATTTTATCATGTCTTTATTATCTAACCATGATAGAGTGTATTCAACATCATCCCTGCAGCCCAAGTCCTCTAAATCCAGTGTGTTCTTTTCCATGATAGCTGTATTATCTTAATCCAGTGTTAGTGTATTGCCCGCACAAGATGCGTTTACACACCACACCTGATACTGATACTCTTGAGAAAGCTGTTTAAGTTCTTTTCAAGATCAGCTAGGTAGTTCTGTTTAATCCCCTGATATGTATGAAAGGCTATTTAAATCCATTGGTACTTTACATTTAATCTGATATTATTACCTTTGTACTCATATAGCTGTATTCCTTCTTTATCCATGAGTGTATTACTCTTTTGCATGAGCTTATTAACTTTACATGGAATGATTTAGTGCAGTATGTGGATATTCACTAAGCTTATATGAATTTTCATGTTTAAATTTTTTTCTAAACCTATTCAGTGATGTTGTAATAAAATAGTATATTAAATTGGTCTTTAAATATATTGGCGCATATCACATTGTTGCACTGTGGACAATAAATCAAACCCATACTATTAAATCAGGTATTACAGTTAAAACAGTTTTATTAATCTATGTATAAAATTTACATTTTTACTGTATCTAACCAGAACAGTGTGTTTAACATAGAGCCAAGTCTTATACCAGTTTTGGAGTGAAAATGACATGATCAACACAGACTTTTGGTTTTGCTGGCTGAAAGTGGGTGTATCACCCTTGTGGTGCGTGGTGACTGACTTGGGAATTGTTACAGTTCTGTGGTTAAAAGTGGTGTGTTGTACCCCCATTGTTGGTGAGGGTATTGTAAAGGTTTGTCCCTTTACATTTATTGAGTTTTTTCCTTAGTGTACTCATTGCATCCTTACTTTTCAATGGTGTAATTTGCACTGTCTGGCAAGCCTCTTACTTTCATGGGGAATGATTTGTGCAGATATTGGGACTACTACTTATAGAATTTTCCAGGTTTAGATTCTCTCTCTCTCACCTATGTTCCAAGGAGTGTAGATCTAAAATAGGTATTATTGTTCTTTATATAATGTGGCTGCATTATCTACATTGTTCAAGCACAGGGAAGCAAATAAAATCAGACACCCCTACTTTAAATAGGTATTAATTAGATGTATTTATTTTTCTATTTGAAATTCATTATTCTGTATTCAACAGAATTATCACTTGTATTTTAAACAGTAGTAGCCATATTTTATATTTTTTATGGTATGAAACATGAATATTAGTAATACACAGATTTTGTTTTTACCTGTGTGTGTATGAGTGGGAGATTGTACCCTTGTGGTGCTGTGGTGTATGAGTGGGAGATTGTACCCTTGTGGTGCTGTGGTGTATGAGTGGGAGATTGTACCCTTGTGGTGCTGTGGTGTATGAGTGGGAGATTGTACCCTTGTGGTGCTGTGGTGTATGAGTGGGAGATTGTACCCTTGTGGTGCTGTGGTGTATGAGTGGGAGATTGTACCCTTGTGGTGCTGTGGTGTATGAGTGGGAGATTGTACCCTTGTGGTGCTGTGGTGTATGAGTGGGAGATTGTACCCTTGTGGTGCTGTGGTGTATGAGTGGGAGATTGTACCCTGGTGTATGTGGAGATGTCCTTGTGGTGTATGAGTGGGAGATTGTACCCTTGTGGTGCTGTGGTGTATGAGTGGGAGATTGTACCCTTGTGGTGCTGTGGTGTATGTGTGGGAGATTGTACCCTTGTGGTGCTGTGGTGTATGAGTGGGAGATTGTACCCTTGTGGTGCTGTGGTGTATGAGTGGGAGATTGTACCCTTGTGGTGCTGTGGTGTATGAGTGGGAGATTGTACCCTTGTGGTGCTGTGGTGTATGAGTGGGAGATTGTACCCTTGTGGTGCTGTGGTGTATGAGTGGGAGATTGTACCCTTGTGGTGCTGTGGTGTATGAGTGGGAGATTGTACCCTTGTGGTGCTGTGGTGTATGAGTGGGAGATTGTACCCTTGTGGTGCTGTGGTGTATGAGTGTGGAGATATGTGGGATGAGTGAGTGTACCCTTGTGGTGCTGTGGTGTATGAGTGGGAGATTGTACCCTTGTGGTGCTGTGGTGTATGAGTGGGAGATTGTACCCTTGTGGTGCTGTGGTGTATGAGTGGGAGATTGTACCCTTGTGGTGCATGAGTGGGAGATTGTACCCTTGTGGTGTATGAGTGGGAGATTGTACCCTTGTGGTGCTGTGGTGTATGAGTGGGAGATTGTACCCTTGTGGTGCTGTGGTGTATGAGTGGGAGATTGTGGTGCTGTGGTGTATGAGTGGGAGATTGTACCCTTGTGGTGCTGTGGTGTATGAGTGGGAGATTGTACCCTTGTGGTGCTGTGGTGTATGAGTGGGAGATTGTACCCTTGTGGTGCTGTGGTGTATAAGTGGGAGATTGTACCCTTGTGGTGCTGTGGTGTATGAGTGGGAGATTGTACCCTTGTGGTGCTGTGTGATGAGTGGGAGATTGTACCCTTGTGGTGCTGTGGTGTATGAGTGGGAGATTGTACCCTTGTGGTGCTGTGGTGTATGAGTGGGAGATTGTACCCTTGTGTGCGTGGTGTATGAGTGGGAGATTGTACCCTTGTGGTGCTGTGGTGTATGATGGGAGATTGTACCCTTGTGGTGCTGTGGTGTATGAGTGGGAGATTGTACCCTTGTGGTGCTGTGGTGTATGAGTGGGAGATTGTACCCTTGTGGTGCTGTGGTGTATAGTGGGAGATTGTACCCTTGTGGTGCTGTGGTGTATGAGTGGGAGATTGTACCCTTGTGGTGCTGTGGTGTATATGGGAGATTGTGGTTGTGTAGAGTGGGAGATGTACCCTTGTGGTGCTGTGGTGTATGAGTGGGAGATTGTACCCTTGTGTGATGGGAGATTGTGTGCTGTGGTGTATGAGTGGGAGATTGTACCCTTGTGGTGCTGTGTGTATGAGTGGGAGATTGTACCCTTGTGGTGCTGTGGTGTATGGTGGGAGATTGTACCCTTGTGGTGCTGTGGTGTATGAGTTGGAGATGGTACCCCTGTGGTGCTGTGGTGTATGAGTGGGAGATTGTACCCTTGTGGTGATGTGGTGTATGTGTGGGAGATTGTACCCTTGTGGTGCTGTGGTGTATGAGTGGGAGATTGTACCTTTGGTGCTGTGGTGTATGAGTGGGAGATTGTACCCTTGTGGTGCTGTGGTGTATGACTGGGAGATTGTCCCTGTGCTGTGGTGTATGAGTGGGAGATTGTACCCTTGTGGTGCTGTGGTGTATGAGTGGGAGATTGTACCCTTGTGGTGCTGTGGTGTATGAGTGGGAGATTGTACCCTTGTGGTGCTGTGGTGAACTGCTCATAGAACTTAATGTCATCCATTAGAAAAATGTTTATTCAATGTACTTGCAGTATAGTACATACAGTATTAGAATTTACAGTTCTCACCTTTGATTTCTAATTACATAAGTAATCAATGTTGGGAATTATAATACAGTATATTGTATAATGTTATAAGAGACTTGGTGACTGTGTTACTGAGAAATCACTTTTTTTTTTCCTTCTAGCAACAAGGGCGACACAAACGAAATGCAACTTTCCCAGGCATCAAGTCAACAACGGTACTAAAGCAAAGTATGGTGCTACAGTCTCCATCAGCTACACTTGGTAAGTTGCCTATGTGTTGCTGTGCTGTGCTCTGAACTCCCTTAGTGTCATGGGTCAATCATGTGTATTACATGGCAGTATGTTGAGTGAGTTGCCTGTGACCAGCAACCAGAATTTGTGGTGGTTTGTCTCTCTTGTTTGTATCTTATGACTTGCTCTCCTATACTTTGTATCAAGCTGCTCGTCCCTGCTAGAATACTCTTTGTTGAGGGAGGTATAGTAATTGACCTTTACTGCTTAATTTAATTAATTTTATGGTGCATTCAATAATATTTTAAAAATTATGCTGTAATTTGTGCATTGATTTGCTTGAAAGTTTTATCTCTAAGCTTAGATTACATTAGCTGTGTATATTTTTTATTTGCTAAGGTTTTGCTGCTAGTAGCATTAAAAATAATTAGGCCATTTTAATTTATGAATGAAAACTTTGTTATTAAAAATGAATGTAGAATGATGCTGTGATTGTCAAAATTGCATATTTTGGTTGATTTGCTTGTGACCTTGCCTTCACTCCACCTGCTCAACCCAGCACCCACGACTTTCGAGACTCCGATAGGGCAGCGGGTGCGATTTCACAGTTGTACCACTGACCCTCTAGGCGGGCGACCCCCTTCAGCCCCTGCCATGGATATTGATGAAGATGTTTTTCCTACCAAGGACCTCTCAACCACCAATACATCTATCCCTCCATCCAGCCAGACCCAAACTCCCCTTTACCACTCGACTCCCCTCTCCTCCCTTCCTCCATCAACCAGAATGCTGAGGGACGAACACAAAGAAAATACCCCACCATTTACTGAAGGTAGAGTAATTCTTTAGTGTGGGAGGCTACATGGTTGTGTCTCTGTGGTGCGTCATCTGATGACCTGTAGAAATTTTGTCATTTTCTTTGCTTGCCACTTTATGTAATTATAAAGTATATTTTCTCAGATGAATATTTACAGCATCCTTATTTGAAAGTACTGTATACTTCTTGTAAATGACAAGAGAGAATATATAGATGAAAGAAATATAATGTGTAATAAGTACTTGTACTAATGTACTTACATAACATTATTAAAAACAATGTACTCTACTGTATTCATTATTACAGATTATGCAGATAACCCACCAACTTCAGAATCACCACCTACACAAGATAAGTTGAGTCACAAGTTCAGGACTCGCCGTGCAATCAAACGTGAAGCTCGAGGCCTCACACAGCCTAGGAGTAAGTCAGAGATGTCGGCTTTGTTCCCGGTTAACTCGTCATCTTCCATGCCTGCTCTGAATCGTGGGTCCTCTACTACTGGGAGCACCACCACTTCCCCATACTCCTCAGGGGGCACCACCACTTCTCCATATTCCTCAGGGGGTACCACCACTTCTCCACACTCCTCAGGGGGTACCACCACTTCTCCACACTCCTCAGGGGGTACCACCACTTCTCCACACTCCTCAGGGGGTACCACCACTTCTCCACACTCCTCAAGGGGTACCACCACTTCTCCACACTCCTCAGGGGGTACCACCACTTCTCCACAATCCTCAGGGAGTACCACCACTTCCCCTTACACTACTACTATTACTACTGGAAGCACTGCCACCCCATCCCACTCTCCGTCTAGTTGCACTACCACTTCGTCTTCATATTCTACTCCTGAGGGGTCTCGTTCCATCCTTTCCCCCACTCCACCTCTTGTTGACCCTTTAATGCCCTTGGAAACTCGAGGCATACGCCGTGCAGTTGTTCCTCTAACTTCTTTTTCCTCTGTATCGTCCTTAAATTCGCTGTCTAGTTCTACCACTGGAATGAATTCTTTATTTCCCTCTGGCGGTGGCAGTGGTGAAAGTGGTGGCAGGCCAGCGTCACTTCGAAGCCTGGATCCAGGCGTGCATGTCCCTACTAGACCCCATCCCCGCACAGCGCCAGACAAACCAGGTGTGTGTGAACTAACAGTCACAATTTCCTCTCGTTGTCACCCATTTGTTGGATAGAGATGTTTTTATTCATAGGGAAGTGCTAAACTCATAATGGTCATACAATATTTTTTTTAAGTAATTTATTTACTTGTATAGTAAAAGATAATTAATTTATAAATTCAGTATCTTGTTATTTACCACTGCACATTGGAAGCAAATAGCAGTTTAAATTTTCTTTTTCTCATTGTAACAATACAAGAAAATTCTGAAATGTTATTAAATTTTTCCTTTTCTGAGTCTGAAATAGACTTCCGGGTGTTGTGTTAAAGTCAAGAAGTTACTATTAGCTTATGTCCTCATGACACACTAAGTCAAAAAAGAAGCCAGAGAACAATTAAAAAATGACTTCTCATTAAGTACAGCATTTTATTTTGGACAGGTGAGGAATTTTGTGCCATTACTAACCGTTACATTGCATCTCCTTATATATAAATGTTTGTGTGGTTTTATAACATGTTGCTCGATGCAATGCTGAATGGCCCCCACTGGTTTTGTAATTTAATGAGTATGTAGTAATAATATAAAGTGGAAGCTACCTAAGTTTGTTCTTACTTACGCCATCTCTTGTGTACATCTGTACATAAATTTTAGAATAACATCCCATGCATGTTGTTTTAATATGCATAACTTGTTTGTTTTTAATTGCACATTAAACACATTTATATTATATCTGGATGTTGTCATTCATATACATAACTTTAGTGAAGTAAGCTAACTAATTTTAACATAAAATAATAAAGTAAAAATGTTTCATGTAAGAATGTTGCTTTCCTCAGTATTTATGCAAGTAGATGTAAAATTAATTTTTGCTGCTAAAGTTTTTCTATGTATATATATGAACACCTGTGGTCAAATGTTTTGCATTTACACATTCATGCACGTCATGCTTGAGTGTCTGCTGGAAATTTTTGAGAAGGAAGCAAAGGTATCCGAGGAGAGAGAGAGAGGGAGGGTTGAAGGGATTCCAGGGGAGGCAAAGGGATAAGTAGCTTGTAGCTTGCTATATATCCCTAACACAGACTTGATCCAAGGCAGAGGCAGCAACTGCCACCTCTCTCCCAGTGTACACCCGTGTGCATATGCTGCACTGAAAAATTTTATTTGAATTTTCAACATGCTTTGATACAAAACAATTACCAGTACCATAAGTACTGTATAGAATGAAGCAAAAGTCATAATATCATAGTTGGAACACTTCACAACTAACTCACAGATTGGACTGAAATATCATGTTTATGGGTTAGTTGTGTACCACACACTATTGCCAAATGAGTGGTTAGTAATTGAAGTTAAATCAGGGAAGAACCCACCCAAAGTATATGAAGAATGCAATGCTTTTTCAAACAGTGAGCCATTGCTCCAGGTTGGCCATGGTCTCCTTGTGAGCTGTGAGTAAAGACTGGTGGATCATCAAACATACTTACTGAGAAACACTGAAGTGTATTGAGCTCTTCATAACATTTGCTCAGCTTTAGGACATCACTACATAATATGGTCATTGATATTTCATATTATTACTGTATGTTATATTCTCAAAAAATGCAGGCAAGCCTTTTAATCTCTCATAAAAATCTGTGGATTGAGGTTTTTTTTATCCTATAAAAAGCAAGCAGTGTTTTAAAAATCTTGTCTTTATTTTAACTACTGGTAACTTTTGTGAAAACTAGAAATTAGGTTCATATTTATAAAGTAGATTACAGTAGTGAAAATTAAAGTTCTGCTGAACTTGCCCACACTTTGTGAAGGAATCCTTAGACAGTGTTTCAGTCTCTCTTGGACCATTATCAAGTCACTGTTGTGATTAACCAATGGTCTCTCTAAAGTGTGTTATTTATGAATTGTTCCACCCCCAGTATTGTGATTGTGTTTTTAAAGCTCTTTTAGGATTGTATTAATAAGATAACGGCATGATAAAGCTCCTGGAGAGTGAAACGTTGCCACAATAAGATGTCACGTTAGTTCCACTTATGTTCTTTTACTTTCCTCTTTTAGGATTTTTAGTAGTAAACAAATGTCAATTCAATTAAAGATTAACAGTTGAAGGTATAATTCAATAACATAATTACGTATGTGCAAGCTATCATATTAAACTGGAAACCTTTGATAAAATGTAGACAAATGTCTGATAATTTTATTATTGTGAAATACACTATTGAATGATTTAACATAGCAGGTGAGGTGACAAGACGGCAGCTCCTCACTGACTTGGAGGAGACCAAACGAGAAGAGAAACTCAAAGACATTGCTGACTCCATCACAAGACTCCGAGGAAGTCCAACACTCTCTTACATTAACACTAAGGTTTGTTAGCTACTATAATAAAGATTTGTATGCTAAACTGTGAAAGTTGAGAAAAATTTGTTCATGTATAAGAAAAGGAGCTACTGTAGTCTCGTAAAAAAATTTAACATGTTACTTCAAGTTTTTGTCAATATTTCTTGAAATTCCAAAAAAATGTCAGTACTGTACATAACAGCAGCAGAAATGAAACTGAATGACCACAAGATAGAGACAGACAGATGTTAAACATTTTTTGTTATGGCAGTATGGTTGAACTTTTCTGTCTCATTTCTTAATAGGCCTTATTCTTGAAACATTTCCTTTCAAATTTAGGAAGCCTGGATTGAGACTAAGCCAATGGGACAATGATTCCTGGAACCATTATCAAATACAGTAAGACTAACAGATCTCTGTTACCCTGCTATCATTATACATGTCTTGAAATACAAAAAGCATGATGCTCTGCCTTTCATTTCCTGTTAAAGTACCTTAATATATTCCACCATGGTGCTGTGCAAAGTGGTTACACATTAAGGAAAAGCAGATCTCTGAATGTGGATGTGATAGTTTATCAGACTGTAGTTTGATTAGTTTAATAAAAAACTAATGATTGAAATTTCATCAAAATATAAAGTTTGGCTTTTTTTTTTCATCAAACCGGCCATATCCCACCAAGGCAGGGTTTATCTTTTTAAATTTAGTAATGTATACAAGAGAAAGGGTTAGTAGCCCCTTGCTCCCGGCATTTTAGTCGCCTCTTATGACATGCATAGGTTACAGAGGAAGAATTCTGTTCCACTTTCCCATGGAGAAGTTTGACATTTATGAGTACATAATAAAAAAATAACTATTTTTAATCTGTATAATTTAGGAATTTTTTATGTGGAGTAAAATAATAATGATTTTTTGAGGAATAGTCTGCTGCTTTGAGAATTTTAATATGAAAGTAGATAAAGCAATAGATTGGTTTTTCAGCTTAGAAGTTTTTTTTTTATAGGAAACAGTAATGGAAAAGATGATTGTTTCATACACAGTACTGCAGATTAGCATTTGAGTGTAGGTGTACTTGCCTATATGTACTCACTTACATGAAGGTGCAGGGGTTGAGCCGTAGCACTTTGCCCTGCTTTTAAACTTGCTACTTGCCAGATTCACACACTTTTACCCTCATGGGCCCTGCGATACTTATTAAAGCTATGTATGGAGTCTACCTCTACCACTTCATCAAGGTCATTCCACTTCCTGACTTCCATGAGAATGAATAAATACTTCCTGACATCCTTGTGACTTTTAGCTGTTCCCCCAAGTTACCTGTTTTCTGCCTCTTAAACAGCCTGTTCCTGACTACCCTATCAGTTCCCCTGAGTATTTTGTATACTGTCATCATTTTTACCCTGGTTCTTCTCTCTCCAGTGTCATTAGGTTCATTTCCTCTAGTTTGCCATTGTTGTTCATAGCCCCTAGCTCTGAAACTAGTTTTTTTGTTTTTTTAACAAGTTGGCCGTCTCCCACCGAGGTAAGGTGACCCAAAAAGAAAGAAAATCCCCAAAAAGAAAATACTTTCATCATCATTCAACACTTTCACCTCACTCACACATAATCACTGAAACTAGTCTTGTTGTATATTTCTGCTGTTTCTTAACATGCTTCCTCTGTTGTGGGGTTGCATGCTGGTTCTGCATACCCCAAGATGGGCCTGACATATGGTGTATACAGCACCTTGAGATTCCTGAAGGCCACTGTGTGTAGCTTGTGGTGTTTGTAAGTGTAGATGTGTGTGGCTTGTGGTGTTTGTAAGTGTGGATGTGTGTGACTTATGGTGTTTTTAAGGGTGGATGTGTAGTTTGTGGTGCTTGTAAGTGTGGATGTGTGTGGCTTGTGGTGTTTGTAAATGTGGGTGTGTGGGGCTTGTGGTGTTTGTAAGTGTGGATGCACATAACTTGTGGTGTTAGATATTTGATATGGAAGCTGTTACAAACCTGTTCTTGCTTTCACAGCCAGGAGTAGGGGATGTGAAGCCAACACGAGAGCGTGACACTCAGGAGGAAATGGAAGGCTCGCCAAACCATTCAAAGACACCGTCCCAAGATAAGACTGATTCATCTCACCCAGACCATGTAAGATCCATGTGATGGTTGTCTTCCATTTTTTAAATGACTAGGGCTAAATCACTGTTTCGAAGATTTTTATGATATGAGAAGTTAGGTAATTTTTAGGTAGTGCTCTACTACCTCCCTTATGCAAAAGAGCTATGTCTGTTCTCTTTTATCAGTGGGCAAATGAATGTAATATGATGTTCGTTGGTGACAGATGTCAGTTATGGGAAGAATGAAAAATTCAAGACACACACAGAATACAAAATACATATAGGCAAACTATCTTGTAGAATATAAACTAGTAAAAGATGTAAGAATAAAAATGGCAAATGATATGTCATTGGAGAACACAGTAAAGCAAGTACAGCAAAGGCCAGAAAAATGACAGAATGGATAATGAGAACTTTCAAAATGAGAGAAATAATGCCAGTGATTTTACTCTGCAAATAACAGCTCCATTCAAGGCAGGAGAGATGATGGAGCTGGAATTATCAATCAATCAGTCAATCACTTACACTCACCAAATTGACCATAAACATTGAAATACGTAATAAAACTATTACCTAATGAATCTTAAACTAGTCATAAGTTTGCCTGTGATACTCCAGTATAGGAGCTTCAATAGAAACTATGTATCGTACCAAGAAAAAAACATTCACATTGCTAAATTTATGAACTGTAATGCACTTAGCCTTAATATCAACGTGCTCCATAATCTGTACCAATATAGAGTTTTGAATTAATCTTAGTCTGCTCGAAATTCCTAGTCATGCTAGGTGTGATAGTAGCCCTTTCTGTAATTAGTATTTTATAATATGTAAACTCCTATAATATGTAAACTTCGCATTGTAATCCTTATAGAGAATAAACTTGATTGATTGATTTAAGGCCTCCGGTATTTCACCTTTTTCTCCAAAGAATACTGAGGGCTTGTGCTAATGGTACTTTGCACTTCTTTATAAATAGAGCATTCCATGAATTTGGTCCAGGTGCTGAGTGAGTGGGCATGTTGTCCATTTCTTTTTCAAAATTTATGGGATTTGTACTAATGTCAGTTAGTTGGTCTGTGTGGCCATCTGCTGGAGTGAAAAATATTTCTGCATTTTCTACCTTGCTGTCATTTAGTGGGTTGCTGAACGCCAACTCATACTGCTCTTTTAGGATTTCACTCATTTCCTGCTCATCGTCAGTATTTGAATCTCCTCTCAATTTTTTTTTTTTTTTTAACAAGTCGGCTGTCACCCACCAAGGCAGGGTGACCCAAAAAGAAAATACTTTCATCATCATTCAACACTTTCACCTCACCTACACATAATCACTGTTTTTGCAGAGTTGCTCAGAATACAAGCATGTTTAGAAGCATGTACGTATGAAGATACACAACATATCCCTCCAAACTGCCAATATCCCAAACCCCTCCTTTAAAGTGCAGGCATTATACTTCCTATTTTCAGGACTCAAGTCTGGCTATATGAAAATAACCAGTTTCCCTGAATCCCTTCACTAAATATTACCCTGCTCACACTCCAACAGCTCGTCAGGTCCCAAATACCATTTCGTCTCCATTCACTCCTATCTAACATGCTCATGCACGCTTGCTGGAAGTCCAAGCCCCTCGCCCACAAAACCCCCTTTACCCCCTCCCTCCAACCTTTTTGAGGACGACCCTACCCTGCCTTCCTTCCCCTACAGATTTATACGCTCTCCATGCCATTCTACTTTGATCCATTCTCTCTGAATGACCAAACCACCTCAGCAACCCCTCTTTAGCTCTCTGACTAATACTTTTATTAACTCCACACCTTCTCCTAATTTCCACACTCCGAATTTTCTGCATAATATTTACACCACACATTGCCCTTAGACAGGACATCTCCACTGCCTCCAACCGCCTCCTCGCTGCAGCATTTACAACCCAAGTTTCACACCCATATAAGAGTGTTGGTACTACTATACTTTCATACATTCATTTCTTTGCCTCCATAGATAACCTTTTTTGTCTCCACATATACCTCAACACACCACTCACCTTTTTTCCTTCATCAATTCTGTGATTAACCTCATCCTTCATAAATCCATCCGCTGACACGTCAGCTCCCAAATGTCTGAAAACATTCACTTCCATACTCCTCCTCCCCAATTTGATATCCAATTTTTTTTTATCTAAATCATTTGATACTCTCATCACCTTACTCTTTTCTATGTTCACTTTCTACCTTTACACACACTCCCAAACTCATCTACTAACCTTTGCAATTTTTCTTTATAATCTCCCATAAGCACAGTATCATCAGCAAAAAGTAACTGTGTCAATTCCCATTTTGTATTTGATTCCCCATAATTTAATCCCACCTCTCTCCCGAACACCCTAGCATTTACTTCTTTTACAACCCCATGTATAAATATATTAAACAACCATGGTGACATTACATATCCCTGTCTAAGACCTACTTTTACCGAGAAGTAGTCTCCCTCTCTTCTACACACCCTAACCTGAGCCTCACTATCCTCATAAAAACTCTTTACAGCATTTAGCAATTTACCACTTATTCTATATACTTGCAACATCTGCCACATTGCTCCCCTATCCTCTCTATCATATGCCTTTTCTGAATCCATAAATGCAATAAAAACTTCCCTACCTTTATCTAAATACTGTTCACATATATGCTTCAATGTAAACACTTTATCTACACATCCCCTACCAACTCTAAAACCTCCTTGTTCATCTGCAATCCTACATTCTGTCTTACCTCTAATTCTTTCAGTAATAACCCTACCGTACACTTTTCCTGGTATACTCAGTAAACTTCTTTCTTTCTTTTGACACACCAGCTGTATCCCACCGAGGTGGGGTGGCCCAAAAGGAAAAACGAAAGTTTCTCCTTTTACATTTAGTAATATATACAGAAGAAGGGGTTACTAGCCCCTTGCTCCTGGCATTTTAGTCACCTCTTACAACATGCATGGCTTATGGAGGAAGAATTCTGTTCCACTTCCCCATGGAAGTAAGAGGAAATAAACAAGAACAAGAACTAGTAAGAAAATAGAAGAAAACCCAGAGGGCTGTGTATATACTATATGCTTGTACATGTATGTGTAGTGTGACCTAAGCGTAAGTAGAAGCAGCAAGACATACCTGAAATCTTCCATGTTTATGAGATGGACAAAAGACACCAGCAATCCTACCATCATGTAAAACTTACAGGATTTCGTTTTACACTCATTTGGCAGGACGGTAGTACCTCCCTTGGCGGTTGCTGTCTACCAACCTACTACCTAGAACTCAGTAAACTTATTCCTCTATAATTTTTACAGTCTCCTTTGTCCCCTTCCCTTTATATAAAGGGACTATACATGCTTTCTGCCAACCCCTAGGTACCTTCCCCTCTTTCATACATCTATTAAACAAAAAGCCAACCACTCCAACACTATATATCCCCCTGCTTTTAATATTTCTTGCAATATCCTGTATGGCCCTTTGTTCCCTTTGTACTTCTTCTGTTAGGTATGACATCCTAAGTTATTGCTCTAATTCAGTGATCTCTCAGCTAAGACTATCTTTCCTCTGTTGCAGCATATTTGTGTTTTTAAGCAATTCATTAACCCATTTTCTTCTTCTGTGTCATCTCCTATGCTCTCTCTCTGTGTGATTTTCTTGGTTTCCTCAGTGGAATGTGCTTCATGCATACTTTGTATGGCACTTTGACAGAAGCGTTCAGAAATCCCAATTCAGATGATCCTCTAAATTGCATAGGTCCCCACCCGTATTTCATAGTGCAGGCACTGCATTATTAAAAGCAGTACAGTATTATGTGAAAGTGGAAATTGGCTTAAAATATAGAAGACTATATTGTTATGAAAATGTAATAAACAGTGAACTGGAAAGTATACAAAGATCCTTCCATTCTTGTATAAATTCAGTCTAGCACCTAAATTATTAGAAATTCCTAAATTATTGGAAATACCCTTGAACTGTGAGAAAGATGTATCATAATTTACACCTGGAGAAATCTAAAGGATTGGTCCCAAATCTACCTGGAGGGTATTAGAGGTATCAACGCCCCCACGGCCCAGTCCATGACTAGGCCTCCCAGTGGATCAGGGCCTGATCAACCATGCTGTTACTGCTGGCTGCATGTAGTCCAATGTACGAACCACAACCCAGCTGATCCAGCATTGACTTTAGGTATCTGTCCAGTTCTCTCTTGAAGACAACCAGGGATCTACCTGGAGGGTATTCCAGGGATTGAGAGCCCTGCAGCCCAGTCCTTGACCAGGCCTCCTGGTGGATCAGGGCTTGATCAACCAGGGTGTTACTGCTGGCCGCACATAGTCCAGCATATGAACCACATCCTGGCTGATGTGGCACCAATTTCAAGTATCTGTCCAGCTCCCTCTAGAAGGCAACCAGGGATCTATTGGTAATTGCCCTTATGCATGGTGGGAGGCTGCTGAACAGTCTTGGGCCCTAGACACTTATTGTGTTTTCTCTAAGTGTACTAATGGCACCCCTACTTTTCAGTGGGGTATTTTGCACTGCCTGCCAAGTCTTTTGCTTTTGTAGGGAGTGATTTCTATGTGAAGATTAGGGATCAGCCCCTCTTAAGATTTTCCAGGTGTAGATTATGATGTATCTCTCTCACCTGTGCTCCAGTGAGTACAAGTCTAAGTGTTTTCAAGCATTCCCAGTAGTTAAGGTGTTTGATGGAATTTGTGTGTGCAGTAAAGATTCTCTGTACATTCTCTAGATCTGCAATTTCACCTGCCGTGAATGGAGATGTTAATGTACAGCAGTATTCCAGCCTAGAGAGAACATGCGATTTAAAAAGGATCATTGGCTTGGCATCTCATTTTGAATGTTCTTATTATTCATCCTATCATTTTCCTCGCAGATGTGATAGTGGCACTGTTGTGATCCTTGAAGGTGAGATCCTCAGACATTACCACTCCCAGGTCCTTCTCATTACTTTTCCACTCTGGAGTGTGATTAGAGTTTGTAGTATACTCAGTTCTATCTATTATTTCCTCCAGTTTTCCATAATGGAGTAGCTGAAATTTGTCTTCACTGAACATCATATTGTTTTCCGTTGCCCATTGGCAAACCTGGAGATTTACCGTGTCCTCAATGGATGACATTCTCATGCAGATCCTAGTATCATCTGCAAAGGATGATACAGTGCTATGGTTGACATAAGAACATAAGAAAGGAGGAATGCTGCAGCAGGCCTGTTGGCCCATACTAGACAGGTCCTTCACAAATCCATCCCACTAATAGAATTATTTGCCCAACCCACCTTCAGTGCTACCCAAGCAATAAGCTTTGATATATCTCTTTACTCATGTGCATGTCCCACTCAAATCCAACACCTCTCACTCAGGTATTTATCCAACCTAACTTTGAAACTACCCAAGTTTTTTTCTTCAATAACCCTACTAGGGAGACTGTTTAACTCATCAACTACCCTATTTTCAAACCAATACTTTCCTATATCCTTTCTAAATCTAAACTTATCTAATTTGAATCCATCATTGTGGGTTCTCTCTTGGAGAGATATCCTCAAAACCTTATTTATATCCCCTTTGTTGATACCCATCTTCCACTTATTCACTTATATCTCTGTCTATGTCTGATATGAGGAACAGTATAGGGGCAAGTACTCTGGCTTGTGGAACAGAGCTTTTCACTGTGGCAGCTTCCAATTTGAACTCTGTTTACCACTACTCTTTGAAATTCTGTTTACCAATATTTGAAATTCTGTTTACCACTACTCTTGAAATTCTCTATAAGAGCAAGAGGCTCAGCAAATGACGAGGAAATGTTTCGCCACACATTGGCTTCATCAGTCCATAAAAAGGAGAATGGTGAAGAACAGGAGGAGAGTGAGGTAATCGTGCAGTGAGTACCCTATGTGACAACTCAATAGGTGTAAAAGGGCCAATACTTTTCAATACATTCCCTTCATACATAAGAGGAATTTTCAACAGAGCTCTACCTCTCTTCGTGAGGAAACTGGATGAAGTTCTTAAGTTCCTGATCAGCCAGATTGTGATGCCAATATTGGACTGCAGGTGGCTAGCAGAAATAGCCTGATTTATCAGACTGTCAATTACAAGTTCTAGTTTGGGACAGGGCCATGTCAGCATTGAGTTTCAAAATAGTCATGAGGTACCATTCTTTTTTTCATTTTCATATACAGTAACCTCATTGATGAAATATACACATTTGCTTTCTACTTGCTAGGTTCGGGGAGATCCAGATGGGTGTGGGTTGGAGCTCTCTCCACCATACACGGCCAACCCTGACCTTCAGCGTGTGGATCTGCCGGCGGAGGATCTCCTTTATATCAAGAAAGGCTGGCTCATGAAGCAGTCTCTGAACCAGGTAACTTGTACTCATTAAATTATTTATAATGGAGAGATATTTAAAATAAGCTTTGACAACCTTTTCTGTAAGGTTTTCTAGGGCACAAGTAATTTTTTTTAATGAAGTTAACCAGTGTTAAATAATCCAAATATATTTTTCACATAAGAAGCATAGTGACTATTTATTTAATGCATGTTACAGTGTTTTGTTGAAGTGGCAAAGTGTGTAGCTGGCAGCTGCTACCATGTGCTGCATCGGGCAATTACAGTATGTACTAATTATTTCAGAACATAACAAATTTTGCCCAGGTTAAATAAACTGTGGTGTGTGTCAAGTATTGTGAATGATTGTAAACCATCATAATGTTCAGTATCAAGCAGCTCTGATCATTTGTATTCTTATGTCAAGTTTTGTCTTAACGTTACAAGCATCTTTGAATTGTTTGTTCGTTTGTTTCATTACAACACCCAGGTCTTTCTATGTTGGGATGAAACTTTACTGGTGTTGAAGTAAACTTTTTAGAAGTAGAAATATTTGGTATATAATATCAAATGTCAGTTTTGATAATCCTTCACTTATATCTACTGATGTTTTAAATAGTGCTGTTGTAAATCATACATGTAGGTATGATCTTGTCATACAGTAAATTAAAATAGGTAAAAATAGCCAGTAAGTATTCAAATCTAATTTTTTAAATTAATTTTTTATACATTTTGTAACTTTGATGTGACCTGATTACTGTACTCTGTTAGTATATGTGAGAGCAGCTTTTATGTACAGTGTATTTGCTTGCACTGATTAATAGCTTCAAAGAATTCAGTATGATTTTCAGCTTAGCAGTTATCTGCTTCTGTGGTTTGGGAACTTTTATTGCAGTCCCAGTATATCAAACACTTTGAATATTGCTGTTTTAAACCTTTTTTCTATGGGAATAAACATACAGAATGTTAGCTTCAATTCTAATTTTTTTTTTTAGGTAAACATGAATTTACATTGTAACTACATCTTAGAAAAAAAAATTTAAATTGTAAAATATAATTTTCAAGATTGGAAATAAATAATTACAGTGGCTATGTTTGGGTTATTGTGGACATATTATCACAAATCTCTTAAAAAGAGGGAAAGTGTGGAAAATTTAGGCTTCCTTACAACCTGATTGAAAATTTCACCATTATTGCCATTCCTGTGTTGAGTATTTGAATAACTATAATTACTGTGAGAACAATTAATGCAGGTTAATACTAATTTATTTTCATTAGAAAATATAAACTTAAGTATTTGCTGTACATCAAACACACAATGAAAAAAATTAAAATATGTGCAATTTAAAGGAATCATTAAAGTAATTGATGGACAAGAAAGGTATTGATCTCTTCTTTTTTTAATAGGACTGGAACAAATATTGGTTTGTGCTGCGAGGGACAGGTCTGATGTTCTATCGTGACCCAAGTGCTGAGGATAATGGAATTCTTGATGGTATTATTGATCTCAGCGTTGCAAAATCCATAGAGGAATGCGAAGTGGCTCGGAACTACGGCTTCACGATTATGGTAAATAGTTCTTCGTAGTAATGTAACTGCAAGTGTGATTATGAGTCTGATGTTACGTTGTTCAGTATTATAGTATTTATACTGTATGCTATAGTGTGTTAGATTGGGGAAACTGGAGATTAACCCTTTAAGGGTTTCGGACGTACTAGTATGGCTTACACACCAGTGTCCATGATGTACTAGTACGCATAAATTCTAGCGCCTTCAAATCTAATGAGAGAAAGCTGGTAGGCCTACATATGAAAGAATGGGTCTATGTGGTCAGTGTGCGCAGTATAAAAAAAAATCCTGCAGCACACAGTGCGTAATGAGAAAAAAAACAACTTTGACCGTGTTTTTGGATTAAAACAGAGACTTTGCACTATATTTTCGTATGGTATTTATTGTTGTATTCTAGTTTTCCTGGTCTCATTGTATAGAATGGAAGACACATTACAGAAATTGAGATGATTTTGACTGGTTTTACAATGAAAAGTACCTTGAAATTGAGCTCAAAGTAGCAGAAATGTTCGATTTTTACCAAAGTTCAAAAGTAAACAAATCATGCTAAGCGTCAAATACACGTCAACTGGTGAGTCTAATATTCCTTCACAAGTGTGCCGATATTATTTATACCATTTCTACACTAATGCAGTAGTCTGCATAACAGTAAATCTTATTTTTTTTGTGAGAATAAAAATTCAAAGTGGAAAGCAAAAAAAAAAATTTAAGAGGGGCCTGGGGACGTGACTAATGAACAGAGGAAATGTTATTTTAGTGCCAGGAATGTCTTTCTTGGACCCTATTTGGAAATTGGCATCTTTTGAAATTTGTGTGAAATTGGCAAAATTGCTAAATTCTGACCACTATATTGGATAGTTGAAATCGGTAAATTGGTGGTTTCTTGTACTCATTAGATAGAAAAAATGGAGTTCTAGCAAAATAGTCATGATTTTTGTCAACTAGTACATTGGAATTGGCTGAAAATAGGGCTCAAAGTGGGCAAAATTGCCGATACGTAAACATCGTTGAGACCGCTAACTTCGTGAGAGCATAATTCCGTAAGTTTTCCATCAAATTTCATACTTTTGGTGTCATTATGATCGGGAAAAGATTCTCTATCTTTTCATAAGATTTTTTTTTTTTTTTTTTTTTTTTTTTTGAAATTGGGGGACCCTGAGAACAAGTCTCTGAGAGGGCCTGTAGACCCTGAAAGGGTTAATCATTTTTATGGCTTGACATGCTGTTGAAGAGTGAGTAAGGTAGCATTTAGGAAGAGATTCAAGAAAACTTATTGGCTAGATCTGAATCCTGGAAATGGAAAGTACAGTGCTTGTACCCTGCAGGAGGGGTGGTGAGGTTGCAGTTTGGAGGGTCTGCTCATTTCTGGCTAGACAGCTATTGAATGATTAGCAGTGATTGTGTTTACTTTTTTGTGTCACGCCATCTCAGTGGGAGGCAGCCTGTATATTAAAAGCAAAAAGAAAATAAATCCTTTTATACTGTATATTGTTTAGAGCAGGTTGCATATACCAAGAGGTGTGTAACTGTGTGTAAGCAAGATGAGAGTTTACCTTAATCCTTATTTAAAGGAGTAGTTGCCAATATGGTTAAAAAAAAAAAAAACTACTGAAAGCATTGAACTTGCAGACAAGTATTTTTACTATAGAGATAACTTTGGATATCTTAAATACTGTATAAAGGTAATATGACTTGAACTACACACATATGCATAAAAAATTCTTGGCATATTTTAAAGTTTTAATTCATCAAAAGAAACTAACATTATTAAATTACTTTTAAACAGTTTATTAAGTAGATTGATGAGACATTTTTGCATCACAGGTTTATAATATAATCTTCACTTGTTTAACAGACTTGGGAAGAGAAAAGATATGTGTTCTCTGCTGTTACATCAGGCATCCGGGGCAATTGGGTACAGGCTTTAAGAAATGCAGCAAATTTAAAGGAATCTAAAGACAGACCACTTACCCTTGGAGAGCAAATTGAAAAAGAGATTGTTGCTAAGAAAGAGAGACATAACTCACAGGGGTAAGTACTAACATTGCTCTAATATACCATAGGTAGTCTACATTCTGACAATGTTTTAATGTAATAAGTACTGTAATATTGGAGGTGCTTTAAAAGGTATGTGATTAAGGTATACTTACAGTGCTAGTCATGGCATTATGCCGGGTGAGCACCCCGGCATAATGCTGTGACGAAAATCAAAGGCCTACCATATAGAGGGGTCTTTTTTCGTCAGTGCATTATGCCAGATAGCAGCCATTAGCATGACGTCATGGCGTCATGTGTCAGAAGTGGGCTACATTAGTCACCGTCAGGTTAAGAAACCGATCCTCTCCAAGCCACAGAAGGAATGTAGGCTGGATTATGCAAAGAAATATCTTCACTGGAATCCTCAGCAGTGGTCTGAAGTACTTTGGAGTGATGAAGCTATCTTCATTTTCACCTGTCAATCTGGGGGACATGTGTACTGGCCCAGAGGTAGTGACCTGCTAGACCCATGCTACACCTGTGGGACCACCAAACGCCCAGACTCGCTCATGGTTTGGGGTTGTTTCAGTGCTCAGAGTGTTGGTGAACTCATTATACTTCCCAAAAACCAGTATATGAACCAATATAATTACCTGGAGTTATTGTGTGGCAATTTACCTGAGGCATTTGACAAGTGTGGGGCTATGGTTTTTATGCAGGACAGAGCACTGTGTCATATCTCCAAATCTAGTTCAGTGGCTTAAGAACTGTGAAGTGAGGTTTTCAGTGACTGGCAAGGCAATTCCCCAGACCTAAACCCTATTGAGAATCTCTTGTCAGTAGTAAAATGAAGTTTACTGGGCAAGGATATCAGTTCCATCCCTCAGCTGGAGGCTCCTCTACATGAGGCATGGAATAATATACCTCCCCAAACCCTCAAGAATTTGTGTGAGTGTCTTCCTCCACGGCTGAAGGACATGATTAAGCGTAAAGGACACAGCATCAAGTATTAAAACCTCAGTAAGTGTAAAAATATATATATTATAGTCTTTCATGGTACTATGTGTTTGTGTTTTGGTACGTGTGTGAGGGAGAGGCGGCATAATGCCATGACTAGCACTGTAGTCTCCCACAACCATTGGCTCGTATCCTAGTTTAGTTTATGAAACAGTTTTATGACTAATTATAAATCTATTTAGCTCCCTTTCCTTGGATCAAACTTCATGGTTTGATTTTTGTAATATAGTTAATTTTTATTGAACTGTTGCTTTTAATTTTGCCATTCTCTTTCTTCCAATATACATTCAACCTGTGCAGACTGGCAGTGCTGCTACTACGGTAATCTCTCAAACTCTTGTGAGGACTGGGAAATATGCCAAGACTAGGAAATATATTGGGTCAAGACTGAGAAATACAATGGGTCAGACTGGGAAATATGCTGGATCAAGACTGGGAAATATGCTTGGTTAAGACTGGGAAATATGCTTGGTCAAGACTGGGAAATATTCTGGGCCAGACTGGGAAATATGCTAGGTCAAACTTGGAAATATGCTATGTCAGGACTGGGAAATATGCTGGATCAGACTGGGAAGTATGCTGGGATAGAGCTGGGAAATACACTGGGTCAGACTGGGAAGTATGCTGGGGCAGGATTGGGAAATATGCTGGGTCAGACTGGGAAGTATGCTGGGTCAGGATTGGGAAATATACTAGGTCAGACTGGGAAGTATGCTAGGTCAGGATTGGGAAATATACTGGGTCAGACTGGGAAGTATGCTGGGTCAGGATTGGGAAATATACTAGGTCAGACTGGGAAGTATGCTGGGTCAGGATTGGGAAATATACTAGGTCAGACTGGGAAGTATGCTGGGTCAGGATTGGGAAATATACTGGGTCAGACTGGGAAGTTTGCTGGGTCAGGATTGGGAAATATGCTGGGTCAGACTGGGAAGTATGCTGGGTCAGGATTGGGGAATATGCTGGGTCAGACTGGGAAGTATGCTGGGTCAGGATTGGGAAATATACTAGGTTAGACTGGGAAGTATGCTGGGTCAGGATTGGGGAATATGCTGGGTCAGACTGGGAAGTATGCTGGGTCAGGATTGGGAAATATACTAGGTCAGACTGGGAAGTATGCTGGGTCAGGATTGGGAAATATACTGGGTCAGACTGGGAAGTATGCTGGGTCAGGATTGGGAAATATGCTGGGTCAGACTGGGAAGTATGCTGGGCCAGGATTGGGAAATATACTAGGTCAGACTGGGAAGTATGCTGGGTCAGGATTGGGAAATATACTGGGTCAGACTGGGAAGTATGCTGCATCAGGATTGGGAAATATACTAGGTCAGACTGGGAAGTATGCTGGGTCAGGATTGGGAAATATACTGGGTCAGACTGGGAAGTATGCTGCATCAGGATTGGGAAATATACTAGGTCAGACTGGGAAGTATGCTGGGTCAGGATTGGGAAATATGCTGGGTCAGGATTGGGAAATATGCTGGGTCAGACTGGGAAGTATGCTGGGCCAGGATTGGAAAATATACTAGGTCAGACTGGGAAGTATGCTGGGTCAGGATTGGGAAATATGCTGGGTCAGGATTGGGAAATATGCTGGGTCAGACTGGGAAGTATGCTGGGTCAGGATTGGGAAATGTGCTGGGTCAGACTGGGAAGTATGCTGGGTCAGGATTGGGAAATGTGCTGGGTCAGGCTGGGAAGTATGCTGGGTCAGACTGGAATACAGCCAGCATTATGAAGAGAAATTTCTGTAAGATGCTTTCAGTACTGTGAATAATATTAGATATGACTAGTGTTTTTAGGTGAGATGATGGATTTAATGCATTCTAGCTTTTTAATTAATTGGTAAGTTAGTTATTAATCTTCCCACAGTTTTTAACTCTATTTTACTAAAAGGTCTTTCCCCTCCTTGTGTAAAAAGAAGCAGAAAAGCAGAACAACCTTTTATTTATATAATATTATGCTTGTTTTGCATATGTGTATTTTTTTTAATACCAGTCAGCATTATACCCTTAACCAGCTCTTCCATTTTTTTTTTTGACCGAGTACCTTGGTTCCCTATGAAAATGAGAAAAAATAGATGATGACTATGATGAAAAGAATTGGGATTTTAGTGAAAATGAATTATTATTATTCTTCTTTCCACAAACCAGCCGTATCCCACCGAGGCGAGGTGGCCCAAAAGGAAAACCGAAAGTTTCTCTTTTTACATTTAGTAATATATAAAGGAGAAGGGGTTACTAGCCTCTTGCTCCTGGCATTTTAGTTGCCTATGAATTATTATTGAAAAAATTAAGAGTAAGACTGAGAATAGGATAGCAGATGAACAAGGAGGCTTTAGGAAAGGTAGGGGGTGTGTGGACCAGGTGTTTACAGTGAAACATATAAGTGAAGAGTATTTAGATGAGGCTAAAGAGGTCTTTGTGGCATTTATGGATTTAGAAAAGGCGTATGACAGGGTGGATAGGGGGGCAATGTGGCAGATGTTGCAGGTGTATGGTGTAGGAGGTAGGTTACTGAAAGCAGTGAAGAGTTTTTACGAGGATAGTGAGGCTCAAGTTAGAGTATGTAGGAAAGAGGGAAATTATTTCCCAGTAAAAGTAGGCCTTAGACAAGGATGTGTGATGTCACCGTGGTTGTTTAATATATTTATAGATGGGGTTGTAAGAGAAGTAAATGTGAGGGTCTTGGCAAAAGGCATGGAGTTAAAAGATAAAGAATCACACATAAAGTGGGAGTTATCACAGTTGCTCTTTGCTGATGACACTGTGCTCCTGGGAGATTCTGAAGAGAAGTTGCAGAGATTGGTGGATGAATTTGGTAGGGTGTGCAAAAGAAGAAAATTAAAAGTGAATACAGGAAAGAGTAAGGTTATGAGGATAACAAAAAGATTAGGTGATGAAAGATTGGATATCAGATTGGAGGGAGAGAGTATGGAGGAGGTGAATGTATTCAGATATTTGAGAGTGGACGTGTCAGCGGATGGGTCTATGAAAGATGAGGTGAATCATAGAATTGATGAGGGGAAAAGGGTGAGTGGTGCACTTAGAAGTCTGTGGAGACAAAGAACTTTGTCCTTGGAGGCAAAGAGGGAAATGTATGAGAGTATAGTTTTACCAACGCTCTTATATGGGTGTGAAGCATGGGTGATGAATGTTGCAGCGAGGAGAAGGCTGGAGGCAGAGGAGATGTCACATCTGTGGGCAATGTGTGGTGTGAATATAATGCAGAGAATTCGTAGTTTGGAAGTTAGGAGGTGGTGCGGGATTACCAAAACTGTTGTCCAGAGGGCTGAGGAAGGGTTGTTGAGGTGGTTCGTACATGTAGAGAGAATGGAGCGAAACAGAGTGACTTCAAGAGTGTATCAGTCTGTAGTGGAAGGAAGGCGGGGTAGGGGTTGGCCTAGGAAAGGTTGGAGGGAGGGGGTAAAGGAGGTTTTGTGTGCGAGGGGCTTGGACTTCCAGCAGGCATGCGTGAGCGTGTTTGATAGGAGTGAATGGAGACAAATGGTTTTTAATACTTGACGTGCTGTTGGAGTGTGAGCAAAGTAACATTTATGAAGGGGTTCAGGGAAACCGGCAGGCCGGACTTGAGTCCTGGAGATGGGAAGTACAGTGCCTGCACTCTGAAGGAGGGGTGTTAATGTTGCAGTTTAAAAACTGTAGTGTAAAGCACCCTTCTGGCAAGACAGTGATGGAGTGAATGGTGGTGAAAGTTTTTCTTTTTCGGGCCACCCTGCCTTGGTGAGAATCGGCCAGTGTGATAATAAAAAAAAATAAATGAATTATTATTATTTATTATATTCATGGTGAAGTGGAAGGCAGTCACAGGTTCAATCAAAGGAAAGGGAGGACAAGTCCAGTTCATCAAGGAACCTTCTTTGAGAAAAGTGAAACAGGAAATCCATAAAAGTTAATAGAAATGTACAGTATATATCACTGTCTTTAAAGAATAAAAAAGCCCAATATCTTGACTTAGGAGACTGAAACTTATGATGACTTTTTGGTCCGCCTTGGACCATTAACTAGTAATGCAGAGGAATGGTAACTAGTTAATGGTTCAAATCAGACTGAAACATCATAAGTTTGCCTCCTAAGTGTGGATTATTTGTGTATTACTCTATAATGAAAAGTATAAAAACTAAAACTTTTGGCACTCTTTAATATTTTCAGCATTTAGCTTTGTAAATTTTGTACCACGTATTAATTAATATAATATTGCAATTTCAGTTCAAATTTTGAGAGCATGGCAGCTGAGCGTGACCAGGGTAGTGATGTGCACAATGAATCCATCTCATCAGCCAACAGCCGATACGCATTTTCATCCGACGATGAATACCGAACTGCCTCAGAAACTTCTACTAGCAGCCACATCCAGACCAACGAGGATTACTTTGAGTGGGGTGAGAAGGAGGGTAAAAGTACCAAAAAACTTCTCAGTGAATCCACTATCTTCCCAAATCCTGGTAGTTCACCCAACACTGCCAGTAGTGATTGCTGCGACAAACTCAGTCTTGATGCCAGCCAGAATCTTCCCAGCTCCCCACCCCTGGCTCGTACTCCTATCTCCAGGGTGAAAGGTGCATGTTTCACCTCTCTCAGCTTGTGCTTTTCACGTACTGTAGTCTTTAAATCATACTTCTCCATTTAACACACACCTAATAGACTTATTTAAATTTTTCATTATCATTGTAGATTAATGATTAGAAAGCATTAAACCCATAAATGCCATATAGTGCCTGGGGAACAGTAAGCAGTCGGATTTGTGCTGAGAAAAGGAAGGGCAGCTCCATGTCTTTGGATCAAGAGCATCAAGGCACTTGCACTTGCAGAGTTAATTTTTTTCTTCAGAATTATACAATCGTTTCCTTTTTCATTTATTTATTTACATTTTATTTAAATAAAACCTACCATACCAGTGCAGTAAATGAAAAAATATTATGCAGTCAAATTTTGTTGACACTAATGTACTGTGTCTTTCCACAAGCTTTTTTGTGATCTGTAATCCTGATTTAGTACTAATTCCATTACCTATGTGCATTTAAATTAATATTGATCCCTATTTATATTCTGTGCTTTCTTTGTTCTCCAGTTGTTTTTACTTTTCTTGTGTAAACAGCCTTGTACTGTACTCACGTACACACTTTGTGAATTCAGCACTCGTTAGTGTTCAACTTTTCCAGTACCTAGTCTTCCAGTCCCGCATGTCACTGTTGCCTGTTTATACTCTCCTGTCTTTTGTGAGTGTAATTTTGAAGCATCCTTCATTTTTAACAGACAGCTGAGAAGTCATGAGCTACGTATTGATTACTGTTAAATTGTAGTGAGTAATAAATAATTATGGTAATGCATAAAGACATAAGACAATTGTTAGTACTAAGAATTTAGAATGTGTGTGTATTAGGTTACCACAGTTTTTAGCCTGTAAGAGGTTACATGCGTCACTAAGGCCTTTTACTCTATAAGTACTATTTTCCCCTAAAACATAAGTTTAAGATTTAAACTAATGTTGGTCAGAAAAAATCTTCCCACTCATGTGATTTGAACACAGTCTGGTATTCCTGAGATTACCAACTTGTCATTTTACCATCCATGTTGATTCATATTCTTATGAGGTTTCCATTGGCTTTATCACTTGCAACATTAGTTCGTAAAGCATTCCAATGATCTAAAACTGTTTGTAGAGAAAAACTTTCAATATATATATATATATATATTTTTTTTTTTTCAGCTTTTCTTACTTAGTTTTTCATATATTATTATTATTATTATAATCAAAAAGAAGCGCTAAGCCACACGGACTATACAGCCGTTTTTCATATAGCATATACAAAAACTTTTCAAAGCATAATCTGTAAACAAAAGTTTTGCAAGATAGCCTATAATGACTCAACCCCTCCAACAGCTTACAAAAAAATCCATCTCATTGATGTCAACAGATTTGACTTGCTTATAGTTGGTTTACTTGATATATGCCAAGACTCCAACTGAGGGAATGATGTGAATCTTATGCACATCATGAATGTCCCATTGTGACTTTAAAGCTAGCACATCTGTTTTTTTTTTTTTTTAACTATATTTTAATCTTGATATATTTAGATGTCATCATATCTTCCCAGGCAAGTTAAAACTGCATCCAGATAATGGAAAGTAAATCTTGAGGGACATGAACCCACAGTGTAAACATAGTAATTAATTTGCATTATACCTGGAAGTACAGTGTTTGCACTCTGAAGGAGGGGTGTTAATGTTGCAGTTTAAAAACTGTAGTGTAAAGCACCCTTCTGGCAAGACAGTGATGGAGTGAATGATGGTGAAAGTTTTTCTTTTTCGGGCCACCCTGCCTTGGTGGGAATCGGCCAGTGTGATAATAAAAAATAATAATAATAATATACCTGGACTCCATAGATTACCCTAGATTACTTACTGAGTTGTTTTAAGTATTAACGCTGCAGGGGCTTGCATGGAACTACAAGTTAGAGATGATCAGACCTGAACTGTACATAAATAAACTTAATATATTATGAATTATGGAATTTAAAAATAATTATCTAGTAAACCAGTCAAGTACAGTACAGCATATACATGGTTTACTCATTATCTTTTTACTCTACAGTTGATTAATTCTTTTGTTATTAATGCTTCATTTGCTGTTTATTTAATTTTTTTTTTTTTATTATCACACTGGCCGATTCCCACCAAGGCAGGGTGGCCCGAAAAAGAAAAACTTTCACCATCATTCGCTCCATCACTGAATTTAGTTACTTAGAGAATAAAAAGGCACAAAATTATGACCGGAACAATACACAACTAACCCACACATAGGAGAAAGAAACGCATGACAATGTTTTAGTCTGTCTTGGACCGTTAACTAGTATGTGGGTGGTTACGGCCCAGACCAGACCAAAACTTTGTCTTAAGTTTCTTTCTCCTCTGTGCAGGTTATTTGTGTATTAAATTCCTTGTTTTGTTTGGCATAGTCCAATGTCACAGTGGTTAGCAGTTATGAAAACCTGATACTGTAGCCAAGTAAAAAAAAATAAAAAAAGCTTATTTTGTTTGAAAGTGTATCTTTTTTATGAATAATTATATGATATACAGTGTACAGCAGATGCAAGGTTTTCAGCCAGTGCGGAAATCGTACAATTTGGATTTCGAGCACTTTTTTTGGCGAAATTTCCTCCGGGTTTCATACAGCCCCTCGGAAATTGTTAGTACCAGATATTTGCACCTGGGCTGCTCATGCATTCGTGACTCACTCTTGGGCATATTAAATGTCTTATTTTAGGTTAATATAGACATTTTCATTAATCCATCTACGATATTTTCTTCAAAATTATGTAAGAAACACTTTACATAGCATATAAAAATGCAATGCTTATATGCTGTGTAATGGTCCAGCATTAGAGAAAACTGTATGAATCTGTGTTGGCCCACTAATCACCCTTAATACATAAGCTTTTGTTTACAATTCTCGGCATGAATTATTCATTACTTCTCCCTTTGTTTATGATGGCATCTAAAGGTAGTTGTTAGAAACGATTAAACCCAGTGAACATGGTATGTCGATGGTAATAATATGGCTGTGGGCCACAGCGTATGTAGCCGGTAGGTATACACCGGGATGTAGTCTGCCTGGGACTACGTGCAAATAAATACTGCTTACCAACAAGAGTCTTCAATAAAGGTATGTAATGTTCATTTATCATTAAAATTAGTCATTTATATTTATTTCTCATTGTTTTCTGTATGTAAAACTATGGTTACAACCTCTCCTCACTTAGCAACGTATTCGTTTACCGACGACTCTGACTTATGATGGACTCTTTGACCAGTATTCATGCCTAAATAATATATGTTAGAGCTGATTTCCACTATTCTGCTTATTACAATATACAGTACACTACTTGTAAACATTTAAGAATAACCAGAAATGCTATAAATAGTGCAAAAGTGACATTAAAACAATATCAAATATGGCTGACACAAACCCACTACCATTATAGTATCCTCCTCACATACCGACAAATTTGTTTACCAACGAGGTCTTAGGAACGGAACTCCATCATTAAGTGAGGAGAGGCTGTATTCTCTATAAAGTGTATTTTTTGTTAATATTTTTGGGTGTCTGAAACGGATTAATTGGATTTACATTATTTCTTGTGGGAAATATTACTTTGATTTTTGGCCATTTCGGATTTTGGCCAACCTTCTGGAACAGATTAATTATGAAAACCGGGGGTCTACTGTACTGAAAACTAAATAAATACATGATGGACATGGACACAGTCAAATTTGTATGCATTTTTTATTATTAATGTAAAAATAATTATGCAAATTTTCCTTTCACTTTGCTGGTATGACAGATCGTGCACGGTCTCGATCAAACTCAAGATCAAGGTCTAGCAAGAGATCAAGATCATCTCCTCCTTCATCACGACGCAGTACACGTGACACCTTCCCAGCCGTTGCTGATGATGATGTAGTGGTAACTTGCTACTCTGAGACTGGATCTCTTCACTCAATCAGTGACTTAGGTGACCAGCAGCAGCAGCAGCAGCAGCCAGAGAAGGTATGTATCATTTAAACCAGGTGTTCTTTACCGGGAACCAAATAATGGGGGTATGGGACTCGATCTCTGAACATCTTTAAAAGAAAATTGTTCTTAGATTAGAATAAACTGTTGCCTGTTCTGTTTCTAGCTATCCGTTTGTAAAGTAAAACCAAGCTGTTGACATCTTTTGAGGTCATACTGGTACCTAATAGGACTGGTGATGATGATGGTAATTTTGACAGTCTGGCAAAGGGAATATGGGGACATATTGGACAATCCATTGGGGGTCTGTAATCATACTCTGTGGCCCTTGTGGGCTTTGTTCTTGCTTTTTTATGAATTAGGATGATGATAATCAAAATTTAAGATTCATAATTGTTTTGGCATCTAAAAAGTTATGGATTGTTTTAAAGACAGTCTATTCAGTCAAGCAAAGAATGGCAGGAGATAATTGTACATGTTTGCAATTGTCTCTTTTATAGATCACATGTCTTGTCAAATCTCATATTGTTGTATTTTGTATACAGACTGTATAGTTTTGTATACAGTCTTATAAGGCTCTTCTTTATACTGCAGTTTTTTCATAAATGCAATTGAAAAAATACATCTAAAATTGAACGCTGCATAGAAAGGCCTTCATTGTATGTATATGGTATTCAATTTTTGATGCAATTTTTCAGTCTCATTTATGTAAAATTTCTATTTATAAGAGAGTTGAGTATATGCCGCAGTACACACACTCATCATTTACTTCTTGTCTGTGTGGGCGCGTTATATTTTTCACCATTCTAAGCTTAATTCTTACTTTCATTGTTGTACATGTAATTAGCTTAGTAACCACATATGTATCAGTGCACTCTTATTGTTACTGAGCCTGGCTTTACAGGAGAGTAGTGCCACAACTTTAATAGGATCTGGTGACGCTTTGCTTGTTGACCTCCTCGAGACTCAAGTGGAGAGCCTCAAGGCCAAACTGGAACAGACACAGGTAAGAGTTATAATGTTGAAGTAGTGTTGGTCAGAGAATGAAACCATCATTGGTGAGTAACTCTGTATCCTCTAGTTTAATACATTTTTTGTTTACTAATTGCATGAAGGAGCAGTTTTTTGAAATGCAAAATTTTGCAATTTGTGTATGCCTCCATGTTGCTAAGATTCTTGTTTTAATAATAGCATTGTAGTAGTATAGGTTGGCCATCACTAATCCAGCATCATTGGGACCTGTAGTGTGCTGAATTAGTGAGTTTGCTGGATTACAGAATGGTTAGGTTAGAATACACTTAATTAACCTATCAACGGAGACTCTTTCTGTTACATCTTCCTCATTTTCATCACTGCTTTCTCCACCACTAGCTTGCTGCTGTGAATATACAACCATCTGCATAATTTCTGAGTCAGTATAATGATTAAATTTGAAATTATGCTACCCAAAATTAGTGCCGGATAACTGATTGCCGGATTACTGATGGCCAACCTGTAGTACTTATTTCATTGATGTCATTAGGCCTGTATACCTTGTACATGTACTTGTAGAAATAAAGATACAGGTCAGCCATCACTAATCTGGCATCATTTTAACTGTAGTGTGCCAGATTAGTGAGTTTGCTGGATTACAGAGTAGTTAGATTAGAATACACTTATATTTTGGCCTTTCTTTGATTAATTTATCCTGCGGCATGTAAACTTTTATTATTTCTTGTTCACTTTTAAAACTGCATTGCTCTAGACCTTTTAGCAGTTCACCTGTCAACTGAATTAACCTATCAATAGAGAGATTCTGCTACATTTTCCTCATTTTCATCATGGCTTTCTCCTCCACTGGCTTGCTGCTATGGATTTACAACATCTGCACAATTTCTGAGTCAGTATAATGATGAAATTTGAGTCAGTATAATGATGAAATTTGAAATTATGCTAGCCAAAATTAGTGACGGATTACTGATGGAACCGGATAACTGATTGCCAGATTAGTGATGGCCAACCTGTAGTGTATGTATATAATGTGTTAGTGACTAGAAGTTCCTGTGTTTATAAAATAAACCTTGTAATTTTTATAGCTTTAATATAAGACTACTCTGTAATGATGTCTTTGTCATTTGCACTAGATATTGTTTGAGTAACTCCTCATAAATTTTAATAATTTTACTTAGGAACAAAATGTTCTCCACAGTTTAATATATGCTTGACTTATGACTAGACTAAACAGATATGTTGACTGGTAGATTTCTGATTCTAAGTGTTCATTATTTCTAGTGGTCCAAGACTTGTCAGCTCCTTTCAGTATTTATATAATTATTAGAATTGAGACAAGTTATAGTTTTGCAAAGTGTTTGGCCTGCAGTTTTTTGCGCCTTAAAAGTATCTCATCAATTTAATGCTATAATCATTGATTTTTGTTTTTATTATTCAGAGTTTGGTGTTAACATTATAGTTGTTCTTATATTCCTGAATTTCTTTATACTTTGAAGTGTCAAAAATTCTTTTGCACTGACCCAAATATTTGTTAATGAATTATGTTTGTGGACACAGATATCGTGAATGTGAGATACTGTAGTTCATTTTCACATATCAAAAACAAACTAATTGTAAAGCATGTTTGTGGCCTTGGGTAAATTTCACAAGTGAAATGAAAAGCAGGAACTGTAAGGGAAGAGTTTAGGCACAAAGATAAAATATGCATAAAGAAGAACTATTTATTTTTACTTTAAAAAAGGAACAATTTGATACAAGATTGGGATTTTTGTATTCTTTTCCATATGCAGATTGTAAGTAGTACAGTTACAAATTATGTAGGAGAATTATGAATTATCAGTACAATGGTTAGTCAGTCATATGTTCATCATTGCAATATATAGCTACAGTAAATGTCAGCTGATGCAAACAAATGTGAGAAGTATAATTTGCAAAGGGATGATAATCAATGAACGCTGTTATATGGTGCATTAATCAGGCTGACTATCTGGAGCTGCACAAGGAGAATTCTGGCCTCAGGATTCGTCTGCGTGGCACCGTAGCCGCCAACACTGCCACTGGCACCCACCATCACCACCTCCAGCAGCTCAGCATATCTGACCTTGACCTGCTCCATCAGGTACTAGGCATTACCAATCTTCAGGAGGGTCAGCAGTGTTAGAAAAGAAATTTTGAAACTTAGCAGAAGACAATAACTAATATGGTATATGCTTTGTATGGTGTGAACAAAAGATCATGGAATTTAAGGATCCAGCCACTGGCTTGTATGATGGACTTCATCTTTCAAGTTTCAAAATTAAGAAGCTTGCTAATGTTTCTGGACTGATATCTCCTTCATCACGTATGGGGCCTAGCATGCAGGATGCAGCACATATGAATAACACTTCTTGATGGTTAAGGGATTTATCATCAGATTACTTTGCAGTGATTCTTTGTCACAGTTTCTCATCCTCGCTAACAAAGCGCTATTTTATAACATATGCAACAAATCAGCTTTTAGTGCTATGTGAATAGTTTGTACTCAAACTGAACCTTTTTCAGTTTAAAAGAAGACACCTTTTCAGGTATAAAAGTACAACTTGTTCACCTAAAAACTGGGATTATTCCATCAGCCATCAGTGGAATGCACCAAGATTCTGTATGTTTGTGTAATACATGATAGTTGGGTTATCTTTCTTTTCTCATTGTGTGGAAACATTATTCATCACAGATGATTGACCCATGGCACAAGTTGCCACATGTTTGGACTTCCAGTTTGTCCTTTTCAGATATTGTCATGTGGGAATAAAGGCACTTTGGCAACACTTACATTATCTTATTAGATGTTTTGTCCACTGGGGTCTTTACTTATCCAATAATTGCACTGGATTGATAAAACTCCCAGTGGGCAAGATGTCTAATAAAATGTCCCGAGTGTTGCATACCTGTCTTAATTCTCACAGTTTGTTGGTGCTGATATACCTAGTAATTGTAGCCAATTATCACTATATTCTTGTGGCACCCTGTATACTTCCAGCACCCTGTTCTGCATGGTATTTGTTAGTTAAGATAGCATGAAAAGTATTTAGTAACATAGATGTGCAGATTGTAATTGAAAAAACTAGTGAAGACTAGTTTTAGCCAGTAATTGTTACAAACATAAAATTTGTTTAACATAAATGGAATCTGCTGCAAACTGAAGGCATAATGCTAACACATGTTAATGAAGGCACAAATGCGGTGAGATTCCTTATTGGTACAATGTTTCACCCACTAGTGGGCCTTTTTTTTTTTTAGGTACATAAGATATATGAGATATAAACAATTTAGTTATCTAGAATGCTAAAATTCCAGTGCATCAAAGTTTAACTTAAACTTTGACACACTTGACTCTTGCACCTTACTTTTTTTGCAACCTGGATGACTAAGCTGACTATATCTTATGTACTGTACTTGAAAAAAAAAACCCATCTGTGGGTGAAACATTGTACTAACACAAGTGTTCACTGCAATTAGTGTCTATTACCAAAAAATTAAATCTTTTTTAATATGCAGTAAATATTATAGATATAATTGGCACATACTCTAAAGTGACAGTCATTCATTATTCAACAGTTTAAGGACCATTACATGACCATTTGTAAGCTGACAAGACATACAAAAGTCTTTTTTTTTCTTGTGACTGTTGAACAATTAGGACAACAGAAAATTCTGGACAGTAATAGACACCTGCTTCATTTTTATTCTGTACTAACAAATGTAACCGAGTGTCTAGCTTCATGTGTCTCTTGGAAGCCATTGACATTATAAAAACAAAATATTTTAAATATTAATTCTGATTAACTACATATATCAAACATTGGCTGTCATATACCAGTGGTCCGTCCCCGGGTGTCCTGCCATCCCTGTATAGCTTTTCTTTTATTTTTATGTCTTTACAACCTCCATTTTTCGATTACTGCAAAGGAGCGTTGATACTGGTGTAGAGTTTTTTATTAACACATTGGCCGTTCCCCACCAAGGTAGGGTGGCCCGAAAAATAAAAACTTTCATCGTCATTATTCACTCCAGTACTGTCTTGCCAGACGCATGCTTACACTACAGTTTATAAAACTGCAACATTAATACCCCTCCTTCAAAGTGCAGGTACTGTTTTTTATTTTGATTTAATGAAATTACTCTCCCTTTCCCTGGATCAAAGCTGATTACCTTCTAATCTCCAGGTGCAAAATCCTTGGAAAGGGTTATTGCTTCCCTATGAATATAATGTACTGTGATATAATTTGCCTCTTCTATCTATTAAGGATTTTCCATCAGCATATTTTGTGAATGCCTTCTGAGGTCCTGTGGCTTCTTTTCAAGGTATTGAATAATGTAAGTCAGTATAGAGGTGACAGATATATCGGAGACACTTGAAGTGGAAATTTTGAGGTGTTCTGGCCCTCAGCCTTGGTAGATGTGGCAAAGTCATCTTAACCCTTTCACTGTTGAGACATCTGCTCACAAACTTGCTCTCAGTGTCAAAGAATTAAAAAAAAAAAAAAAAAATTCTCATGAAATGATAGAGAATCTTTTCCTGATGGCAATGACACCAAAAGTACGAAATTTGATGGAGAACTTACGGATTTATGCTCTTGCAAAGTTAACAATCTCGGCGATATATACACATCAGCGATTTCGCCCACATTGAGCCCTAGTTTCGACCAATTCCACTTGTTCTGTCAATTGAGTACAAGAAACTGCCCATTTACTGATTTCAACTACTCAGTAAAGTGGTCAGAAATTGGCAATTTGGCCAATTTCACACAAATTTCAAAGGATGCCAGTTTCAAAATAGGGTCCAGAATAAACAATGCAGACATTCCTGGCACTAAAATAACATTTTCTCTGTTCATTGGTCATGTCTCCAGGCCCCTCTTATATTACTCTTGCTTTCCATTTTGAATTTTTATACACACAAAAAAATAGAAGATGTACTGTTGTGCAGACTACTTCATTATTGTACTGATTGTGTAAATAATGTCAACCCATTCATGACTGCATATTAGACTGGCCAGTTGGACATGTATTGGAGGGTGATGTCATTTGTTTACTTTTGAACATCGGCAAAAATCGAACATTTCCCCTACTTTGAGCTCAATTTCAAGGTACTTTTCATCGTGAAACTAATCAAAATCATCTCTATTTCTGTAACACGGCCTCTCCTCACTTAGCGACGTACGTACTTGTTTACTGACACCTTGGACTTACGACAGACTTTCTGACCAGTATTCCTACCTAAATAATGTAAATATATTGGAGATGATTTCCTCTATTCTGTAAATTTCAATATATACAGTACACTACTTTATAAACATTTAAAAATATACCAGAAATGTTATAAATGGTGCAAAGGTGATATTAAGACAATATCAAAGATGGTTGACAAAAACTGCCATTATAGTATGCTCCTCACTTAGTGACGAATTTGTTTAACGACGTGGTCTCAGGAACAGAACTCCATCGTTAAGTGAGAAGAGGCTGTATATCTTCCATTCTGTCAAATGAGACCAAGAAAACGTGAATTCTGCCATAAATACCATACGAAAATACACCTCAAAGTTGGTGTTTTAAACCAAAAACACGGTCGGAGTTTTTCTTCTCATTATGCACTGCATGCTGCAGGATTTTTTTATACTGTGCACACTGACCACGCAGACCCATTCTCTCACATGTAGGTCTACCAGCTTTCTCCCGCTAGATTTGAAGCCGCTAGAATTTTGGAGTATTAATACGTCACCAGCACTGGCTTATAAGCCGTACCTCTACGTCACCAACAGTGAAAAGGTTAAGGTGTTCAGTCCCTCAGCCTTGGTAGATATGGCAAGATCATATTAGGTGTTCAATCCCTTAGTAAAAGTGGGGAATTCATTTTAAGGTGTTCTGTCCCTCAGCTTTGGTAGAGGTCTGCTGTGCAGGTGAAATATCTCAGCAATGAAGAAACCTAAACACTGTCCACTGTTCATAACATTGACACTGTTCATAACTGGATATGTTTTTTTTTTTTTTTTCCCCAACAAGTCGGTTGTCTCCCACCAAGGCAGGGTGACCCAAAAAAGAAAGAAAATCCCCAAAAAGAAAATACTTTAATCATCATTCAACACTTTCACCACACTCACACATTATCACTGTTTTTGCAGAGGTGCTCAGAATACAACAGTTTAGAAGCATATACATATAAAGATACACAACATATCCCTCCAAACTGCCAATATCCCAAACCCCTCCTTTAAAGTGCAGGCATTGTACTTCACATTTCCAGGACTCGAGTCCGACTATATGAAAATAACCGGTTTCCCTGAATCCCTTCACTAAATATTACCCTGCTCACACTCCAACAGATCGTCAGGTCCCAAGTACCATTCGTCTCCATTCACTCCTATCTAACACGCTCACGCATGCTTGCTGGAAGTCCAAGCCCCTCGCCCACAAAACCTCCTTTACCCCCTCTCTCTGGATATGTTTATAAAAGAAATATGCTATTAAAAATCAAAACTACCATTATTTGGTGAGAGCCAGAAACAATCATACTAACTATAACCTTAACAAATACATATATTAGTAATTTACTCCTAGTTTCATTAAGAAAGGTGACTTGTTCATTAGAAAATGTAAAGGGATTTAATGATATATTACACTGTATAGTAATAAAATGTGACTTCAGGGATAGTTGAAGAAAAAGTTTTTGTAAATGCTTTTAAACTGTCACAAAAAGGATGTAGGCATTTTAAAACATTGGTAGTAATGACAAAAACAGATAAATGGTGAATTAAGACATTCAAAGTAAGATTTTATTGAAAGTTTCTCTTTCTGTGAGGCTTTGTCAGGTGCATATATTTTATTTGACAAATCCTCATGATGGGCAAAATGTAATGAAAGTTTACTCTGTTTGTGTCTTTGGATTCCCATCTTAAATATTTTCAGAAAATCCTATTTACTTCGAAATTTAAAGTACTAAGCATTGTAGTAGTATTGACATCTTTTTCCTTGCAGTCCTCTTCTAGTAGGTCAAGAGAAAAGCTTGAGCTTGATCTGACAGAGGCTCGTGAGACCATAGCTTCCCTCTTGGCTGAACTAACAAGATTACAGAAAAACCTGGAAGTGTGTGAGGGTGATCTAGACAGGTCAGAGAGAGAGGTTGACAAGCTGAGACATGACAAGGAGGAGATAACTTCGGACACTGACAACTTGAGGCATCGTGTAACCAGTCTTGAGATGCAGGTAAATACAGTGGACATTTGTCACCATGGTTGTTTAATATATTTATAGATGGGGTTGTAAAAGAAGTAAATGCTAGGGTGTTCGGGAGAGGGGTGGGATTAAATTATGGGGAATCAAATTCAAAATGGGAATTGACACAGTTACTTTTTGCTGATGATACTGTGCTTATGGGAGATTCTAAAGAAAAATTGCAAAGGTTAGTGGATGAGTTTGAGGATGTGTGTAAAGGTAGAAAGTTGAAAGTGAACATAGAAAAGAGTAAGGTGATGAGGGTATCAAATGATTTAGATAAAGAAAAATTGGATATCAAATTGGGGAGGAGGAGTATGGAAGAAGTGAATGTTTTCAGATACTTGGGAGTTGACGTGTCGGCGGATGGATTTATGAAGGATGAGGTTAATCATAGAATTGATGAGGGAAAAAAGGTGAGTGGTGCATTGAGGTATATGTGGAGTCAAAAAACGTTATCTATGGAGGCAAAGAAGGGAATGTATGAAAGTATAGTAGTACCAACACTCTTATATGGATGTGAAGCTTGGGTGGTAAATGCAGCAGCGAGGAGACGGTTGGAGGCAGTGGAGATGTCCTGTCTAAGGGCAATGTGTGGTGTAAATATTATGCAGAAAATTCGGAGTGTGGAAATTAGGAGAAGGTGTGGAGTTAATAAAAGCATTAGTCAGAGGGCAGAAGAGGGGTTGTTGAGGTGGTTTGGTCATTTAGAGAGAATGGATCAAAGTAGAATGACATGGAAAGCATATAAATCTATAGGGGAAGGAAAGAGGGGTAGGGGTCGTCCTCGAAAGGGTTGGAAAGAGGGGGTAAAGGAGGTTTTGTGGGCGAGGGGCTTGGACTTCCAGCAAGCGTGCATGAGGTGTTAGATAGGAGTGAATGGAGACGAATGATACTTGGGACCTGACGATCTGTTGGAGTGTGAGCAGGGTAATATTTAGTGAAGGGATTCAGGGAAACGGTTATTTTCTTATAGTCGGACTTGAGTCCTGGAAATGGGAAGTACAATGCCTGCACTTTAAAGGAGGGGTTTGGGATATTGGCAGTTTGGAGGGATATGTTGTGTATCTTTATACGTATATGCTTCTAAACTGTTGTATCCTGAGCACCTCTGCCAAAAGCAGTGATAATGTGTGAGTGTGGTGAAAGTGTTGAATGATGATGAAAGTATTTTCTTTTTGGGGATTTTCTTTCTTTTTTGGGTCACCCTGCCTCGGTGGGAGACGACCAACTTGTTGAAAAAAAAAAAAAAAAAATTGTGATTAACAGGTTACATTCCTGAAAACTGTGCTACCAATGATTTCTGTGACGTATGGAGCCAATTTTTTTACTATCATAATTTTTTGAAAAAATAATACTTTCTATATAATTCTGTTGATGAGGATGCTCTATGAAATACCTAAACTCAGTAAGGTTCAAACTATAAAAAGAAAGAGTACATGTAGCTAAAAAATGGTTACATTAATACCGTACAGCATTTGTTACTTACCTTTCAAGTCAGTTGTGATGCTTAACATCCCGAAGTGAGTGGAAAGGGTGGTTGTGGCCCTACTGAGCTGAGATTGATGATTGTGGTTGATGTTATGTTGAAGGTTGGGGAACTTGGATATTGATACAGCTGCCTCAGTTGATTGTTGCAGTGGAGTGAACAGGTATTCTGTCATACTCCACTGGTTTGTTTTACCCTGTAGTTCTTTATACAACCCACCATACATTCTAACTGGGTAAACTATCCAGAAGTAAATCTCCATTCATTTTTGGGCTGTCCATTCTCCTCACACACATAAAGCTTTTTTTTCTTAACAATAAGGCCATCAAGTGGAATACCTTTCTTTGCTTTTTCACTCTACAGATTTAGTAAACCGAGTTTTATTTAGCTGTAATGACCTATTCCTCACTCTTTTTGCTGTGTCACATTGAGGATTACTCATTGCACAAGCTTGTGTCTTTGTCTCGAATTGCACAAATCACTGATTCTCAAACACCAAATACTTATGCCATCTCCACGATGCATTCATCACCCTTCAGTATCTCAATTGCCTCTTTAATTTTTTTTCGGAATTGGCATAGTTTTACATAATTTATCTTCCTTGCTTCACCAGCATCACCTGCACTTCTTTTGGATCTTTCTTTCTTTCATCACACCGCCGTATCCCACTGAGGCGGGGTAGCCCAAAAGGAAAAACGAAAGTTTCTCCTTTTACATTTAGTAATGTATACAGGAGAAGAGGTTACTAGCCCCTTGCTCCCGGCATTTTAGTCGCCTCTTACAACACGCATGGCTTACGGAGGAAGAATTCTGTTCCACTTCCCCATGGAGATAAGAGGAAATGAACAAGAATAAGAACTAGAAAGAAAATAGAAGAAAACCCAGAGGGGTGTGTATATATGTGCTTGTACATGTAAGTGTAGTGTGACCTAAGTGTAAATAGAAGTAGCAAGACATACCTGAAATCTTGCATGTTCATGAGACAGAAGAAAGGACACCAGCAATCCTACCATCATGTAAAACAATTATAGGCTTTCGTTTTACACTCACTTGGCAGGACGGGTAGTACCTCCCTGGGCGGTTGCTGTCTACCAACCTACTACCTAGTACTTCTTTTGGATGTTATGATAAATATCCAGAGATGAGATAGGGTGATGAAATGGAAAAGTGAGCAATGATATACACTGACCTACATGGGAGGCTGCTTGCTTACTTCTGTTCACCTTCCAGCACTGTTAAAAGAAAGGAGTTGCTCAGTGTGTGGTGATGGGTCTCCTGTCTGCCTGCTGCAAACAGGAGACCACCAATGGAAATGAATTCCTGCACACCCTAATAGAAATTAAAACTTAAATTGAAATTGAAGAAGATTGAAAACATGAGCTATGACTGTGTGACTTTAGGTTTTTTAACTTTAGTGACATTGCAGGGATCTCAAGAAGTGATTGGCTTTCTTAAGATTTTGTTTACTTTTTTTTTTTTTTTTTTTTAACACATTGGTCATTTCCCACTCTTATAGTAAACTTATAATACTGGAAGCTTGAACCAAACTGTAAGCAGTTACAATATTTGTAGCATATTTTTATAATTTGTGTGGTAAATGAATGTACAGTTAGCCCTATATATTTGTGGAGGGAATGGGGTAAGGTCCCCCATGAACCTAGGAACCACAAATAATACAAAATTAAGACTGCCTAACAAATTTTGCTCCAGAGTTGGGTTCATTTTGTTTTTGAGATCCTAATGCTCTAATATCAATCTGATCTGGTTAATAGTACTATTAATAAGAAATAATTGCCAGAATAAGAGAGACTTGGACAATGGGAAGCCATCGAGCCCAAAAAAAAGTTGGATAATCTAATCTATTTCTTGGTTATCCTTCAGTAAATTCATTTGATAATCAAAATCCACAAATGCAGAGCTTATAGTGATGACTGCACTATAATCCCTCACTATGTGCGGGTTTGCTATGTGGGTATTCGCTTATATTCAACTCGCCATTTCTACAGAAATTCCCTGTGTGATATAAATTTGCTCTTATATGGTCAGTGCAGATCACAAAATGTAATGAGAATTCCTAGAATGAATAAATGCAGTGAGATCAAAACTACCAGGAGCAGCAGTCATTGCCCCCATGAATAGTGTCTTGCTAGGAGCACCTCTGGAAAGCAATGCCATTGCCACAATTCTCAGGAAGAAATGGGAAGAGTTAAGGAGAATGGAACAATGAATAGGCAATCTGGACACCCACGATGCCTTGTACCTTCTCACAAAGTGCTTGGGGTCTGCCCAGGTTGACATATTTCCTAAGATGTGCACCTTCATATGATAACCCTATACTGCACGAATATGACAGTATCCTGAGGCAGATTTTTACGAAAGTACTTAACCTTACTCTAGAACACGGGCAGTGGAACCAAGCTACACTGCCAGTCAGACTAGGAGGCATTGGTGTCTGCAAGTCTTCACAGATTGCACTACCTGCTTTTCTGTCCTCATGTATTGCATCCAGAGGGCTTGTAGCAGCTATTCTCCCTGAACATCTTAGGGACAAGATTGGAGTCCAGGACCAAAAGTTCATTGGCGGAGCCATGATCTGGGATAATCTAACGGGCTCTGAAACCAGACCTGCTTCCCCAACAACTACAAACAATCGCACTGGGATGGTCCAGTAGTGGAAAATATAGCCTCAACAATACTTCAGTGTGTCAGGGAAGGATAGAGCCCGCCTCCTGGAAGTGAGAGCCCCTCATGCAGGGGACTTTCTGTTGGCTGTTCCCAACTCCAGCCTTGGCACACGCCTCGACCCACAGACCATCCGCATTGGTGTTGCCACCCCTATTCTCGCCGAACATAGGTGTATTTGTGGCAGTGAAGCAGCAGATTGATTTGGGTACCATGGTCTTGTGTGTCATAAATCCGAGGGAAAGATTGCAAGACATGAGGAGGTTAATAACATTATCAAGAGGAGCCTCACAACAGCCAGATGCCCAGCAGTAAGGGAGCCACCCCAGCTATGCAGATCTGATGGCAGCCAGAAGCGTCCAGATGGTATCACTCTTCAAGCCTGGACAGACGGGAAGCAGGTGGTGTGGGACTATACATGTGTATCTACCTTGGCTGATACCTATCTCCAATACACCAGGGAGGAAGGAGGGGCAGCTGCCAGCTTCAGGGAGTCCCAAAAGTCTAGGAAATATGGAGAACTTGACCATCACTATATGTTTGTTCCCATAGGCTCAGAGACCCTTGGCTCATGGGGAAAGAATGCATCTAAATTCCTTAAGAAGCTGGGAAAAAGACTCATCAGGGTAATTAGGGATCCCAGGGCAGCTAGTTTTCTGTTCCAGCGGCTCAGTGCGTATGTTCAAAGGGGCAATGCCTGTTGTGTTTTTGGCACGCGCCCCAGCTCTGAGGAGCTGGATGAGATTTTCGCCTTATAGTCGGTGATACACACGTAACAACATGTACCGTATATGCCACCTTTATATCAACAATGTATCTCTTAAACCTTTTGTACCATATTATGTAATAAAATATACCTATTGGTAAAAAAGAATGAAAAGATGGGGTGGTAGGGGAAGTGGAATATTTAAACGGCTTCAGGAAGAAATCCAAATATTCTTCCTTGAAGTCTTTTTATCCACTTCTCTGAGGCTATGGGTCCCACAATTTACACCAGACGTGGTACCCCATCATATAATAAAAAAAAAAGGAATTAATTAGAAAAATAATCTTAAATATCATATACAGGCAGGCCTCACTTTACAGCGTTTCACTAATACAGCAGTTTTCAGTTATACTTACTTGTTCTTCATTTATTCAGACTTCCTACAATAAACATATTTAAATAACAAAAAGACACAATACTGTGACTGGAACAAAACAGATTACCTGCACATAGGAGGAGAGGGGAGCTTGCCACGACATTTCAGTCCGACTTGGACCATTTACAAAATCACACTAGCAGAAAGAGAAGGAGCAGTATGTATAGACCAGCAGATAGGTAAGGGACAAGTAGGAAAGGAAGCAGAGAGGTAGTGGTAGAGGTGGTGTTAATAGTAGTAGTAAGGTGGTGGTGGTAGTAGTCATGAGGTAGTGGTGGTGGTAGTAATAGTAGACGTGGTGGTGGTGTAGTAGTAGGTAGAGGTATTGGTGGTAGTAGTGGAGATGGTGGTGGTGGTGGTAGTAGTAGTGGAGATGGTGGTGGTGGTGGTAGTAGTAGTGGAGAGGTGGTAGAGGTGGTGGTGGTGTAGTAGTAGGAGATGGTGGTGGTATAATTGTGTGGTAGATATTGGTAGATACCGACAATATGTAAAGTAAAAGGACACAAGTGCAACTAATGTGACATTTTATTGTGGCAACGTTTCGCTCTTCAGGAGCTTTGTCAAGCCGATACAAGCAGTATATGGACACAGAGGGTATATAAAGGCTCAGAGTGAGGTGCAATACTAGTGAGGTACCATTTCGATGTTCACTAGTGGTAGTAGTAGTAGTAGTAGTGACAATATGGTAGAGCAATTAATTCGTACATGAGTAAAAGGATATAAAAGCTATTACTTGGGTAACATAAGAATAGGTTGGACAAATATAGACTGGATAGAGAAGACCTTTTTCAGTGTTCACTCTCTGTAATGTGCTTTGTGTAGTATAACAGGAGAGACTATGTGATGGCAGGGTTTACTGTTTTCAGGAGGATTCTCGCTAAGACTTCAAGATGGTGAAGCTGCTGTTGTTTTGTTTAATTGTATTCGAAACGGCGATCAGTGCTGATTCGAGGCACTTGAGTCTGCAGAAATTAGTTTCTTTGATCACTAATTGGGCATCCCTGAATTTCATGAGATGATTGGTGGAATTTCAGTGTTGTACACAGGCGTTGTACATCGCTTCTAGCACTTCAATAAAGGATCTAACCAGGACAAAATCAAAGCACCACGAACCAGTCAATGCAGGGGTTTACACTATACCCTGTGGAGGCTTTGACAAGATTTATGTAGGTGAAACAGCAAGAAACCTTGACACCCGCCTCAATGAACACACTTACGCATGTAGGAACGATAACTTGAACAACGCCTGTGTACAACACCGAAATTCCACCAATCATCTCATGAAATTCAGGGATGCCCAATTAGTGATCAAAGAAACTAATTTCCGAGGAAATGGTATGGTGATACCGACAAGATGTGGAAAAAGACACTTATGTACAGTTCAGGACATTTATTAAAGGAAACGTTTCGCCACGAGTGGCTTCTTCAGTCCTAATACAGAGAAAACTAAGAAAACACACATATATATAGTGGTGGGAGTCAGGTGAGGTGAAGCGTGGGTAAAGGTGGTAATAGTAGTAGTAGTAGTAATGGAACTAAGGAGGTGAGGTTAGAGAGGGACCTGCTGGCATCAAGTAACACCAGTTCCCAGGATGGGTAATATCCTCTTGCTTAGTAATTTTGAAATACTGTAACTACCGGATTTTTGCTTTATAGTGTTACTGACAGAAATTAGTGCAGCTTCCATGCATTTTCTCCGTCTTAAGTCGTCTTCTTTAATAACTAGTTTAGCTTCATTGAATTTCATGAGGTGTCCAACATCGTCTCTATGTTGAACACATGCGTTTTTGCGGTCATCATTTCTGCAAGCATTTTTGTGTTCTGCTATTCTAATGTCCAGAGTTCTGGCTGTTTCCCCTACATATACTTTGTCACACCCCCCACATGGTATAGTGTAGATTCCTGCACTTGTGCCAGAATCATGCTTGGGTTTTTGTATCAGGTTCCTAATAGTAGTTGAAGAGCTGGTAGATATTTTAGCCAGTTTTCTGTCAAACATTTTTGAAACATTAGTGGCAACATTGCTGACCGGTAAAACGATGTAACTTGGAGGCTTTTCTTCAATTTGATAGGTGTTTGACAGAAAACTGGCTAAAATATCTACCAGCTCTTCAACTACTATTAGGAACCTGATACAAAAACCCAAGCATGATTCTGGCACAAGTGCAGGAATCTACACTATACCATGTGGGGGGTGTGACAAAGTATATGTAGGGGAAACAGCCAGAACTCTGGACATTAGAATAGCAGAACACAAAAATGCTTGCAGAAATGATAACCGCAAAAACGCATGTGTTCAACATAGAGACGATGTTGGACACCTCATGAAATTCAATGAAGCTAAACTAGTTATTAAAGAAGACGACTTAAGACGGAGAAAATGCATGGAAGCTGCACTAATTTCTGTCAGTAACACTATAAAGCAAAAATCCGGTAGTTACAGTATTTCAAAATTACTAAGCAAGAGGATATTACCCATCCTGGGAACTGGTGTTACTTGATGCCAGCAGGTCCCTCTCTAACCTCACCTCCTTAGTTCCATTACTACTACTACTACTATTACCACCTTTACCCACGCTTCACCTCACCTGACTCCCACCACTATATATATGTGTGTTTTCTTAGTTTTCTCTGTATTAGGACTGAAGAAGCCACTCGTGGCGAAACGTTTCCTTTAATAAATGTCCTGAACTGTACATAAGTGTCTTTTTCCACAAACTAATTTCCGCAGACGCAAGTGCCTCGAATCAGCACTGATCGCTGTTTCGAATACAATTAAACAAAACAGCGGCAGCTTCACCATCTCTGAAGTCTTAGCGAGAATCCTCCTGAAAACAGTAAACCCTGCCATCACATAGTCTCTCCTGTTATACTACACAAAGCACATTACAGAGAGTGAACACTAAAAAAGGTCTTCTCTATCCAGTCTATATTTGTCCAACCTATTTTTATGTTACCCAAATAATAGCTTTTATATCCTTTTACTCATGTACGAATTAATTGCTCTACCATATTGTCACTACTACTACTACTACATTACTACAGTGGACCCCCAGTTAACGATATTTTTTCACTCCAGAAGTATGTTCAGGTGCCAGTACTGACTGAATTTGTTCCCATAAGGAATATTGTGAAGTAGATTAGTTCATTTCAAACCCTCAAACATACACGTACAAACGCACTTACATAAATACACTTACATTATTGGTCGCATTCGGAGGTAATCGTTATGCGGGGGTCCACTGTACATTAGTTGCACTTGTGTCCTTTTACTTTACAGTAGTAGAGGTGGTGGTGGTGGTAGTAGTGGTGGTGGTAGTAGTAGTAGTAGAGGTGGTGGTAGTAGTAGTGGTGGTGATAGTAGTAGAGGTGGTGGTGGTGGTAGTAGTAGAGGTGGTGGTGGGTAGTAGTAGTGGTGGTGGTGGTGGTAGTAGTAGTGGTGGTGGTAGTAGTAGTGGTGGTGGTGGTGGTAGTAGTAGTGGTGGTGGTGGTAGTAGTAGTGGTGGTGGTAGTAGTAGTAGTAGTAGTAGTAGAGGTGGTTGTGGTGGTAGTAGCAGTAGAGGTGGTGGTGGTAGTAGTAGTAGTAGAGATGGTGGTGGTGGTGGTGGTAGTAGTAGTAGTAGAGGTGGTGGTAGTAGTAGTAGAGCAGGTGGTGGTGGTAGAGGTGGTGGTAGTGGTATTAGTAGTAGAGGTGGTGGTGGTGGTAGTAGTTGTAGAGGTGGTGGTGGAAGTAGTAGAGGTGGTGGTGGTAGTAGTGGTGGTAGGGGTGTGTGGGGGGCAGGAGGAGCGGGGGGGGTTGGTGTTGGCAGCGGTAGCGGTAGCAGAAGTAGTGGAGTTAGTCAAAGACTAAGAAAGAGGAGCACTGTAAGGGTACTAGGGGCCCACAAAGGGTAGGAACAAAAACACAAAGGGGAGGGAAATAAAATAAATAATAAAGGACCAAACATACAAGGCAGAAGAAAGAAAACCCAAAGGAGAAAGAGGAAAGGGTAAGAGGGAGAAGGAGAAAAAAGAATCAGGTTAAGGCACGGGTGTTCTGAAGTTTGGAGCATTTTACAATGTAATGGGAAAGGAAGGCTTCTACAGAGACAAAGCCAGTACTAAGATTCATACAAGGAAAGGTGTGTATAAGGGAGGATTCAACCAGACGGTGACTGTGAAAGTTAGAAGTAGGGTAGACAGTTTTAGCAGAAGACCAGTCAGTAGGAGGACTTGGATCTCTGACACGACAGATAAGAGCATTGTTGGTGTTGGCAAGCCTAACACTACTTTTGTGCTCCCCGAGTCTGTGAGAAACAGAACGACCAGTTTCTCCAAAGTACGGAAGAGGACAAGAGGAAAAGGAAATAGAGTAGACACCAGGAGCATCTATAGAGGGAGGAAAGGTATGAACTAGATTGGTGCGATGAGTGTTAGTCTGGCGAAAAGTAAATTTGATATCTAAGGAATGGAAATTAGTTGAGATTAGTTGAGATTAGAAACACTTTAAATATAGGGAAGGCAGAGGACAGCAGAGTTCACAGGAGTAGAGAGTCTGGGAGAGAAGAAAGTCTGTTTAGCATGTGAGAAGGCAGAGTCTAAGAAATGGGAAGGGTAGCCAAGATGAGAAAATGAATTACGAAGAGTGGAAATTTCTGATTCAGGGAACTGAGGATCACAAATGCAGAGAGCACAGAGAAAGAGAGAAGTGAGAACCTTTTTCTTGACAGAGGGAGTATGGTGAGAAAAGTAGTGAATGTACATGCCACCATGCATAGGCTTGCAGTACACAGAAAAAGCAAAACCTGTATCTGAGCGGTGGACATGAACATCAAGGAAAGGAAGCAAAGAATTAGATTCCCATTCAGCTTTAAACTTAATGGAAGGGGCAAGATTATTAAGGGCACTGAGAAATGGTTGGAAGAGCCTAGTCATGAGGTCAAAGAGCAAAGATGTCATCTACAGAGGAGAGCCAGAGTGAAGGGCGCACATCAGTAGTAGAAAGAAGAACAGTCTCGAAGTATTCCTTATAAGGATTAGCAAGAACAGGAGAGCCCATGGCAACACCAAAGATTTGAGAATAATATTTGCCTTGGAAGAAAAAGGAATTTGAGTCCACACAAAGGAGAATAAGATAAAGAAAAACATCAGTATGTATAGGGAGATGAAGTAACCCATCATTGGTCTTCTCTCTGAGAAAACTGAGGACATCTTCCAGAGGGGCATTAGTGAAGAGGGACTCAACGTCAAGACTAAGCATCTGTGTTTTTGGTCCTGCCCTTTATGGACCCCTAGCTCCCTTGTAGTGCTTCTCTTTCTTAGCCTTTGACTGACTCCATTACTAACTACTACTACTACTACCTCTACCACTACCTCTCTACTTCCTTTTCTACTACCTCTCTTGTCGAGTCCCAGTCGGCTGGCCTATATATATACTGCCTCCTCTCCTTTCTGTTAGTGTGACTTTGTAAATGGTCCAAGTTGGGCCGAAATGTCAACGTGAGCTCTCCTCTGCTATGTGCGGGTTATTTGTGCACTATGAACTAAGGATAAAAATATTTTAAGGTAAGTAATGTATGTGTACAGTATATGCATTTTTTAGGCCTAGCTATATTGCTCACTTAATACATGATAGTGTAAACATGCTATCAGGCTTTTATATGTTGAAAGTAGAAAAAAAAGCTATGATTACCTTTACAGTGATTTTTGCTTTACAGCAGTAGCTCTGAACCTAACGTGCTGTATAAGCTGGGCCCTCCTGCACTCTGATGACAGTCTCATCAAAAAATAAACAGCATGAACTCAGGCATAGAGAATTCCAGATATAGCCAACATATCTGGAGAGGGTTTCGGGGATCAACGCCCCCGTGGCTTGGTCTGAGACCAGGCCAGACCAGACCAGACTTCAGTAATCAGAAAATTGACAGAGATAAATTAAACAATCCTAAGCACCCTTAATCCAATTTTCTGATGAATGGGATACAAAGAAGTAATGAACAAGGGAAAAATCCAACTTTTGCACAGTAAAAAGATCAGTTCCCAGGGCACAGTCTTGGTGCCTCTACTTCTCTTCCTTGTAGCACAAAGATACAAACACTAACCACAGCTTCGTATCATCCTTTGTGGATGATACAATATTTTTTTTTTTTTAACCTGTTGGCGGTTTCCCACTGAGGCATAAAAGTCACTTCAGTAGATGCAGAAAAATTGCAAGTGCATATCAATAAAATCTTCCATCAGGCAATAGAAAATAACATGATGTTCAGCAGTGACAAATTCCAACTGCTTAAATTTGGAGAGAATAAATAACTCAAAAGGAATGGTGTATGCAAAACACAGGATGATCACCTCATAGAACATAAGGAATATGTAAAAGGTAATAAAGAAAATGATGCAGAAGTTAGAAAGATGACATAGTGTATAATGAGAATTTCAAAATGAGAAAAATAATGCCAGTGGTGACACTTTAAATCACTTGTGCTATCTCACTTGAGAGTACTATTTGGTAATGATGGCTCCACTCAGGACAGGCGATATATCTAAGGTAGAAAAGGCAAAAATCATTTACTGCCCACATAAAGCAGATAATACACTTAAACTACTAGAAACACCTCTGAGTGCTGAGAATGCTCTCTCTGGAACAGAGGAGAGAGAGATAAAATAATACATCACCACAAACATGCATCATCACAAACTATAGTCAGCAGCAGGTTAGCAGTGCTGACCAAGGGTATACCATGCCTAGTATAAGCAAGAGAGAGGACTATTTTTGGCTCCTTGAAATGCTTACTCATTAATAAGATATGATTTATTATATAAGGAGTACCTCCATGAAGTTTTGGAAGTATGAGCTCAACATGAGAATGCCTCTTAGAAAGTGACCTGGAATGAAGAAGGAAGAGAGAAAGAGAATGAGAGAGAGAGAATGAGAGAGAGAGAGAATGAGAGAGAGAGAGAATGAGAGACAGAGAATGAGAGACAGAGAATGAGAGAGAGAGAATGAGAGAGAGAGAATGAGAGAGAGAATGAGAGAGAGAGAGAGAGAGAGAGAGAGAGAGTGTGTGTGTGTGTTACCAGACAGACTGATGAGAAGAAATGAAGCTAAAGGTTAGGAGCAGGTGGTCACGGGCAACACAGGAAGAGGAGAGGGAAGACAAATGGCAGGGTATCATGAGGGCCATATACACCCTCCTCCACAATTCCAGAGAACAAAGTTCACGAGAGTAAAGATGCAGAGTTTACAAGGAAGAGACGAGCAGGAGGAATAAAGATAGGAAACAACAAGCATGACTAACATGCTTATCTGTCTCACCCCCATTCATCAACTAACCTCCTCCTCCTTCTGCTCTCCATCCTACCACCAACCACAGCCTCCATCCCATCACTGAACAATCCAACTCAGTAATTCTTCTTCTTACCCTGTTGTCCCAGAAACCCTACCCAACTTGTGCTAATGCATTCCAACCCTGCAATTTAACTCAGCTAGCAACCCCACCTCACCTCATTACAAAGAGCCTCAAAAACATAAACATACATCTCTCTCTCAACAAACTAGTCGTATCCCACTGAGGCAGGGTGGCCCAAAAAGAAAAACAAAAGTTTCTCTTCATAACTTTAGTAACGTATACAAGACAAGGGGTTACTAGCCCCTTGCTCTTGGCATTTTAGTCACCTTTTACGACAAGCATGGCTTATGAAGGAAGAATTCTGTTCTACTTCCCCATGGAGAATAAACATACATGTTATTTGCAATAATGCAGATTAAGAGAGAAAATAAAGAAAAACAACCGAGACATTATGGCAGTTACAGAAACTAAAAGAATGGCTGTTAACCCTTAAACTGTCCAAACGTGGATCTATATTTGCGCGCGTAGTACTCCGAACTTGATTTTCTCCATAAGAAAGAATGTAAAAAAATGTAGATCTACGTTCGGAGCACTACGCGAGCAAATGTGGATCTACGTTTGGACAGTTTAAAGATTAAATAAATAAATGGATTAATTGTAAAGAAATTATTTGCAAAATATGTTACTCAGATTAGAATACAGAAATTAATTCAAATATGAATTACTAAGAGAAACTGAAAGCATTAAACCACTTTTGAGTTGTAAGAGCTGACTAAAATGCTGGTAACAAGGAGCTAGTAACCCCTTCTCCTGTATATATTACTAAATTTAAAAAGAGAAACTTTCGTTTTTCTTTTTGGGTCACCTTGCCTTGGTGGCATATTGCTGGTTTGTTGAAAGAAGAACCACTTTTGAGTTCACAAGAGAAATTTGTTAGAACTAACAGCAAGGAGAAGAGAAGGACACCATCTTAAGTGATATAAGTGGTTTAGGATGATAACAGGAAATATTTCAAGTGCTTTCTTTCATAACTGACATTTTACAAATAACCTAAATAAAGAATATAACACCAGAAGCATTGCTCAGTTTATGTAGTCACAAATAGTATGTCATTACATATTCCTCCCTCCCTCTCAGCCAACCCCATATTCATTTCCATTCTTTCTTTCTCTCTCTCTCATTCTCTTTTCTTTACAAAAAGCACGAGTTTGTTGGCAGCATCGGCACTTTCCTCTAAGGTATCATCATCGACATTCCCTCAGTACCTTTATAATAGTCACTTATTCGTATTTCTATTGTTATACTCCATATGCATGTCATAGAGAGTTGAGGGATGGGAAGCAGTCAGATTTTATCCAGTAAAGATGAGGGTATGACTCAAGAAATCGTAATGACACGATTGCAAATAAACCATACCCCCGGCCGGGATTGAACCCGCGGGTTCAATCCCGGCTGGGGGTATGGTTTTAAAGATGAGGGTAGCTCCAATTCCTCTAATCCAGAGCCCTTCACCACTTCAAGGCATAACTCCCCTTCCCCCCACATTGAATGGCCACTTATAGTTTGTATATGCATGTATTTTAGATATTTTTTCTAATTATTCCATCATAAACATATTTATTTGACCTATTATATGTGTGCCACTAACTTTTCTACTTGTCTCTGATATAGATCAAGGAACTGCTTGACCGTGTAGAGGAGCAAGAACACGACCTCTCTGAGAAGGTGTCCTGTGCCAACGAACTCAATGAGATGAGGAAGAAGTGAGTTGGTCCAGTCTCTCTTGTATTGTTTCATTCAGTGTGGTGATGCTCTCTGGGATGTTGTGCAATTGTTTGATGTTCTGTTCCCTCATACTCTCTTCTGCTTTACTCATATCTTCTTAATTATTATTGGTTTTATGTTATGTTGTTTTACTACAATTTAAATTAACTATAATATAGTATTTAGGAAATTCACAATTAATAATTTATAGTCCTTTATATACTAATTTTTGTACATTTAAGTAGCTGAGTTTAATAATTTTCCTATTATTGGTTTAATTACATAAATATTAAAAGTATTTTATAACTGGATTATTGAAGAAGTGGTAAAACAAGGTTTTGTTGTCTGAAGACATTTGCTAACCCTGTGTCATAACTCCTCATCCTGCTTGTTATGTTTGCTGCCAGTTAGGGGGACACCATAAGGCTCAGCATAGCCTCTGTCTCTCTGGCATTTACCACCTTAAGAGGTTCCTAATTAGGTGTGGGAAGAATGCAACCTCACTGCAGCCCAGTTGCCTCATTCACAAGTGCACCATTTGGCAAGTGTCAAGGTTGCTTAGCTCTGTTCCTCCTTGCCTTTTGTCTTGGAAAGTTCCTGTGTGTGTGTTCTTGAAAATATTAAGTGACATTTTGTTTATCTTGAAAGTACATGATATATTTAGGATTACTTGTGGTGACAAATATGTGAAGTTATGTATTACAGAAAATTTTCTCTCTCATTCCCTTCATAGTTTAGCTTCCAAGCATACTGATACATTATAACTCTATTGAAAATTTAGTATATTACTGGCATTTGTATTTTGTGTTGAATTTATTAGTTAACTTTTGTCTGTGCTGATAGGTAAAAAAAAAAAAAATTGGATCAGATTGAGGAATTTAGTTGACTATTTGTTTTCTTTTGCAGTCTCACAGGTCATAAAATTTATTTCTTAGTAATTGAACTCTGACTACAGTTCTTTTATATTTTTCTTCATCTCTTGTCTCCAGTTAAAATGATCACTTTTTCTGCTTGCGGTATTATGATTTTTACTTTTATTTAGTAGTCCATTATTTATCCTAGTCACATTATTCTCTCTACCATGTGCTATTAAATGGTGGGTTGTGTATATTTAAAGTAATTAATTTATGATCTTTGTTTTGGATTTCTATCACTAAGAGTTTAGCATTACTGTATTTGAGTTTTGGATTTGAATTTCTGTAGCATGTAGTATTTCTTTTAGTAATACTTATTAATAATCCACTGCCTTTCTTTCAATTTCTGTCTTTCAAACCGGACAGTATCCACTGAACTCTACTTCATGTAATAAGTCTTCCTTGAATTTTGTTTGTGGCTTGAAAAGTGTTCTAGTTAACGTGTGCATGTTTGTGTAGGTACAATGACGTACTCGCTTGCTGTCCTCTCAGTCTGCCACTGTTGACTGCAAACAACACTTTGAACTTCTTGAGAAAAAGTAAGGCAATTTATCTTTCATCTGTTATGAGTGTACACTTTATTATAGCTGCATGATAAGTTATATATGTATGTAGATAAATGGTTCAGAGAACCGACAAGTTAATAAATTAGACAAATGTGCAACATTTGGATAGGAAACGTTTCGCCACACAGTGGCTTCGTCAGTTCATACAAAGGAGAATGGTGAAAATAGGAGAAGTTTCAGGTAATCAGTCCCTCAGCCTTGAGTCGATGTAATCAATCCATCAGTCTTGAAAAGAATAGAGCATATGTGTGTGAAGAAGTGGCTTATATACTGTAGGCAGCAGAGGTGCAGGCATGACCTGCTTCCACATTTGGATTTGTCAAATGTGATACCACCTACGACTGCTGCACCTCTCCTGCCTACAGTATATAAGCCACTTCTTTGTACATATGCTGTATTCTTTTCAAGATTGATGGACTGATTACATTGACTCAAGGCTCAGGGACTGATTACCTCAAACTTCTGTTCTTCACCATTCTCCTTTGTATGGACTGATGAAGCCACTGTGTGGCAAAACATTTCCTCATTAACGATACCCAAGTGTTCTACATGTGTCTAATTTATCAAGTTCCTGTATATACTTTCTTTCAACGCACTGGCCGTATCCCACCAAAGCAGGGTGACTCAAACAGAAAAACAAAAGTTTCTCTATATAAATTTAGTAATGTATACAGAAGGGGTTACCAACCTCTTGCTCCTCAAGTTATATACATAATGATAATTTAGTATATAAATAATTTTTGGTATATTTCATGGAACAGATACCAAGAATTAAAAAGCAAAATGTTAAGCTTATTCTACTGATAACTATAGAAATATCTACTTGTATTTGTTATATCTTGTTCTGCATCTTCAATTCCATGTTCCATTCTTAAATGTCACATCTCTGAGAGAGTAGCATTATGTTGAGCCTTCACCAGAATTATCCAAGATGCTACTGTGTGCTGATCAGTAATTTTTTAGAAAACTGTATTGATCTATTTGTTTTTTCTAATTGCAAAATTTTTATTTAGAGAGAAGTTTCTGAAGGGAACAGTGAAGCAGAAATAGTGAGACTGATATACATATATTAAGTATATAAATGTCTTTGTTAGCATGCCATAAACAACTAACATTATTCCTCCTGCATCCACCTTCATCACCTACCGCTTCAATAAACAAGGTATTTGAAAGAGAGGGAAGAATGGGAGGAAAAAGTTAATTCAGAGGAAAAGAAATTTCTGGAACTTTCAGCTGCCCAAGCAAGTCATCATGATGATGTTGTCCAGAGACTTAACAGGTAGACATATCTAAATTTTAATAAGTCTAAATTTTGTTTATGTTCAGATATTACTGAGGATTAGTACATACTTCTCTTTTTGTCTTTTATAAATGGAGAGATTTTGGTACAGTATTGCAAAAAAAAAAAAATCAATAGAGAGATGCCAGGCTATGTAACAATATAAAATAACTTATGCCTAAAACTTCAGCTTAGTTACACTGTACATTGTTTGTTGATATCTAAGCAATATCTGCAGAAGGATAAAAATTACTAAATACAGTAGCCTTGCCAGACACTATACAAGTTGCTTTGCACAATTAAAATAAAAATGTAATTTAGTTGCAAACACATTCACGACTGATTTATAGACTTGAACTTTCTGTGCTGTTGGAAGTGTACATTAGGTTTTTAGGTAGCCAATGACAAAAATTTTTAATTTCAGATCACTGCAGGAGGCAGAAAAACGAATTCAGGGGTTAGTTTCCGAACTAGAAACAGAGAGATCTAACATGAGCTCTCAGAAAAAGATGTCAAATTCGCCTGAAGTAACAGGCTTGCGGAAAGAGAACCAAGAGCTGACCTCCAAAGTTAGTATGAGAAAACCTGTCAAGAGTTGAAGGAGTTTGGATACACTTTGATAAAATAATATATTTTTTTACTTTTACATTTCATTTTAGTGAAACATTTCACAGTATTCCTGGGTCTAAATATGTACTTTCTAATGTGTAACCTTCCTCATTAATTTTAAGAATTAAGAGAAGTAAATTGCTGGGTAACTAATAGATACAACAAATTTCAGTTAGAGCAACTAACAAGTGAGTTGTCTCGAATGCGGGACAGTCTGAAGTCTGAGAAGTCTGAAGCATATAAATGGAAAGATTTGGTGAAGGAATTGCGATCTCTACTTGATGGGAAAAATGAGGAAATTGAAAGAAAAAGAGAAGAGGTGAATATTCATTTTGATTTCAGAATGATTAAATAATGCTATTGAAAAATAAATATTAAATTGCATGATACAAACAAGTGAAAATTTTATGGGCTTTCACTCATTACTTTGGTGCTCTGAAGTAACAGTTCATTAAAATATGATTTATAGGATGCGTCTTGCTTGAAATATTAAAATGCAAAATTAAAAAATGATTACAAAAATGTAACTATAGATTATATTATTATAATCAAAAGGAAGTGCTAAACATACCGGGTTAACTATAGAATAAAAAAAGAACTTTCCAACTTACTTTAACCAAAACATCTTGTTTTTATATAATGTTAATTATTTAAATTTATTGTATAAGCCACCATTGGAAGTATCTCATGTGTCACTGTGTGATGGCATGTAATGTATCAGAGTGCCTGCATAACAAACTTGAAATGTTCTGATTACTATTTGTGGCACAGGATTAGCTATGATTGTTTGTCTCTAAATTTTTATTCTTCTTAAATATTGTAATTTGTAGTAGTTCACACAACCATGACTAGATTCACCCATGTGTCTGCCACTTGTGTTGTCAATAATTATCCTATGATTTTAGTTCCAAAAGAATTTCCACTTTTTAACATAGCCTTTTATGAACTTAAAGGTGGTTTTTTTATCTCTTATATTTTAATGAAGGCTTTTGCGTTTTTCAGTTGTGAAAGAAATTGTATAATATACCGACAATATGATAAGTTAAGACCCCATGTGCAACCATCTGGATATCTTTATTGTAGTCCAAGATTTCGCCATCCGTGGCTTTATCAATACAGATGGATGGCGAAATCGTCTACTAAATAAAGATATCCAGATGTTGCACATGTTCTATAACTTTCATGTTTTTCAGTTGTATACCAAAGCCCTTATTTCTTACTTCTAGAATTTCCTTTGCTGCATGTTTTTAAACTTTTCTGTTTTCTTTACATTTTCTTTACAAGTCTTGTACAGGCACCACACACACAGGCAAGGCATTGACAGTTCAGAATTCCTTTAAAAGGATGTAAAATGATGCTCACAATCTCAGCTCGGTGATTTTTCTTTTATAATTGCAGGCTGATCAGAAATCCTTTAGAGGAGTTGATAAGTCTTTCAGAAATTAAGGAAAAAAAAGTTGTACTTTATGTAGAGTAGAACTAACTTTAAAAGATTGTATATATATATATATTTTTTTCTGATCAAATGTCAAACTCAAAAGAAGCAGTTAAAAGATTTTAAATGATTAAGGAAGAATTAGTCATTAAAATTAAACTAACTATGCCTTTAAGAGACATTAGCATTATAAAAAAAATAATTGCCCTTAAGTGTCTCTAAGCAGCAGCTATGTGCCTAGCAAGAGGCAGCATAAATGCTTGAGTAGCAGGGAGGGCAGAGGAAACTGTGTATACAGTTTTTAAGAATGGGAGTGTTCCTCTGAGTTCACTTAGGGAGATCAGTTACTGAAGCAGGAATTCTTGACAAATATTTTAACAATTAAAATAGTGTGAAATGCCCTGGGAAGACTTACCATGAAGCCACCTTTTCTAACAAGGGAACTCTTACAGAGATTAAGGAATCAGAGGTATAGTAAGAATGCTGTCAACTACATACAGTACATCAATGATTATCCAGTGATCATTTATTTAGCTTCCGTTGGTCTAGTTCAATCTGTACCAGCACCTAAACAGATTGTGATCATCCAATATTGTTGAAAATCCAGGGCACCCTTTCTCCATGAACAAAGTGTATAATCAGTGATCTTCTGTATATAAATGTAGTTGAAATGTAAACTGTAATTAAACATAGTAATGAGTAATGAGATGTGAATGGTAATGTTAACAGGTGATTGAGACCCCTATATGGCAGCCCCTCCTCGTCACCTCCCCCCCTTCCACGACTGTCTACCCTCGTGCCCCAACCTGCGAGACCCCCGTCATTGTGGTATTGTTTAGTCTGTGTTCTACTCATGCTTACAGTGCCAAGGGAATCCTCTCACTTGCCTATGTAGTTGTGGTCAAACATTTTTCATCATAATTAGTTTAATCAACCCTAGGACAAAAATAAATTGGCAGTGAATTTTTAAAATATGCTTTTGTAAATAATAAAATAATAAATCTACCCATAAAAATATTACAACACAGCTATTTTAACTTTTAAAACACCTCATGTTTGTACAGCTTATTTATGTGGGTATTTAGTGGTTGATCAGGAATAATTTACTAATCAAATATCTATATTTAAGTTTACTTTGTTGCTTAAGTGATATTTATTAATTTCTTAATGTATGGCAGGGAAAGCCATAAGAGATAATATAAGCAGAAAGATAATATCTAGTTTCAAACATTCTCTTCTGCAGTTGACTACGAGCCTAAGCTGAGGATGAAAATTACAAGAACAATTTCTGATAATCATTTGGAAATTTTTTATTCTAATTTTATAGTTAATTTTTGTTGGTGTTCAAATCTAAACATAAATATTTGGTCATACACAAATAACCTGCACATAGAAGACTGAAACTTATGACATGTTTCAGTCCTACTTACCTCTCATATTTTCTGGCTCCCTTGCCTTTGCGTTTCTGTGCGACTAGTTAATGGTCCAAGTTGGACTGAAAGGTCATCATAAGTTTCAGTCTCCTGTGTGTAGATTATTGTGCCTTTTTATTCTAAATGTTTGCTACAATTGTTCTAGTGATTGTGCATCTTTGATGCCTGGTATCAAATAGAAATTTCTTTTAATATTTGCTTTTATAGTTTTCTATTGCACTGTCTTTTATTTAACAATGTGATTTACAATAATAATAAAAAATTAATGTCAATATCTAATTCATTTTTTGCATATGTTTTTTGTTTGGATAATTTATTTTACTTTGTAACAGGTTGATGGTCTACGTGATTCCCTGAAGGTAACACAGAGAGAACTTGAGCATACTGCTGACCGCTTGCACCGTGGCATTGAAGAAAATGAAACATTGTGTAGCAGGATACGAGAGCTTGAACGACAACGACAAGATAAAGTGAGAATAAAATTATATGGGAAATGAATTCTCATAGCGATTACTATTAAGTTTATTAAATACATTGCTTTAGAACTAAAAATTTGGATATTAGAGTTGTGAGCATGGGTGATGCAGTAAGCAAAGGCACCTTTAGATAACAATTTTGGAAAAATGAATAAGAACAGTGTTAATACCGATTATTTTTTTTATTTTTTTTTTTCAACAAGTCGGCCGTCTCCCACCTAGGCAGGGTGACCCAAAAAGAAAGAAAATCCCCAAAACGAAAATACTTTCATCATCATTCAACACTTTCACCTCACTCACACATAATCACTGTTTTTGCTGAGGTGCCCAGATACAACAGTTTAAAAGCATATATAAAGATACAATATAAAAAGTGACCTGAAATAATATAATAAACTCCCTATAGAATATAATATCAGGGCCCCAGTTATATATATACTGTCCTATTACACATCCCTTCAAACTGCCAATATCCTGAACCCCTCCTTTAAAGTGCAAGCATTGTACTTCCTATTTCCAGAACCCAAGTCTGGCTATATAAAAATAACCGGTTTCCCTGAATCCCTTCACTAAATATTACCCTGCTCATACTCCATATAAGAGTGTTGGAACTACTATACTTTCATACATTCAATTCTTTGCCTCCATTGATAACGTTTTTTTGTCTCCACATATACCTCAAGAAAGGTAGTACACTGGTAGACAGCAACCGCCCAGGGAGGTACTACCATCCTGCCAAGTGAGTGTAAAGCGAAAGCCTGTAATTGTTTTACATGATGATAGGATTGCTGGTGTCTATTTTTCTGTCTCATAAACATGCAAGATTTCAGGTACGTCTTTGCTACTTCTACTTACACTTAGGTCACACTACACATACATGTACAAGCATAAATATACACACCCCTCTGGGTTTTCTTTCTAGTTCTTGTCCTTGTTTATTTCCTCTTACTTCCATGGGGAAGTGGAACAGAATTCTTCCTCCGTAAGCCATGCATGTTGTAAGAGGCGACTAAAATGCCAGGAGCAAGGGGCTACTAACCCCTTCTCCTGTATATATTACTAAATGTAAAAGGAGAGTAAAAGAAAGGTGAAGAGAGTGCAAAAGGAGAGCAGATGATAGAGTGGGAGAGGCACTGTCAAGAAATTTTAATGAAAATAAGAAAAAATTTTGGAGTGAGTTTAAAAAGTTAAGAAAGCTTACACTGCCAGGTCGATAGGGAGGCTATTGGTGTCTGCAAGTCTTCACGATTGCACTACCTGCTTTTCTGTCTATGTATTGCATCAGAGGGCTTGTAGCAGCTATTCTCCCTGAACATCTAGGGGACAGATTGGAGTCCTGGAACAATAGTTCATTGGACGGAGCAATGATCTGGGGATAATCTATACGGGCTTGAAAACAAGACCTGCTTCCCCAACAACTACAAACAATCGCACTGGGATGGTCATGTAGTGGAATATATAGCCTCAACAATACTTCTGTGTGTCAGGGAAGGATAGAGCCCGCCTCCAGGAAGTGAGAGCCATCTTGCAGGGGTCTTTCTGTTGGCTGTTCCCAAACACCAGCTTGGCACAGCCTCAGACCCACAGACCATCAGCATTGTGTTGCCACCCCTTTCTCGCCGACTAAGTGTATTTGTGCATGAAGCGCAATTGATTTGGGTACATGTCTTGTGTGTCATAAATCGAGGGAAAGATTGCAAGACATGAGGAGGTTAAATAAACATTATCAAGAGGAGCCTCACAACAGCAGATGACCCGCAGTAAGGGAGCCACCCAGCTATGGCAAGATCTGAGGGCAGCAGAAGGTCCAGATGGTATCACTCTTCAAGCATGGACAGACGGAAGCAGGTGGTTTGGGGACTAACATGTGTATCTACCTTGGCTGATACCTATCTCAATACACCAGGGATGGAAGAGGGCAGCTGCAGCTTCAGGGAGGTCCAAAAGTCTAGGAAATTATGGAGAACTTTGACCATCACTATATGTTTGTTCCATAGGGTCAGAGACCTTGGCTCATGGGGAAAAGAATGCATCTAAATTCCTTAAGAATCTGGGAAAAAAGACTCTCAGGGTAATTAGGGATCCAGGCAGCTAGTTTTCTGTTCCAGCGGCTCAGTGCGTATGTTCAAAGGGGCAAATGACTGTTGTGTTTTTGGCACGCGCCCCAGCTCTGAGGATGCTGGGATGAGATTTCGCCTTATAGTCCGAGTGATTTACACACGTAACAACATCGTACCGTATATGCTCCTTTATATCAACAATGTATCTCTTAAACTTTTGTACCATATTATGTAAATAAAAAATATACCTATTGGTTAAAAAAGAATGAAAAGATTGGGTGGTAGGGGAAGTGAATATTTTAAACGGCTTCAGGAAGTAAATCCAAAAATATTCTTCCTTGAATGTCTTTTTTTCCACTTCCTGAGGTAATGGGTCCCACAATTTACAACCAGACGTGTACCCCATCATATAATAAAAAAAAAAGAATTAATTAGAAAAATAATCTTTAAATATCATAGTAAGGCAGGCCTCACTTTACAGCGTTCACTAATACAGACAGTTTTTCAGTTATACTTACTTGTTCTTCAATTTATTCAGCTTCCTACAATAAACATTTTAAATAACAAAAAGACAAATACTGTGACTGGGAACAAACAGATTACCTGCACATAGGAGGAAGAGGGGAGCTTGCCACGACATTTCAGTTCTGACTTGGACACAATTTACAAAATCACACTGCGAAAGAGAAGGAGGCCAGTAGGTATAGACCAGCGTTAGGGTAAGGGACAAGTAGGATAGGAAGCAGAGAGGTAGTGGTAGAGTTGGTGTTAAATTGGTAGTAGTTAAAGGTGGGGTGGTAGTAGTCATAGAGGTAAGTGGTGGTGGTGTAATAGTAGACGTGGTGGTGGTTAGTAGTAGAGGTATTGGTGGTAGTAGGTAGAGGTGGTGGTGGTAGTAGTAGTAGAGATGGTGGTGGTGGTGGTAGTAGTATTGGGATGGTGGTGGTGGTGGTAGTAGTAGTGGGAGATGGTGGTGGATAGTAGTAGTGAGAGATGGTGGTGGTAGGTAGTAGTAAGGTAGTAGAGGTGGTGGTGGTAGTGGTAGAGGTGGTTTGGTGTAGTAGTAGTGGTTGTAATAATGGTTGGTAGAATTACTGACAATATGTAAAGTTAAAGGACACAGTGCAACTTATGGTGACATTTTAATGTGCATCGTTTCGCTCTTCAGGTGCTTTGTCAAGCGATACAAGCAGTATATGGACACAGAGGGGTATATAAAGGCTCAGAGTGAGGGTGCATACTAGTGTGGTACCATTTCGAATGTTCACTAGTGGTAGTAGTTAGTTGTAGTAGTGACAATTTGGTAGAGCAATTAATTCGTACATGAGTAAAAGGATATAAAAGCTATTAACTTGGGTAACATAAGAATGGTTGGACGAATATAGAACTGGATAGAGAAGACCTTTTCAGTGTCACTCTCTGTTGATGTGGCTGTGTAGTATAACAGGAGAGACTATGTGATGGGCAGGGTTTATGTTTTCAGGGAAGGATTTGCTAAGGGACTTCAGAGATGGTGAAGCTGTGTTGTTTTGTTTTAATTGTATTCGTAAACGGCGATCAGTGCTGATTCGAGGCACTTGAGTCTGCAGAAATTAGTTTCTTGATCACATAATTGGGCGTCACTGAATTTTCATGATATGATTGGTGGGAATTTCAGTGTTGTACACGGGCGTTGTACATCGCTTCTAGCACTTCAATAAAGGATCTAACCATGGACCAAAATCAAAGCACCACGAAAACAGTCAATGCAGGGGTTTACACTATACCCTGTGGAGGCTTTGACAAGAATTTATGTAGGTGAAACAGCACAAGAAACCTCTGACACCCGCCCAATGAACACACTTACGCATGTAGGAACGTTTCTTGAACAACGCATGTGTTACAACACCGAAATTCCACCAATCATCTCATGAAATTCAGGGTACGGCACCAATAGTGATCCAAGAAAACTAATTTCCGCAGACGCCTGTGCTCGATACATCAGCACTGATCGCTGTTTCGATTACAATTAAACAAACAGCAGCAGTTCACCATCTCTGAAGTCTTAGTGAGAATCCTCCTGAAATCTGTAAACACCTGCCTTCCATAGTCTCTCTGTTATACTACACAAAGCACATTACAGAGAGGTGAACACTAAAAAGGTTCTCTATCCAGTCTCATATTTGTCCAACCTATTTTTATGTTTACCCAAATTCATAGCTTTAAATTATCCTTTTACTCATGTACGAATTAATTGCTCTACCATATTGTCACTACTATACTACCTACTACTTACTACTATTACTACAGTGGACCCCCAGTAACGATATTTTATTCACTCCAGAAGTATGTTCAGTGCAGTATGACTGAATTTGCGAGGGTTCCATAAGGATTGTGAAGTTGATTAGTTCATTTCAAACCCTCAAGCATTACTCGTACAAACGCACACTTAATAAATAACTTACATTATTGGTCGCATCTGTGGTTATCGTTATGCGGGGGTCCTATGTACATTTAGTTGCACTTGTGTCCTTTTACTTTACATGTAGTAGGTGGTGGTGTGGTTGTAAGTGGTGGTGGTGGTGGTAGTAAGTAGAGGTGGTGGTTTTAGTAAGTAGTGGTGGGGGTGTGGTGGAGGGGGGGGGTGTGGTGGTGTGGGGGGGGGGGGTGGTGGTGGGGGGGGGGGGGGGGGTGGTGGGGGGGGGGGGGTGGAGGTGGTGGTGGTGGTTGTGTGGGGATGGGGGGGGGTGTGTGCTGGTGTGGGGGGGGGGGGGGGGGTGGTTGTGGTGGTTGTGTGGGGGGGGGGGGGGGGGGTGGTGGTGGTTGGTGGTGCTGGGGGGGGGGTGAGGGGGGGGGGGGGGTGGTGGTGTGGGGGGGGGGGGGGGTGTTGTGGGGGGGGGGTGGGTGTGTGGTGGTGTGGGGGGGGTGGGGGGTGGTGGGGGTGTGGGGGGGGGGTGGAGTTGTGGTGGGGGGGGGTGGTGGGGGGGGTTGGGGGTGTGGGGGGCTGTGGTGCGGGGGGAGGATTGGGGGGAGGAGGGACGGCTCGGCGGGGCGGGGGGGGTGAGGCAGAGGGGGAGATCGGGTCCCGCTAGGGTGCGGCGGGAGAGGAGACAGCCTCGGGGACGGGGGGCCTGGGGGGTCACGGAAGGGGCAGATGGGTTCTGGGGGTGTGAACGGTAGGGGAGGGGGAGGGTTAGGGGCGATCCTTAGCGAGGAGGGGAGGGCCCCCCCCCCCCCCCCCCCCCCCCCGGCGGGGTGGCGGGGGGAGGCATTGGAGTTGGGGGGAGTGTTGCCGAAGGACGGGTGGGGGGGTGAGCAGCGGGGTGAGGTGCGAAGAGTGGTGTTGTACGGGAATGAGGGGAGGGGGGTGAGAGCTGTGGGTTTTTTTTAAATTTTTCTTTTGGTGGTGGCTAGGGCTGTAGGGTAGCAGAAGTAGTGGTAGTTAGTCAAAGACTAAGAAAGAGGCAGCACTGTAAGGGTACTGGGGGCCCACAAAAGGGTAGGCAACAAAAAACACAAAAAAAAACCCCCCCCCCCCCCCAAAAACCAAAAAACCCCCCCCCGGGAGGGAAATAAAATAAAAATAAATAATAAAAGGGACCAACACACAAGGCAGAAGAAAGAAAACCTAAGGAGAAAGGAGGAAAGGGTAGAGGGGAGAAGAGAAAAAAGAAATCAGGTTAAGCACGGGTGTTCTGAAGTTTGGAGCATTTTACAATGTAATGGGAAAGGAGGTATCTACAGAGGGACAAAGCCAGTACAAGATTCATACAGGAAAGGTGTGTATAAGGGAGGATTCAACCAGCGGTGAACTGTGAAAGTTAGAAGTAGGTAGACAGTTTTAGCAGAAGACCAGTCAGTAGGAGGACTTTGGATCTCTGACCACGACAAGATAGGCATTGTTGGTGTTGGCAAGCCTAACACTACTTTGTGCTCCCGAGTCTGTGAGGAAAACAGAATGACCAGTTTCTCCAATGTACGGAAGAGGACAAGAGGAAAAGGAAATTAGAGTAGACACCAGGAGCATCTATAGAGGGAGAAAGTATGAAATAGATTGGTGCGATGAGTGTTAGTTGGCGAAAAGTAATTTGATTCTATGGAATGGAAAATTAGTTGAGATTTGTTGAGATTAGAAACACTTTAATTATAGGGAAGGCAGTGGACAGCTGAGTTCAAGGAGTAGAGAGTCTGGGGAGAAGAAGTCCTGTTTAGCATGTGAGGAGCAGAGTCTAAGAAATGGGAAGGTGTAGCCAGATGAGAAAATGATTTACTGAAGAGTGGAAATTCTGATTCAGGGAATGAGGATCACAAATGCAGAGAGCACTGAGAAAGAGAGAGGTGGAACCTTTTTGACAGAGGAGTATGGTGAGAAAAGTAGTGAATCGTCATGCCCCATGAATAGGCTTGCAGTATACAGAAAAAGCAAAACCTGTATTGAGCGGTGGACTTGAACATCAAGAAAGAAGCAAGAATTAGATTCCCATTCAGCTTTAAACTAATGAAGGGGCAAAGGATTTATTAAGGGCACTGAGAAATGGTTGGAAGAGCCTAGTATGAGGTACAAAGAGCAAAGGATGTATATACAGAGGAGAGGCCAGAGTGAAGGGCGCACATCAGTAGTAGAAAGAAGAACAGTCTCGAAGTATTCCGTATTAAGGATTAGCAAGAACAGGAGAGCCATGGCAACACCAAAGATTTGAGAATAATATTTGCCTTGGAAGAAAAAGGAATTTGAGTCCACACAAAGGAGAATAAGATAAAGAAAACTATCAGTATGTATAGGGAGATGTAAAGTAACCCATCATTGGTCATTCTCTGAGAAACTGAGGAGATCTTCCTGAGGGGCATTAGTGAAGAGGACTCAACGTCAAGACTAAGCATCTGTGTTTTGGTCCTGCCCTTTATGGACCCATAGCTCCCTTGTGTGCTCTATTTCTTGGCCTTGACTGACTCCATTACTAACTACTACTACTACTACTCTACACTTCCTCTCTACTTCCTTTCTACTAACCTTCTTGTCGAGTCCCAGTCGGCGGCCTATATATATACTGCCTCCTCTCCTTTTGTTAGTGTGACTTTGTAAATGGTCCAAGTGGCAAAAATGTCAACAGTGAGCTCCCTTTGCTATGTGGGGTTATTTGTGCCTATGAACTTAAGGTTAAAATATTTTAAGGTAAGTAAATGTATGTGTACAGTATATGCATTTTTTTATGGCCTAGTATATTGACTCACTTAATACATTGATAGTGTAGGACATGCTATCAGGCTTTTATATGTTGAAAGTAGAAAAAAGCTATGATTTACCTTTACATGATTTTTGCTTTACTAGCCAGTTGCTCTGAACCTAACGTGCTGTTATATAAGCTGGGCCTCCTGCACGCTGATGACAGTCTCATCAAAAAAATAACAGCATGAACTCAGGCATAGAGAATTCCAGATATAGCCAATAGCTGGAGAGGGTTTCGGGGATTCAACGCCCCCGTGGCTTTGTCTGAGACCCGACCAGACTTCAGTAATCAGAAAATTGACAGTGATAATTAAACAATCCCTAAGCACCCTTAACCCAATTTTGATGAATGGGATTCAAAGAAGTAATGAACAAGGGAAAAATCCAACTTTTGCCGCCACAGTAAAAAGATCAGTTCCCAGGGCACAGTCTTGGTGCCTCTACTTTCTTCCTTGGTATTACAAAGATACAAACAATAACCCCACAGCTTGTATCATCCTTTGTGGATGATACAAATATTTTTTTTTTTTTACCTGTTGCGTTTCCCACTGAGGCATAAAAGTCACTTCAGTAGATGCAGAAAAATTGCAAGTGCGTATCAATAAATCTTCCATCAGGCAATAGTAAATAACATGATGTTCAGCAGTGACAAATTCCAACTGCTTAAATTTGCGAGAGAATAAATAATCAAAAGGGAGGTGTATTGCAAAACAAGGATGATCACCTATAGAACATAAGGAATATGTAAAAGGTAATAAAGAAAATGATGCAGAAGTTAGAAAAAAAAAGGGGGGGGGGGGGGGATGACATAGTGTATAATGAGATTTCAAAATGAGAAAAATAATGCCAGTGGGTGACACTTTAAATCATTGTGCTATCTCACTTGAGGATTAATATTTGGTAATGATGGCTCCACTCAGGACAGGAGATATATCTAGGTAGAAAAGGCAAAAATTCATTTTATGCCACTAAAGCAGATAATACACTTAAATATAGAAACAACCTCTGAGTGCTGAGAATGCTCTCTCTGGAACAGAGCGAGAGAGAGATAAATAATACATCCCACAAACATGCTCTTCACAAACTATAGTCGCAGCAGGTTGCAGTGCGAACAAGGGTTACATGCCTAGTATAAGCAGGAGAGGACTATTTTTGGCTCCTTGAAATGTTACTCATTAATAAGATATGATTATTTTATAGAGTACCTCCATGAGTTTTGGAAGTATGAGCTCAACATGAGATGCCTCTTTAGAAAGTGACCTGGAATGAAGAAGGAAAGAGAGAGAGAGAAATGAGAGAGAGAGAATGAGAGAGAGAGGAGAATGAGAGAGAGAGAGGATGAATGAGAGAGGGGGGGGGGGGGGGGGGGGGTGGGGGGGGGGGGGGGGGGGGGGGGGGGGGGGGTTGGGGGGGGAGAGACGGAATGGAGTGAGAGATGAGGGGCTGAGAATGTGAGAGAGAGAATGAGAGAGAGAGAGAGAGAGAGTGTGTGTGTACAGACAGACTGATGAGAAGAAATGAAAGCTAAAGGTTAGGAGCAGGTGGTCACGGGCAAACAAAGGAAGAGGGAGAGGGAAGACAAATGGCAGGGGTATCATGAGGGCCATATAACACCTCCTCCACAATTCAGGAACAAAGTCATGAGAGTAAGATGCAGAGTTTACAAGGAAGAGACGAGCAGGAGGAATAAAGATAGGAAACAACAAGCATGACTAACTTGCTTATCTGTCTCACCCCATTCATCAATAACCTCCTCTCTCCTGCTCTCCATCCTACCACCAACCACAGCCTCCATCCCATCATGAACATCCAACTCTGTAATACTTCTTCTTACCCTGTTGTCCCAGAAAACCCTACCCAACTTGTGATAATGCATTCCAACCTGCAATTTTTAAACTCAGCTAGCAAACCCCACCTCACTCATTACAAAGCCTCAAAAAACATTAAAACATACATCTCTACTCTCACACAACTAGTCGTATCCCACTGAGGAGGGTGGCCAAAAGAAAAAACAAAAGTTTCTCTTCATAACTTTAGTAACGTATACAAGACAAGGGGTTACTAGGCCCCTTGTCTTGGCATTTTAGTCCACCTTTTACGACAGCATGGGCTTATGAAGGAAGAATTCTGTTCTACTTCCCCATGGAGTATAAACCATACAGTTATTTGCAATAAATGCAGATTAAGAGAGAAAATAAGAAAACAAACCGAGACATTTATGGCAGTTACAGAAACTAAAGATGGCTGTTAACCCTTAAACTGTCCAACGTGATCTATGTTGCGCGCGTAAGTACTCCGAACTTGATTTTCTCCATAAGAAAAGAATGTAAAAAAAATGTAGATCTACGTTCGAGCACCTATGGAGCAAATGTGGATCTTACGTTTGGACAGTTAAGATTAAATAAATAAAAGGATTAATTGTAAAGAAATTATTTGCAAAATATGTTACTCAGATTAGAATTACAAAATAATTCTATATGATTAACCTGAGAAACTGAATGCATTAAGCCACTTTGAGTTGTAAGATGCTGACTAAAATGTGGTAAAGGAGGGCTAGTAACCCCTTCTCCTGTATATATTATAAATTTAAAAAGAGAACTCTTCGTTTTTCTTTTTGGGTCACCTTGTTTTAACGTGGTGGCATATTGCTGTTTGTTGAAAGAAGAACCACTTTTGAGTTCACAGAGAAAAGTGTTAGAACTAACAGCAAGGAGAAGAGAAGGACACCATCTTAAGTGATTTAAGTATGGTTTAGGATGATAACAGGAAATATTTCAAGTGCTTTCTTTCTTAACTGACATTTTGACAATAACCTAAATAAAGGAATATAACACCAGAAGCTTGCTTCAGTTTAGTAGTCACAAATAGTATTCATTACCATTTTCCTCCCTCCCTCTCCCAGCCAACCCCATTTTCATTTCCTTCTTACTTTCTCTCCTCTCTATTCTCTTTTCTTTACATGAAGCACGAGTTTGTTGGCAGCATCGGCCACTTTCCTTAAGGTTATCATCATCGACATTCCCTCAGTACCTTTTTATAAAAGTCACTTATTCGTTTTTCTATTGTTATTCTCCATATACAGTCATAGAGGAGTGGGGATGGGAAGCAGTCAGATTTTATCAGTAAAGATGAGGTATGACTCAAGAATATCGTAATGAACACGATTGCAAATAAACCATACCCGGCGGGATTGAACCGCGGGTTCAATCCGCCGGGGGTAGGGTTTTAAAGATGAGGGTAGCTCCAATTCCTCTAATCCAGTGCCCTTCACCACTTCAAGCATAACTCCCCTTCCCCCCACATTGAATGGCCATTATATTTTGTATATGCATGTATTTTTGATTTTTTTCTAATTATTCCATCTAAACATATTTATTTGACCTATTATATGTATGCACTAACTTTTCTACTTGTCTCTGATATAGATCAGGAACTGCTTGACCGTGTAGAGGAGGCAGAACACGACTCTATGAGATGGTGTCCTGTGCCAACGAACTCATGAGATGAGGAAGAGTGAGTTGGTCCAGTCTCTTGTATTGTTTCAGTCAGTGTGGTTGATGCTCTCTGGGAAGTTGTGCAATGGTTTGTTGATTTTCTGTTCCCTTCATACTCTTTCTGCTGTACTCATATCTTCTTAATTATTATGGGTTTTTATGTTATGTTGTTTTACTACAATTTAAAATTAACTATAATATAGTATTTAGGAAATTCACAATTAATAATGTATAGTCTTTATATTACTAATTTTTGTAATTAGTTGCTGAGTTAATAAATTTCCTATTATTGGTTTATTACATAATATTAAAAGTATTTTATAACTGGATTATTGAAGAAGTGGTAAAATACAAGGTTTGTTGTCTGAAGACATTTGCAAACCCTGGTCATAACTCTCATCCTGCTTGTTATGTTTGCTTGCCAGTTTGGGGACACCATAAGGCTCAGCATAGCCTCTGTCTCTCTGGCATTTACCACCTTAAGAGGTTCCTAATTAGGTGTGGAAGAATGCCAACCCTTTTCCCCCCAATGCTGCCCCAGTTGCTTCATTCACAAGTGCACCATTGCAAGTGTCAAGGTCTGCTTTGCTCTCGTTCCTCCTTGCCTTTTGTTTGGAAAGTTCCTGTGTGTGAGTTCTTGAAAAATATTAAGTGACATTTTGTTTATCTTGAAGTACATGATATATTTAGGATTACTTGTGGTGAACAAATATGTGAAGTTATGTATTACAGAAAAATTTTCTCTTCTTCCCTTCATAGTTTAGTTCCAAGCATACTGATACATTATAACTCTATGATAATTTAGTATATTATGGATTTGTATTTTGTGTTGAATTTATTAGTTAACTTTTGTCTGTGCCTGATAGGTAAAAAAAAAAAATTGGTTCAGATTGAGGAATTTAGTTGACTTATTTGTTTTCTCTTGCAGTCTCACAGGTCATAAAATTTATTTCTTAGTAATTGAACTCTGACTACAGTTTCTTTTTTTATTTTTCTTCATCTCTTGTCTCAGTTAAAATGATCACTTTTTCTGCTTGCGGTAATTATGATTTTTACTTTTATTTAGTAGTCCATTATTTATCCTAGTCACATTATTCTCTCTACCCATGTGCTATTAAATGGTGGGTTGTGTATATTTAAAGTAATTAATTTATGATCTTTGTTTGGATTTCTATCACTAAGAGTTTAGCATTACTGTATTTGAGTTTTGGATTTGAATTTCTGTAGCATGTAGTATTTCTTTTTAGTAACACTTATTAATAATCCACTGCCTTTCTTTCAATTTCTGTCTTTCAAACCGGACAGTATCCACTGAACTCTACTTCATGTTATAAGTCTTCCTTGAATTTTGTATTGTGGATGAAAAGTGTTTAGTTAAGTGTGCATGTTTGTGTCGTGCCGTACATTGACGTACTGGCTTGCCGGTCCTTCAGTTCTGCCACTGTTGACTGCAAACAAACACTTTGAACTTCTGAGAAAATGTAAGGCAAATTTATTTTCATCTGTTATGAGTGTACTCTTTATTATAGCTGCATGATAAGTTATATATGTATGTAGATAAATGGTTCAGAGACCGACAAGTTAATAAATTAGACAAATGTGCACATTTGGATAGGAAAGTTTCCGCCACACAGTGGCTTCGTCTAGTTTCATACAAAGGAGAATGGTGAAAAATAGGAGAAGTTTCAGGTAATCGTCCCTCAGCCTTGAGTCGATGTAATCATCCATCAGTCTTGAAAATAGAATAGAGCATATGTGTGTGAAGAAGTGGCTTTTATACTGTAGGCGCAGAGGTGCAGGCATGGACCTGCTTCCACATTTGGATTTGTCAATGTGATACCACCTACGACTGTGCACCTCTCCTGACTACAGAATAAGCCACTTCTTTGTAATATGCTGTATTTACTGTTTCAAGATTGATGGATGATTACATTGACTCAGGCTCAGGGACTGTATTACCTCAAACTTCTGTTTTCACCATTCTCTTTGTATGGCTGTGATGCCACTGTGTGGCAAAACATTTCCTCATTAACGATACCCAAGTGTCTACATGTGTCTAATTTATCAAGTTCCTGTATATATTTTCTTTCAACGCACTGGCCGGTATCCACCAAAAGCGGAGTGACTCAAACAGAAAAACAAAAGTTTCTCTATATAAATTTAGTAATGTATAACAGAAGGGGTTACCAAACCTCTTGTCTCAAGTTATTCATAAGGATAATTTAGTATATAAATAATTTTTGTATTATTTCATGGTAACAATACCAAGAATTAAAAACCAAATGTTAGCTTATTCTACTGATAACTATAGAAATTCTTCTGGTAATTTGTTATATCTTGTTCTGCATCTTCAATTCATTTTCCATTCTTAATGTCACATCTCTGAGAGAGTAGGCATTATGTTGAGCCTTCACCAGAATTATCCAAGATGCTACTGTGTGCTGATCAGTATTTTTTAGAAAACTGTATTGATCTATTTGTTTTTTCTAATTGGCAAAATTTTTATTTAGAGAGAAGTTTCGAAGGGAACAGTGAAGCAGAAATAGTGAGGACTGATATACAGATATTAAGTATATAAAATGTCTTTGTTAGCATGCATAACAAACTAACATTATTCCTCCTGCATCCACCTTCATCACTACGCTTCAATAAACCAAGGTATTTGAAAGAGAGGGAAGAATGGGAGGAAATAGTAATTCAGGGGAAAAGAAAAATTTTCTGGAACTTTCAGGCTGCCCAAGCAGGTCTCAGATGGTTGTTGTCCAGAGACTTAAATCTCAGGTAGACATATCTATTTTAATAAGTCTAAATTTTGTTTATGTTCTGATTATTACTGAGATTAGTACATACTTCTCTTTTTGTCTTTTATAAATGGAGAGATTTTGGTACAGTATTGCAAAAAAAAAAACAATAGAGAGATGCCAGGCTATGTAACAATATAAAATAACTTATGCCTAAACTCAGCTTAGTTACACTGTAATTGTTTGTTGATATCTAAGCAATATCTGCAGAAGGTAAAAATTATAAATAACAGTTGTCTTGCCAGACACTTTACAAGTTGCTTTGCAAAATTAAAATAAAATGTAATTAGTTGCAAACACATTCAGACTGATTTTATAGACTTGAACTTTTGTGCTGTTGGAAAGTTGTACATTAGGTTTTTAGGTAGGCCAATGACAAAAATTTTTAATTTCAGATTCACTGAGGAGCAGATAAAACGAATCAGGGGTTAGTTTCCGAACTAGAAACGAGAAGATCTAACATGAGCTCTCAGAAAAAGATGTCAAATCGGCCTGAAGTAACAGGCTTGCGGATAGAGAACCAGAGCATGACCTCCAAAGTTAGTTTTGGAGAAAACCTGTCAAGAGTTGAAGGATTTGGATACACTTTGATAATATAATATATTTTTTTACTTTTACATTTCATTTTAGTGAAACATTTCACAGTATTCCTGGGTCGAAAATATGTACTTTCTAATGTGTACCTTCCTCATTAATTTTAAGAATTAGAGAAGTAATTACTGGGTAACTAATAGATACAACAAATTTCAGTTAAGGCAACTAACATGTGAGTTGTCTCGAATGCGGGACAGTCTGAAGTCTGAGAAGTCTGATCATATAAATGGAAGATTGGTGAAGGATTGCGATCCTACTTGATGGGAAAAATGAGGAAATTGAAAGGAAAAAAGAGAAGAGGTTAATATTCATTTTTGATTTCAGAATGATTAAATAATGCTTATTGAAAAATAAATATTAAATTGCATGATACAAAAAGTGAAAATTTTATGGGCTTTTCACTTCAATTACTTTGGTTGCTCTCTGAAGTAGACGAGTTCAGTTAAAATATGATTTATAGGTGCAGTCTTGCTTTGAAATATTGAAAAATGCTAAAATAAAAAAATGAATTACAAAAATGTAACCTATAGATTATATTATTATAATCAAAAGGAAGTGCTAAACATACCAGGGTTAAACTATAGAAATAAAAAAAAAGAACTTTCCCAACTTACTTTAACCAAAACATACTTGTTTTTATATAATGTTAATTGTTTTAAATTTATTGTATATAGCTCACCATTTGGATAGTATCTCATGTGTCACTGTGTGATGGCATGTAAATGTATCAGAGTGCCTGCATAACATAACTTGAAATGTTCTGTTACCTATTTGTGGCACAGGGGTTGAGCTATGCTTGTTTGTCTCGTAAATTTTTTATTTCTTCTTAAATATTGTTAATTTTGTAGTAGTTTCACACAACCATGACTAAGATTCACCCCTAATGTGTCTGTCCACTCTGGGTTGTCAATAATTATCCTATATTTTAGTTCCAAAAAGAATTTCCCCACTTTTTAACATGCCTCTTATGAACTTAAAGGTGGTTTTTTTTTATCGTTTTATATTATAATGAAGGCAGGCTTTTGCGTTTTTCAGTTGTGAAAGAAGGTATTATATACCGACAATATGATAGTTATGACACATGTGCAACATCTGGATATCTTTATTGTAGTAGCTTTCGCCATCAGTGGCTTTATCAATACAGAATGGATGGCGGAAACGTCTACTACAATAAAGATATCCAGATAGTTGCACATGTGTCTTAACTTTCATGTTTTTCAGTTGTATACCAAAAGGCCCTTATTTCTTATTCTAGAATTTCCTTTGATGCATGTTTTTAAACTTTTCTGTTTCTTTACATTTTCTTTACCAAGTCTTGTACAGGCACCAACACACGGCAAGGCATTGCAGTTCAGAATTCCTTTAAAGGATGTAAAATGATGCTCACAATCTCAGCTCGTGATTTTTCTTTTATAATTGCAGGCTGATCAGAAATCCTTTAGAGGAGTTGATAAGGTCCTTTCAGAAATTAAGGAAAAAAAGTTGTATTTATGTAGAGTAGAACTAACTTTAAAAGATTGTATATATATATATATTTTTTTATGACAAATGTCAAACTCAAAGAAGCAGTTAAAAGATTTTAAAATGATTAAGGGAAGAATTATCATAAATTAAACTAACTATGCCTTTAAGAGACATTAGCAATTTATAAAAAAAAATAATTGCCTTAAGTGTCTCTAAGCAGCAGCTATGTGCCTAGCAGAGGGGGGGGGGCAGCAATAAATGCTTGAGTAGCAGGGAGGGAGAGGAAATTGTATACAGTTTTAAGAATGGGAGTGTTCCTCTGAGTTCCTTAGGGAGATCAGTTACTTGAAGCAGGGAATTTCTTGACAATTATTTTAACAATTAAAATAGGTGAAATGCCTGGGAAGAATTACCATGAAAGCCACCTTTTCTACAAGGGAACTTTTACAGAGGATTAAGGAATCAGAGTATAAGTAAGAATGCTGTCAACTACATACGTACTTCAATGATTATTCCAGTGTCCATTATTTAGCTTCGTTGGTCTAGTCATCTGTACCAGCACCTAAACAGATTGTGATCATCCAATATTGTTGAAATCCAGGCAACCCTTTCTCCTTGAACAAGTGTATAATCAGTGATCTTCTGTATATAAATGTAGTGATATGTAAACTGTAATTAAACATAGTAATGAGTAATGAAGATGTGAATGGTAATGTTAAAAACAGGTGATGAGACCTATATGGCAGCCCCGCCTCGTCACCTCCCCCCCTTCACGAAACTGTCTACCCTCGTGCCCCAACCTGCGAGGACCCCGTCATTGTGGAATTGTTAGTTGTTTTCTACTCATGCTTACCAGTGCCAAGGGAATCCTCTCACTTGCCGATGTAGTTGTGGTCAAACGTTTTTCATCATAATTAGTTTAATCAACCCTAGGACAAAAATTAAATTGGCAGATGAATTTTTAAAATTGCTTTTGTAAATAATAAAATAATAACAAATCTACCCATTAAAAATATTACAACACAGCTATTTTTAACTTTTAAACACCTTCATGTTTGCTACGTTATTTATGTTGGGTATTTTGGTGATCAGGAATAATTTACTAATAAATATCTATATTTAAGTTTACTTTTGTTGCATAAGTATATTTATTAATTTCTTAATGTAGGCAGGGAACGCCATAGAGAGTAATATAAGCATGAAAGATAAAATATTTTTTTTTTTTTTTTCACCCCCCCCTTCTAGTTTCCCAAACATTCTCTTCTGCAGTGTGATACGAGCCTAAGCTGAGGATGAAATTACAAGATCAATTTCTGATAAACCCCCCCCCCGAGAGCAAATTTTTTATTCTAATTTTATAGTAATTTTTGTTGGTGTTCAATCTAAACATAAATATTTGGTCATACACAATAACCTGCACATAGAAGACTGACTTAGTGGACATGTTTCAGTCCTATTTACCTCTTCAATTCTGGCTCCTTGCTTGCGTTTCTGTGCGACTAGTTAATGTCAAGTTGGACTGAAAAGGTCATCTAAGTTTCAGTCTCCTGTAGTGTGATTATTGTGCCTTTTTATTCTAAATGTTTGCTACAATTGTTCTAGTGATTTGCATCTTTGATGCCTGGTATTCAATAGAAAATTTCTTTTATTTATTTGAATTTTTAGTTTTTCTATTGCACTGTCTTATATTTAAACAATGTGATTTACAATATATAAAAAATTAATGTCAATTATCTATTTTTTTTTTGCATATGTTTTTTGATTGGATAATTTATTTTACTTTGTAACAGGTTGATGGTCTACGTGATTTCCCTGAAGGTAACAGAGAGTGACTTGAGCATACGCTGACCGCTTGCACCGTGGCATTGAAGAAAATGAAACATTGTGTAGCAGGATACGAGGAGATTGAACGACAACGACAAAGATAAGTGATAAAATTATTGGGAAAATGAATTCTCAAGCTTACACTGCCAGGTCGATAGGGAGGCTATTGGTGTCTGCAAGTCTTCACGATTGCACTACCTGCTTTTCTGTCTATGTATTGCATCAGAGGGCTTGTAGCAGCTATTCTCCCTGAACATCTAGGGGACAGATTGGAGTCCTGGAACAATAGTTCATTGGACGGAGCAATGATCTGGGGATAATCTATACGGGCTTGAAAACAAGACCTGCTTCCCCAACAACTACAAACAATCGCACTGGGATGGTCATGTAGTGGAATATATAGCCTCAACAATACTTCTGTGTGTCAGGGAAGGATAGAGCCCGCCTCCAGGAAGTGAGAGCCATCTTGCAGGGGTCTTTCTGTTGGCTGTTCCCAAACACCAGCTTGGCACAGCCTCAGACCCACAGACCATCAGCATTGTGTTGCCACCCCTTTCTCGCCGACTAAGTGTATTTGTGCATGAAGCGCAATTGATTTGGGTACATGTCTTGTGTGTCATAAATCGAGGGAAAGATTGCAAGACATGAGGAGGTTAAATAAACATTATCAAGAGGAGCCTCACAACAGCAGATGACCCGCAGTAAGGGAGCCACCCAGCTATGGCAAGATCTGAGGGCAGCAGAAGGTCCAGATGGTATCACTCTTCAAGCATGGACAGACGGAAGCAGGTGGTTTGGGGACTAACATGTGTATCTACCTTGGCTGATACCTATCTCAATACACCAGGGATGGAAGAGGGCAGCTGCAGCTTCAGGGAGGTCCAAAAGTCTAGGAAATTATGGAGAACTTTGACCATCACTATATGTTTGTTCCATAGGGTCAGAGACCTTGGCTCATGGGGAAAAGAATGCATCTAAATTCCTTAAGAATCTGGGAAAAAAGACTCTCAGGGTAATTAGGGATCCAGGCAGCTAGTTTTCTGTTCCAGCGGCTCAGTGCGTATGTTCAAAGGGGCAAATGACTGTTGTGTTTTTGGCACGCGCCCCAGCTCTGAGGATGCTGGGATGAGATTTCGCCTTATAGTCCGAGTGATTTACACACGTAACAACATCGTACCGTATATGCTCCTTTATATCAACAATGTATCTCTTAAACTTTTGTACCATATTATGTAAATAAAAAATATACCTATTGGTTAAAAAAGAATGAAAAGATTGGGTGGTAGGGGAAGTGAATATTTTAAACGGCTTCAGGAAGTAAATCCAAAAATATTCTTCCTTGAATGTCTTTTTTTCCACTTCCTGAGGTAATGGGTCCCACAATTTACAACCAGACGTGTACCCCATCATATAATAAAAAAAAAAGAATTAATTAGAAAAATAATCTTTAAATATCATAGTAAGGCAGGCCTCACTTTACAGCGTTCACTAATACAGACAGTTTTTCAGTTATACTTACTTGTTCTTCAATTTATTCAGCTTCCTACAATAAACATTTTAAATAACAAAAAGACAAATACTGTGACTGGGAACAAACAGATTACCTGCACATAGGAGGAAGAGGGGAGCTTGCCACGACATTTCAGTTCTGACTTGGACACAATTTACAAAATCACACTGCGAAAGAGAAGGAGGCCAGTAGGTATAGACCAGCGTTAGGGTAAGGGACAAGTAGGATAGGAAGCAGAGAGGTAGTGGTAGAGTTGGTGTTAAATTGGTAGTAGTTAAAGGTGGGGTGGTAGTAGTCATAGAGGTAAGTGGTGGTGGTGTAATAGTAGACGTGGTGGTGGTTAGTAGTAGAGGTATTGGTGGTAGTAGGTAGAGGTGGTGGTGGTAGTAGTAGTAGAGATGGTGGTGGTGGTGGTAGTAGTATTGGGATGGTGGTGGTGGTGGTAGTAGTAGTGGGAGATGGTGGTGGATAGTAGTAGTGAGAGATGGTGGTGGTAGGTAGTAGTAAGGTAGTAGAGGTGGTGGTGGTAGTGGTAGAGGTGGTTTGGTGTAGTAGTAGTGGTTGTAATAATGGTTGGTAGAATTACTGACAATATGTAAAGTTAAAGGACACAGTGCAACTTATGGTGACATTTTAATGTGCATCGTTTCGCTCTTCAGGTGCTTTGTCAAGCGATACAAGCAGTATATGGACACAGAGGGGTATATAAAGGCTCAGAGTGAGGGTGCATACTAGTGTGGTACCATTTCGAATGTTCACTAGTGGTAGTAGTTAGTTGTAGTAGTGACAATTTGGTAGAGCAATTAATTCGTACATGAGTAAAAGGATATAAAAGCTATTAACTTGGGTAACATAAGAATGGTTGGACGAATATAGAACTGGATAGAGAAGACCTTTTCAGTGTCACTCTCTGTTGATGTGGCTGTGTAGTATAACAGGAGAGACTATGTGATGGGCAGGGTTTATGTTTTCAGGGAAGGATTTGCTAAGGGACTTCAGAGATGGTGAAGCTGTGTTGTTTTGTTTTAATTGTATTCGTAAACGGCGATCAGTGCTGATTCGAGGCACTTGAGTCTGCAGAAATTAGTTTCTTGATCACATAATTGGGCGTCACTGAATTTTCATGATATGATTGGTGGGAATTTCAGTGTTGTACACGGGCGTTGTACATCGCTTCTAGCACTTCAATAAAGGATCTAACCATGGACCAAAATCAAAGCACCACGAAAACAGTCAATGCAGGGGTTTACACTATACCCTGTGGAGGCTTTGACAAGAATTTATGTAGGTGAAACAGCACAAGAAACCTCTGACACCCGCCCAATGAACACACTTACGCATGTAGGAACGTTTCTTGAACAACGCATGTGTTACAACACCGAAATTCCACCAATCATCTCATGAAATTCAGGGTACGGCACCAATAGTGATCCAAGAAAACTAATTTCCGCAGACGCCTGTGCTCGATACATCAGCACTGATCGCTGTTTCGATTACAATTAAACAAACAGCAGCAGTTCACCATCTCTGAAGTCTTAGTGAGAATCCTCCTGAAATCTGTAAACACCTGCCTTCCATAGTCTCTCTGTTATACTACACAAAGCACATTACAGAGAGGTGAACACTAAAAAGGTTCTCTATCCAGTCTCATATTTGTCCAACCTATTTTTATGTTTACCCAAATTCATAGCTTTAAATTATCCTTTTACTCATGTACGAATTAATTGCTCTACCATATTGTCACTACTATACTACCTACTACTTACTACTATTACTACAGTGGACCCCCAGTAACGATATTTTATTCACTCCAGAAGTATGTTCAGTGCAGTATGACTGAATTTGCGAGGGTTCCATAAGGATTGTGAAGTTGATTAGTTCATTTCAAACCCTCAAGCATTACTCGTACAAACGCACACTTAATAAATAACTTACATTATTGGTCGCATCTGTGGTTATCGTTATGCGGGGGTCCTATGTACATTTAGTTGCACTTGTGTCCTTTTACTTTACATGTAGTAGGTGGTGGTGTGGTTGTAAGTGGTGGTGGTGGTGGTAGTAAGTAGAGGTGGTGGTTTTAGTAAGTAGTGGTGGGGGTGTGGTGGAGGGGGGGGGTGTGGTGGTGTGGGGGGGGGGGGTGGTGGTGGGGGGGGGGGGGGGGGTGGTGGGGGGGGGGGGGTGGAGGTGGTGGTGGTGGTTGTGTGGGGATGGGGGGGGGTGTGTGCTGGTGTGGGGGGGGGGGGGGGGGTGGTTGTGGTGGTTGTGTGGGGGGGGGGGGGGGGGGTGGTGGTGGTTGGTGGTGCTGGGGGGGGGGTGAGGGGGGGGGGGGGGTGGTGGTGTGGGGGGGGGGGGGGGTGTTGTGGGGGGGGGGTGGGTGTGTGGTGGTGTGGGGGGGGTGGGGGGTGGTGGGGGTGTGGGGGGGGGGTGGAGTTGTGGTGGGGGGGGGTGGTGGGGGGGGTTGGGGGTGTGGGGGGCTGTGGTGCGGGGGGAGGATTGGGGGGAGGAGGGACGGCTCGGCGGGGCGGGGGGGGTGAGGCAGAGGGGGAGATCGGGTCCCGCTAGGGTGCGGCGGGAGAGGAGACAGCCTCGGGGACGGGGGGCCTGGGGGGTCACGGAAGGGGCAGATGGGTTCTGGGGGTGTGAACGGTAGGGGAGGGGGAGGGTTAGGGGCGATCCTTAGCGAGGAGGGGAGGGCCCCCCCCCCCCCCCCCCCCCCCCCGGCGGGGTGGCGGGGGGAGGCATTGGAGTTGGGGGGAGTGTTGCCGAAGGACGGGTGGGGGGGTGAGCAGCGGGGTGAGGTGCGAAGAGTGGTGTTGTACGGGAATGAGGGGAGGGGGGTGAGAGCTGTGGGTTTTTTTTAAATTTTTCTTTTGGTGGTGGCTAGGGCTGTAGGGTAGCAGAAGTAGTGGTAGTTAGTCAAAGACTAAGAAAGAGGCAGCACTGTAAGGGTACTGGGGGCCCACAAAAGGGTAGGCAACAAAAAACACAAAAAAAAACCCCCCCCCCCCCCCAAAAACCAAAAAACCCCCCCCCGGGAGGGAAATAAAATAAAAATAAATAATAAAAGGGACCAACACACAAGGCAGAAGAAAGAAAACCTAAGGAGAAAGGAGGAAAGGGTAGAGGGGAGAAGAGAAAAAAGAAATCAGGTTAAGCACGGGTGTTCTGAAGTTTGGAGCATTTTACAATGTAATGGGAAAGGAGGTATCTACAGAGGGACAAAGCCAGTACAAGATTCATACAGGAAAGGTGTGTATAAGGGAGGATTCAACCAGCGGTGAACTGTGAAAGTTAGAAGTAGGTAGACAGTTTTAGCAGAAGACCAGTCAGTAGGAGGACTTTGGATCTCTGACCACGACAAGATAGGCATTGTTGGTGTTGGCAAGCCTAACACTACTTTGTGCTCCCGAGTCTGTGAGGAAAACAGAATGACCAGTTTCTCCAATGTACGGAAGAGGACAAGAGGAAAAGGAAATTAGAGTAGACACCAGGAGCATCTATAGAGGGAGAAAGTATGAAATAGATTGGTGCGATGAGTGTTAGTTGGCGAAAAGTAATTTGATTCTATGGAATGGAAAATTAGTTGAGATTTGTTGAGATTAGAAACACTTTAATTATAGGGAAGGCAGTGGACAGCTGAGTTCAAGGAGTAGAGAGTCTGGGGAGAAGAAGTCCTGTTTAGCATGTGAGGAGCAGAGTCTAAGAAATGGGAAGGTGTAGCCAGATGAGAAAATGATTTACTGAAGAGTGGAAATTCTGATTCAGGGAATGAGGATCACAAATGCAGAGAGCACTGAGAAAGAGAGAGGTGGAACCTTTTTGACAGAGGAGTATGGTGAGAAAAGTAGTGAATCGTCATGCCCCATGAATAGGCTTGCAGTATACAGAAAAAGCAAAACCTGTATTGAGCGGTGGACTTGAACATCAAGAAAGAAGCAAGAATTAGATTCCCATTCAGCTTTAAACTAATGAAGGGGCAAAGGATTTATTAAGGGCACTGAGAAATGGTTGGAAGAGCCTAGTATGAGGTACAAAGAGCAAAGGATGTATATACAGAGGAGAGGCCAGAGTGAAGGGCGCACATCAGTAGTAGAAAGAAGAACAGTCTCGAAGTATTCCGTATTAAGGATTAGCAAGAACAGGAGAGCCATGGCAACACCAAAGATTTGAGAATAATATTTGCCTTGGAAGAAAAAGGAATTTGAGTCCACACAAAGGAGAATAAGATAAAGAAAACTATCAGTATGTATAGGGAGATGTAAAGTAACCCATCATTGGTCATTCTCTGAGAAACTGAGGAGATCTTCCTGAGGGGCATTAGTGAAGAGGACTCAACGTCAAGACTAAGCATCTGTGTTTTGGTCCTGCCCTTTATGGACCCATAGCTCCCTTGTGTGCTCTATTTCTTGGCCTTGACTGACTCCATTACTAACTACTACTACTACTACTCTACACTTCCTCTCTACTTCCTTTCTACTAACCTTCTTGTCGAGTCCCAGTCGGCGGCCTATATATATACTGCCTCCTCTCCTTTTGTTAGTGTGACTTTGTAAATGGTCCAAGTGGCAAAAATGTCAACAGTGAGCTCCCTTTGCTATGTGGGGTTATTTGTGCCTATGAACTTAAGGTTAAAATATTTTAAGGTAAGTAAATGTATGTGTACAGTATATGCATTTTTTTATGGCCTAGTATATTGACTCACTTAATACATTGATAGTGTAGGACATGCTATCAGGCTTTTATATGTTGAAAGTAGAAAAAAGCTATGATTTACCTTTACATGATTTTTGCTTTACTAGCCAGTTGCTCTGAACCTAACGTGCTGTTATATAAGCTGGGCCTCCTGCACGCTGATGACAGTCTCATCAAAAAAATAACAGCATGAACTCAGGCATAGAGAATTCCAGATATAGCCAATAGCTGGAGAGGGTTTCGGGGATTCAACGCCCCCGTGGCTTTGTCTGAGACCCGACCAGACTTCAGTAATCAGAAAATTGACAGTGATAATTAAACAATCCCTAAGCACCCTTAACCCAATTTTGATGAATGGGATTCAAAGAAGTAATGAACAAGGGAAAAATCCAACTTTTGCCGCCACAGTAAAAAGATCAGTTCCCAGGGCACAGTCTTGGTGCCTCTACTTTCTTCCTTGGTATTACAAAGATACAAACAATAACCCCACAGCTTGTATCATCCTTTGTGGATGATACAAATATTTTTTTTTTTTTACCTGTTGCGTTTCCCACTGAGGCATAAAAGTCACTTCAGTAGATGCAGAAAAATTGCAAGTGCGTATCAATAAATCTTCCATCAGGCAATAGTAAATAACATGATGTTCAGCAGTGACAAATTCCAACTGCTTAAATTTGCGAGAGAATAAATAATCAAAAGGGAGGTGTATTGCAAAACAAGGATGATCACCTATAGAACATAAGGAATATGTAAAAGGTAATAAAGAAAATGATGCAGAAGTTAGAAAAAAAAAGGGGGGGGGGGGGGGATGACATAGTGTATAATGAGATTTCAAAATGAGAAAAATAATGCCAGTGGGTGACACTTTAAATCATTGTGCTATCTCACTTGAGGATTAATATTTGGTAATGATGGCTCCACTCAGGACAGGAGATATATCTAGGTAGAAAAGGCAAAAATTCATTTTATGCCACTAAAGCAGATAATACACTTAAATATAGAAACAACCTCTGAGTGCTGAGAATGCTCTCTCTGGAACAGAGCGAGAGAGAGATAAATAATACATCCCACAAACATGCTCTTCACAAACTATAGTCGCAGCAGGTTGCAGTGCGAACAAGGGTTACATGCCTAGTATAAGCAGGAGAGGACTATTTTTGGCTCCTTGAAATGTTACTCATTAATAAGATATGATTATTTTATAGAGTACCTCCATGAGTTTTGGAAGTATGAGCTCAACATGAGATGCCTCTTTAGAAAGTGACCTGGAATGAAGAAGGAAAGAGAGAGAGAGAAATGAGAGAGAGAGAATGAGAGAGAGAGGAGAATGAGAGAGAGAGAGGATGAATGAGAGAGGGGGGGGGGGGGGGGGGGGGTGGGGGGGGGGGGGGGGGGGGGGGGGGGGGGGGTTGGGGGGGGAGAGACGGAATGGAGTGAGAGATGAGGGGCTGAGAATGTGAGAGAGAGAATGAGAGAGAGAGAGAGAGAGAGTGTGTGTGTACAGACAGACTGATGAGAAGAAATGAAAGCTAAAGGTTAGGAGCAGGTGGTCACGGGCAAACAAAGGAAGAGGGAGAGGGAAGACAAATGGCAGGGGTATCATGAGGGCCATATAACACCTCCTCCACAATTCAGGAACAAAGTCATGAGAGTAAGATGCAGAGTTTACAAGGAAGAGACGAGCAGGAGGAATAAAGATAGGAAACAACAAGCATGACTAACTTGCTTATCTGTCTCACCCCATTCATCAATAACCTCCTCTCTCCTGCTCTCCATCCTACCACCAACCACAGCCTCCATCCCATCATGAACATCCAACTCTGTAATACTTCTTCTTACCCTGTTGTCCCAGAAAACCCTACCCAACTTGTGATAATGCATTCCAACCTGCAATTTTTAAACTCAGCTAGCAAACCCCACCTCACTCATTACAAAGCCTCAAAAAACATTAAAACATACATCTCTACTCTCACACAACTAGTCGTATCCCACTGAGGAGGGTGGCCAAAAGAAAAAACAAAAGTTTCTCTTCATAACTTTAGTAACGTATACAAGACAAGGGGTTACTAGGCCCCTTGTCTTGGCATTTTAGTCCACCTTTTACGACAGCATGGGCTTATGAAGGAAGAATTCTGTTCTACTTCCCCATGGAGTATAAACCATACAGTTATTTGCAATAAATGCAGATTAAGAGAGAAAATAAGAAAACAAACCGAGACATTTATGGCAGTTACAGAAACTAAAGATGGCTGTTAACCCTTAAACTGTCCAACGTGATCTATGTTGCGCGCGTAAGTACTCCGAACTTGATTTTCTCCATAAGAAAAGAATGTAAAAAAAATGTAGATCTACGTTCGAGCACCTATGGAGCAAATGTGGATCTTACGTTTGGACAGTTAAGATTAAATAAATAAAAGGATTAATTGTAAAGAAATTATTTGCAAAATATGTTACTCAGATTAGAATTACAAAATAATTCTATATGATTAACCTGAGAAACTGAATGCATTAAGCCACTTTGAGTTGTAAGATGCTGACTAAAATGTGGTAAAGGAGGGCTAGTAACCCCTTCTCCTGTATATATTATAAATTTAAAAAGAGAACTCTTCGTTTTTCTTTTTGGGTCACCTTGTTTTAACGTGGTGGCATATTGCTGTTTGTTGAAAGAAGAACCACTTTTGAGTTCACAGAGAAAAGTGTTAGAACTAACAGCAAGGAGAAGAGAAGGACACCATCTTAAGTGATTTAAGTATGGTTTAGGATGATAACAGGAAATATTTCAAGTGCTTTCTTTCTTAACTGACATTTTGACAATAACCTAAATAAAGGAATATAACACCAGAAGCTTGCTTCAGTTTAGTAGTCACAAATAGTATTCATTACCATTTTCCTCCCTCCCTCTCCCAGCCAACCCCATTTTCATTTCCTTCTTACTTTCTCTCCTCTCTATTCTCTTTTCTTTACATGAAGCACGAGTTTGTTGGCAGCATCGGCCACTTTCCTTAAGGTTATCATCATCGACATTCCCTCAGTACCTTTTTATAAAAGTCACTTATTCGTTTTTCTATTGTTATTCTCCATATACAGTCATAGAGGAGTGGGGATGGGAAGCAGTCAGATTTTATCAGTAAAGATGAGGTATGACTCAAGAATATCGTAATGAACACGATTGCAAATAAACCATACCCGGCGGGATTGAACCGCGGGTTCAATCCGCCGGGGGTAGGGTTTTAAAGATGAGGGTAGCTCCAATTCCTCTAATCCAGTGCCCTTCACCACTTCAAGCATAACTCCCCTTCCCCCCACATTGAATGGCCATTATATTTTGTATATGCATGTATTTTTGATTTTTTTCTAATTATTCCATCTAAACATATTTATTTGACCTATTATATGTATGCACTAACTTTTCTACTTGTCTCTGATATAGATCAGGAACTGCTTGACCGTGTAGAGGAGGCAGAACACGACTCTATGAGATGGTGTCCTGTGCCAACGAACTCATGAGATGAGGAAGAGTGAGTTGGTCCAGTCTCTTGTATTGTTTCAGTCAGTGTGGTTGATGCTCTCTGGGAAGTTGTGCAATGGTTTGTTGATTTTCTGTTCCCTTCATACTCTTTCTGCTGTACTCATATCTTCTTAATTATTATGGGTTTTTATGTTATGTTGTTTTACTACAATTTAAAATTAACTATAATATAGTATTTAGGAAATTCACAATTAATAATGTATAGTCTTTATATTACTAATTTTTGTAATTAGTTGCTGAGTTAATAAATTTCCTATTATTGGTTTATTACATAATATTAAAAGTATTTTATAACTGGATTATTGAAGAAGTGGTAAAATACAAGGTTTGTTGTCTGAAGACATTTGCAAACCCTGGTCATAACTCTCATCCTGCTTGTTATGTTTGCTTGCCAGTTTGGGGACACCATAAGGCTCAGCATAGCCTCTGTCTCTCTGGCATTTACCACCTTAAGAGGTTCCTAATTAGGTGTGGAAGAATGCCAACCCTTTTCCCCCCAATGCTGCCCCAGTTGCTTCATTCACAAGTGCACCATTGCAAGTGTCAAGGTCTGCTTTGCTCTCGTTCCTCCTTGCCTTTTGTTTGGAAAGTTCCTGTGTGTGAGTTCTTGAAAAATATTAAGTGACATTTTGTTTATCTTGAAGTACATGATATATTTAGGATTACTTGTGGTGAACAAATATGTGAAGTTATGTATTACAGAAAAATTTTCTCTTCTTCCCTTCATAGTTTAGTTCCAAGCATACTGATACATTATAACTCTATGATAATTTAGTATATTATGGATTTGTATTTTGTGTTGAATTTATTAGTTAACTTTTGTCTGTGCCTGATAGGTAAAAAAAAAAAATTGGTTCAGATTGAGGAATTTAGTTGACTTATTTGTTTTCTCTTGCAGTCTCACAGGTCATAAAATTTATTTCTTAGTAATTGAACTCTGACTACAGTTTCTTTTTTTATTTTTCTTCATCTCTTGTCTCAGTTAAAATGATCACTTTTTCTGCTTGCGGTAATTATGATTTTTACTTTTATTTAGTAGTCCATTATTTATCCTAGTCACATTATTCTCTCTACCCATGTGCTATTAAATGGTGGGTTGTGTATATTTAAAGTAATTAATTTATGATCTTTGTTTGGATTTCTATCACTAAGAGTTTAGCATTACTGTATTTGAGTTTTGGATTTGAATTTCTGTAGCATGTAGTATTTCTTTTTAGTAACACTTATTAATAATCCACTGCCTTTCTTTCAATTTCTGTCTTTCAAACCGGACAGTATCCACTGAACTCTACTTCATGTTATAAGTCTTCCTTGAATTTTGTATTGTGGATGAAAAGTGTTTAGTTAAGTGTGCATGTTTGTGTCGTGCCGTACATTGACGTACTGGCTTGCCGGTCCTTCAGTTCTGCCACTGTTGACTGCAAACAAACACTTTGAACTTCTGAGAAAATGTAAGGCAAATTTATTTTCATCTGTTATGAGTGTACTCTTTATTATAGCTGCATGATAAGTTATATATGTATGTAGATAAATGGTTCAGAGACCGACAAGTTAATAAATTAGACAAATGTGCACATTTGGATAGGAAAGTTTCCGCCACACAGTGGCTTCGTCTAGTTTCATACAAAGGAGAATGGTGAAAAATAGGAGAAGTTTCAGGTAATCGTCCCTCAGCCTTGAGTCGATGTAATCATCCATCAGTCTTGAAAATAGAATAGAGCATATGTGTGTGAAGAAGTGGCTTTTATACTGTAGGCGCAGAGGTGCAGGCATGGACCTGCTTCCACATTTGGATTTGTCAATGTGATACCACCTACGACTGTGCACCTCTCCTGACTACAGAATAAGCCACTTCTTTGTAATATGCTGTATTTACTGTTTCAAGATTGATGGATGATTACATTGACTCAGGCTCAGGGACTGTATTACCTCAAACTTCTGTTTTCACCATTCTCTTTGTATGGCTGTGATGCCACTGTGTGGCAAAACATTTCCTCATTAACGATACCCAAGTGTCTACATGTGTCTAATTTATCAAGTTCCTGTATATATTTTCTTTCAACGCACTGGCCGGTATCCACCAAAAGCGGAGTGACTCAAACAGAAAAACAAAAGTTTCTCTATATAAATTTAGTAATGTATAACAGAAGGGGTTACCAAACCTCTTGTCTCAAGTTATTCATAAGGATAATTTAGTATATAAATAATTTTTGTATTATTTCATGGTAACAATACCAAGAATTAAAAACCAAATGTTAGCTTATTCTACTGATAACTATAGAAATTCTTCTGGTAATTTGTTATATCTTGTTCTGCATCTTCAATTCATTTTCCATTCTTAATGTCACATCTCTGAGAGAGTAGGCATTATGTTGAGCCTTCACCAGAATTATCCAAGATGCTACTGTGTGCTGATCAGTATTTTTTAGAAAACTGTATTGATCTATTTGTTTTTTCTAATTGGCAAAATTTTTATTTAGAGAGAAGTTTCGAAGGGAACAGTGAAGCAGAAATAGTGAGGACTGATATACAGATATTAAGTATATAAAATGTCTTTGTTAGCATGCATAACAAACTAACATTATTCCTCCTGCATCCACCTTCATCACTACGCTTCAATAAACCAAGGTATTTGAAAGAGAGGGAAGAATGGGAGGAAATAGTAATTCAGGGGAAAAGAAAAATTTTCTGGAACTTTCAGGCTGCCCAAGCAGGTCTCAGATGGTTGTTGTCCAGAGACTTAAATCTCAGGTAGACATATCTATTTTAATAAGTCTAAATTTTGTTTATGTTCTGATTATTACTGAGATTAGTACATACTTCTCTTTTTGTCTTTTATAAATGGAGAGATTTTGGTACAGTATTGCAAAAAAAAAAACAATAGAGAGATGCCAGGCTATGTAACAATATAAAATAACTTATGCCTAAACTCAGCTTAGTTACACTGTAATTGTTTGTTGATATCTAAGCAATATCTGCAGAAGGTAAAAATTATAAATAACAGTTGTCTTGCCAGACACTTTACAAGTTGCTTTGCAAAATTAAAATAAAATGTAATTAGTTGCAAACACATTCAGACTGATTTTATAGACTTGAACTTTTGTGCTGTTGGAAAGTTGTACATTAGGTTTTTAGGTAGGCCAATGACAAAAATTTTTAATTTCAGATTCACTGAGGAGCAGATAAAACGAATCAGGGGTTAGTTTCCGAACTAGAAACGAGAAGATCTAACATGAGCTCTCAGAAAAAGATGTCAAATCGGCCTGAAGTAACAGGCTTGCGGATAGAGAACCAGAGCATGACCTCCAAAGTTAGTTTTGGAGAAAACCTGTCAAGAGTTGAAGGATTTGGATACACTTTGATAATATAATATATTTTTTTACTTTTACATTTCATTTTAGTGAAACATTTCACAGTATTCCTGGGTCGAAAATATGTACTTTCTAATGTGTACCTTCCTCATTAATTTTAAGAATTAGAGAAGTAATTACTGGGTAACTAATAGATACAACAAATTTCAGTTAAGGCAACTAACATGTGAGTTGTCTCGAATGCGGGACAGTCTGAAGTCTGAGAAGTCTGATCATATAAATGGAAGATTGGTGAAGGATTGCGATCCTACTTGATGGGAAAAATGAGGAAATTGAAAGGAAAAAAGAGAAGAGGTTAATATTCATTTTTGATTTCAGAATGATTAAATAATGCTTATTGAAAAATAAATATTAAATTGCATGATACAAAAAGTGAAAATTTTATGGGCTTTTCACTTCAATTACTTTGGTTGCTCTCTGAAGTAGACGAGTTCAGTTAAAATATGATTTATAGGTGCAGTCTTGCTTTGAAATATTGAAAAATGCTAAAATAAAAAAATGAATTACAAAAATGTAACCTATAGATTATATTATTATAATCAAAAGGAAGTGCTAAACATACCAGGGTTAAACTATAGAAATAAAAAAAAAGAACTTTCCCAACTTACTTTAACCAAAACATACTTGTTTTTATATAATGTTAATTGTTTTAAATTTATTGTATATAGCTCACCATTTGGATAGTATCTCATGTGTCACTGTGTGATGGCATGTAAATGTATCAGAGTGCCTGCATAACATAACTTGAAATGTTCTGTTACCTATTTGTGGCACAGGGGTTGAGCTATGCTTGTTTGTCTCGTAAATTTTTTATTTCTTCTTAAATATTGTTAATTTTGTAGTAGTTTCACACAACCATGACTAAGATTCACCCCTAATGTGTCTGTCCACTCTGGGTTGTCAATAATTATCCTATATTTTAGTTCCAAAAAGAATTTCCCCACTTTTTAACATGCCTCTTATGAACTTAAAGGTGGTTTTTTTTTATCGTTTTATATTATAATGAAGGCAGGCTTTTGCGTTTTTCAGTTGTGAAAGAAGGTATTATATACCGACAATATGATAGTTATGACACATGTGCAACATCTGGATATCTTTATTGTAGTAGCTTTCGCCATCAGTGGCTTTATCAATACAGAATGGATGGCGGAAACGTCTACTACAATAAAGATATCCAGATAGTTGCACATGTGTCTTAACTTTCATGTTTTTCAGTTGTATACCAAAAGGCCCTTATTTCTTATTCTAGAATTTCCTTTGATGCATGTTTTTAAACTTTTCTGTTTCTTTACATTTTCTTTACCAAGTCTTGTACAGGCACCAACACACGGCAAGGCATTGCAGTTCAGAATTCCTTTAAAGGATGTAAAATGATGCTCACAATCTCAGCTCGTGATTTTTCTTTTATAATTGCAGGCTGATCAGAAATCCTTTAGAGGAGTTGATAAGGTCCTTTCAGAAATTAAGGAAAAAAAGTTGTATTTATGTAGAGTAGAACTAACTTTAAAAGATTGTATATATATATATATTTTTTTATGACAAATGTCAAACTCAAAGAAGCAGTTAAAAGATTTTAAAATGATTAAGGGAAGAATTATCATAAATTAAACTAACTATGCCTTTAAGAGACATTAGCAATTTATAAAAAAAAATAATTGCCTTAAGTGTCTCTAAGCAGCAGCTATGTGCCTAGCAGAGGGGGGGGGGCAGCAATAAATGCTTGAGTAGCAGGGAGGGAGAGGAAATTGTATACAGTTTTAAGAATGGGAGTGTTCCTCTGAGTTCCTTAGGGAGATCAGTTACTTGAAGCAGGGAATTTCTTGACAATTATTTTAACAATTAAAATAGGTGAAATGCCTGGGAAGAATTACCATGAAAGCCACCTTTTCTACAAGGGAACTTTTACAGAGGATTAAGGAATCAGAGTATAAGTAAGAATGCTGTCAACTACATACGTACTTCAATGATTATTCCAGTGTCCATTATTTAGCTTCGTTGGTCTAGTCATCTGTACCAGCACCTAAACAGATTGTGATCATCCAATATTGTTGAAATCCAGGCAACCCTTTCTCCTTGAACAAGTGTATAATCAGTGATCTTCTGTATATAAATGTAGTGATATGTAAACTGTAATTAAACATAGTAATGAGTAATGAAGATGTGAATGGTAATGTTAAAAACAGGTGATGAGACCTATATGGCAGCCCCGCCTCGTCACCTCCCCCCCTTCACGAAACTGTCTACCCTCGTGCCCCAACCTGCGAGGACCCCGTCATTGTGGAATTGTTAGTTGTTTTCTACTCATGCTTACCAGTGCCAAGGGAATCCTCTCACTTGCCGATGTAGTTGTGGTCAAACGTTTTTCATCATAATTAGTTTAATCAACCCTAGGACAAAAATTAAATTGGCAGATGAATTTTTAAAATTGCTTTTGTAAATAATAAAATAATAACAAATCTACCCATTAAAAATATTACAACACAGCTATTTTTAACTTTTAAACACCTTCATGTTTGCTACGTTATTTATGTTGGGTATTTTGGTGATCAGGAATAATTTACTAATAAATATCTATATTTAAGTTTACTTTTGTTGCATAAGTATATTTATTAATTTCTTAATGTAGGCAGGGAACGCCATAGAGAGTAATATAAGCATGAAAGATAAAATATTTTTTTTTTTTTTTTCACCCCCCCCTTCTAGTTTCCCAAACATTCTCTTCTGCAGTGTGATACGAGCCTAAGCTGAGGATGAAATTACAAGATCAATTTCTGATAAACCCCCCCCCCGAGAGCAAATTTTTTATTCTAATTTTATAGTAATTTTTGTTGGTGTTCAATCTAAACATAAATATTTGGTCATACACAATAACCTGCACATAGAAGACTGACTTAGTGGACATGTTTCAGTCCTATTTACCTCTTCAATTCTGGCTCCTTGCTTGCGTTTCTGTGCGACTAGTTAATGTCAAGTTGGACTGAAAAGGTCATCTAAGTTTCAGTCTCCTGTAGTGTGATTATTGTGCCTTTTTATTCTAAATGTTTGCTACAATTGTTCTAGTGATTTGCATCTTTGATGCCTGGTATTCAATAGAAAATTTCTTTTATTTATTTGAATTTTTAGTTTTTCTATTGCACTGTCTTATATTTAAACAATGTGATTTACAATATATAAAAAATTAATGTCAATTATCTATTTTTTTTTTGCATATGTTTTTTGATTGGATAATTTATTTTACTTTGTAACAGGTTGATGGTCTACGTGATTTCCCTGAAGGTAACAGAGAGTGACTTGAGCATACGCTGACCGCTTGCACCGTGGCATTGAAGAAAATGAAACATTGTGTAGCAGGATACGAGGAGATTGAACGACAACGACAAAGATAAGTGATAAAATTATTGGGAAAATTTTTTCTTATTTTCATCAAAATTTCTTGAGAGTGCCTCTCCCACTTTATCATCTGCTCTCCTTTTGCACTCTCTCACCACTCTCTTCACCCTTCTTTTACTCTCTATATACAGTGGACCCTCGCCTAACAATATTAATCCGTTCCTGAGAGCTCAACGTTAGGCAAAATTATCGTTAGCTGAATTAATTTTCCCCATAAGAAATAATGGAAATCAAATTAATCCGTTCCTGACACCCCAAAGTATGAAAAAAAAAAAAAATTTACCACATGAAATATTAATTTTAATACACACAAACTGAAGAAGACATCTACAATTACATGACACTTACATTTATTGAAGATCTGGTGATGATTGATGGGATGGGAGGAGGTGAGTGTGTGGATGGTGTTATTAATGTTTAGAAGGGGAATCCCCTTCCATTAGGACTTGAGGTGTCAAGTCCTTTTCCGGGGTTACTTCCCTTCTTCTTTTAATACCACTAGGACCAGCTTGAGAGTCACTGGACCTCTGTCGCACAACATATCTGTCCATAGAGCTCTGTACCTCCCGTTCCTTTAAGATTTGTCTAAAATGGGCCATAACATTGTCATTGTAATAGTCACCAGTACAGCTTGCAGTAGCTGTGTTAGGGTGATTTTCATCCATAAAAGTTTGCAGTTCAACCCACTTTGCACACATTTCCTTAATCTTTGAAGTAGGCACAATGGATTCCACAACTGGCATAGGCATCTCAGGGTTAGCCCCAAACCCTTCAAAATCTTTCTTAATTTCCATACTAATTCTCACCCTTTTTATCACAGGGTTGGCACTAGAAGCTTTCTTGGGGCCCATGGTGACTTATTTTGCAGGTGCAATCAATAAAAACGCTGTGTTAATATGAAATGTTCCGATTGTATGTTTGGATGCGACCGTGGTGGCTGGCTTGTAAACACTGGGCTCAGGCCACATGTGGACACATCTTGAATGGAACGAATCACATTGGGCGAGTTTTTCAGTGCTTGCCGAGGCAAAATTTTTGCGTTAAAATGTATTGCTAGGCGGATTTAACATTATGCGATGTGTTCTTTAGGCGAGGGTCCACTGTACTGTGCTCTTCTTATAACACTTCTGCTACCTTAAGCTACCTTTTTCTCTCTTATCACACCCTTTACTTCATCATTCCACCAATCACTGCTCTTTCCTCCTGCACCCACCCTCCTTTAGCCACAAACTTCTGCCCCACATTCTAATACTGCATTTTTAAAACTATTCCAACCCTCTTCAGCCCCCTTCCCCTCCACTACTCATATTTGCACTAGCCCATCTTCCTGCCAATAGTTGCTTATATCTCACCTTAACTTCCTCCTCCCTTAGTTTATACACTTTCACCTCTCTCTTGTTGTTGCCATTTTCCTTTTGTCCCATCTACTTCTTACTCTAACTGTAGCTACAACTAAATAATGATCCGATATATCAGTTGCCCCTCTATAAACATGTACATCCTGAAGCCTACCCATCATCCTTTTATCCACCAATACATAATCTAACAAACTACTTTCATTATGTGCTATATCATACCTTGTATATTTATCCTCTTTTTCATAAAATATGTATTATTTATTACTGAAGCTCTTTCTACACATAGCTCAATTAAAGGCTTCCCATTTTCATTTACCTCTGGCACCCAAAATTTACCTACTACTCCCTCCACAACATTTTTACCCATTTTAGCATTGAAATCCCCAACCACAAGTTCTCTCACATTTGGTTCAAAACTCCACATGCACTCACTCAACATTTCCCAAAATTTCTGTCTCTCCTCTACACTTCTCTCTTCTCCAGGTGCATAAACACTTTTCACATTCAACCCTTATTTTACTCCACATAATCCTTGAATTTATACTTTTATATTCCCTCTTTTCCTGCCATAACTTACCCTTCAAAATTATTGCTACTCCTTCTTTAGCTCTAACTCTATTTGAAACCCCTGACCAAATCCCATTTATTTCCCCCCACTGAAACTCTCCCACCCCCTTCAGCTTTGTTTCACTTAAAGCCAGAACATCCAGCTTCTTCTCATTCATAACATCCACAATCATCTCTTTCTTATCATTCACACAACATCCATGCACATTCAAACATCCCACTCTGATGGTTTTCTTCTTTTTCTTTTTAGTAGGCTATACAGGAAAAGGGGTTAATAGCCCATTGCTCCCGGCATTTTAGTTGACTTTTACAACACGCATGGCTTATAGAGAAAAGATTCTTATTCCACTTCCCCATGGATATAAAAGGAAAAGCAATAAGAACAAGAACTATTTAGACAAAATAAAAGAAAACTCAGATGAGTGTATATGCATAAATGTGTACATGTATGTGTAGTGTGACCTAAGTGTAAGTAGAAGTAGCAAGATGTACCTGAAATTTTGCATGTTTATGGACAGAAAAAAGACACCAGCAGTCCTACCATCATGTAAAACAATTACAGGCTTTCGTTTTACACTCACTTGGCTGGATGGTAGTACCTCCCTGGGGGGTTGCTGTCTACCAATCTACTAAACTACATATGATTTTTTTTAACACATTAGCCATCTCCCACCAAAGTAGGGTGACCAGAAAAAAAGGAAGAAACACTTTCACATCATTCATTCTCTAACTGTCTTTCTAGAGGCATGCTAATAGTACATTTGAGATGACTCTTCAGATTGCATCATCATTACCCTTCCTTCAGAGTGAAGACACTGCATTTCCCACCTCTATTACTCAATTTCGGGTAACATAGAGTAACAACCTGTAGTACTAGATATGTGTGAAAGAATACAAGAACTTGTATTAAATACAGCTACAGTGGAACCTCAACTTACAAGTTTAATTCATTCCGTGACCTAGCTCGTAACTCAGTTTGCTCATATATCAAATCAATTTTCCTCATTTAACCCTC